>CAMAPF010001009.1:612500-1117500 GCA_945859915.1 Cuscuta epithymum
AACTCTAAGGTTCTTCGACGCTTATCTGCATAACTCTTTTGTCTATCCTGAGCCGCCTTGAGTCTCTCTCGAATCAACTTCACCTTTGATTTGGTGACCTCCACCAACTCAGTACCCTCGAGTTTGGCCATGCCAACCTCGTCCCAGCATAACGGTGTACGGCACCTCCTCCCATACAATGCCTCGTATGGAGGCATGCCGATGCTTGCCTGATAACTGTTGTTATAGGCAAACTCCACAAGTGCTAAGTGGTTGTCCCAACTCCCCTGGAACTCCAATGCACAAGCCCTCAGCATGTCTTCTAGGATCTGTATAACCCTTTCAGACTGCCCATCCGTCTGTGGATGGAAAGCAGTGCTGAACTTCAACTTCGTTCCCATAGACTCCTGGAATTTCGGCCAAAAACGTGATGTGAATCGTGGGTCTCTATCAGATACAATGGTCACCGGGACCCCATGCAGCCTCACGATCTCATCCGTATACAATTTGGCTAACCTCTCAAGTGGGTAGGTAGTGTTGATAGGCAAGAAGTGTGCACTCTTTGTGAGCCTATCCACAACGACCCAAACCGCGTCATAGTTCCTGATAGTCCGTGGTAAGCCTACCACGAAATCCATAGTCACGTGCTCCCACTTCCATTCAGGGATGGAGAGTGGTTGCAATAAGCCTGCTGGGTGCTGATGTTCTGCCTTAACTTGTTGACAGGTAAGGCACCGACTGATGTACTCGGCTATTTCCCTCTTCATTCCAGACCACCAGTAACTTTCCTTCAAATCACGGTACATTTTCGTGCCCCCCGGGTGCATGGCATAGGCCGATGAATGAGCCTCCTCTAAGATGGACTTTCGGAGCTCATCATCTGACGGTACACACACTCGGTCACGAAATAACAAGAGACCATCATCTCTTTCCCTGAAATCCTCCACCGGCCCCGCTTGCATGCGTTCCCGGACCTTCATAAGTTCTTCGTCGGCTTCCTGACCCTTCTTGATCTCATCAAGTAAAGTGGGTCTCACCTCAAATCGTGCCAATAAGGCACCATCGCTGGTTACCTCCAGTTGGGCTCTTAATGCCCTCAAATTAGTTATCAATGCCCCAGACGAGCTCTTCCGGCTCAAAGCATCTGCCACCACGTTTGCCTTGCCTGGGTGATACTCTATCACTAGATGGTAGTCTTTTATCAGCTCCATCCACCGTCTCTGTCTCATGTTTAGCTCTTTCTGAGTAAACACGTACTTCAAGCTCTTGTGATCAGTGTATATGTGACATGTCTCCCCGTAGAGATAATGTCTCCATATCTTCAGTGCAAATACCACTGCCCCGAGCTCCAAATCATGAGTAGGATAATTCACCTCATGCTTCTTCAATTGTCGTGAAGCATAGGCGATTACCCTCCCATTCTGCATCAGTACACATCCGAGCCCTTGGATGCTCGCATCGCTATAGACATCGTACCCCACACCTTGTTTGGGTAATGCAAGTACCGGTGCCTCAGCCAATCTCTTCTTTAGTTCCATGAACCCTTTCTCACATTTGTCATCCCATACAAACTTAGCTCCTTTACGAGTGAGCTTCGTCAATGGCGATGCCAAAACAGAGAACTTCTCCACGAACTTTCTATAGTAGCCTGCCAATCCAAGGAAACTACGAATTTCCTTGACGTTCTTTGGCCTCTCCCATTCAGTAATGGCTTCTATCTTCTTGTTATCAACAGCAATCCCCGATCCCGAAACCACGTGCCCGAGGAAGCCAATCTCCTTTAGCCAAAATTCACATTTAGAAAATTTGGCATAGAGTTGCTTCTCCCGTAGTGTTTCAAGAACAAGTATCAAGTGCTCCTCATGCTCTTCTTCACTCTTTGAGTAAATCAAGATGTCATCTATGAACACAATCACGAATCGATCCAAGTATTTATGGAATACTCGGTTCATCAAGTCCATGAATGCCGTCGGGGCGTTTGTTAACCCAAACGACATAACAAGGAACTCAAAATGCCCATACCTTGTGCGGAAAGCACTCTTTGGTATGTCATCTTCCTTAATCTTCAATTGATGGTACCCCGACCTTAAGTCAATCTTCGAAAACACGGTTGCTCCTTGTAGTTGATCAAACAAGTCATCAATCCTAGGCAACGGATACCTATTCTTGATTGTGACCTTGTTCAGTTGACGATAGTCAATGCACATTCGAAGTGTCCCATCTTTCTTTTCACAAAAAGAACCGGTGCTCCCCACGGGGAGTGGCTTGGTCTAATGAAACCGTTATCCAAAAGCTCTTGCAATTGGGTTTTCAACTCGTTAAGTTCAGCGGGTGCCATCCGGTATGGCGGTATGGAGATTGGTTTGGTACCAGGCTCGACCTCGATCACAAATTCAATCTCTCTGTCAGGTGGAAGCCCCGGTAGGTCTTTAGGGAAGACATCCGGATACTTACAAACCACCCTCACATCATCGACGTTCGTTTCCTCTTTGGTTTTGTCAACCACGTATGCTAGATATGCGTGGCATCCCTTCCTCATCATATTTCTCGCTCTCACGGCGGATATGATACAACTATTTGATTTGCCGCGGTCCCCCCTCGAAGCGTAGGGTGTCCCCCTGTGTGCCTTCGAGTTCCAACACCTTTGTGTAGCAATCTACCCTAGCATGATGCTTTTCTAGCCAATCCATCCCTAGGATTGCATCGAACTCCATCATACTCAGCGGTACGAAATCACACGTCAAGGTTTGGCCACCGATTTCCACCATACAAGATGGATAGTAATTGTTCCTTTCAACGTCTTCCCCTAGTGGGGTTGATACCACTAAGGTTTGTGTCATTGGTATTGATTGCATCTCTAAGCTCTCGGCAAACGCCTCACTCACGAATGAACGTTGCGCTCCGGTATCGATAAGGATTCGTGCATCCTTCCCGTTAATCTTTAGTGTCCCTACATTCATGAACCATGTAAGACATCTTTCCTACCCTCCCTACTCATTTATAGAAGGTTGCAATGTTCACACGCACGTTAGGGATCAAGAAGAGGCCTTAACGTCGCAAAACGATGCGAAAAAATCGGGTTTCGGCAATCTGGGTGCCAGGCACGGCGTGCCCGGGGTAGGCACGATCGTGCCTGGCTCAGGAAAACGCCCTGGGGCTACTGCCTTGGAGGCACGATCGTGTCTGCCTTAGGCACGATCGTGCCTGGGTTGGAAAAATCCTGGGAACCACTGACTTGGAGGCACGATCGTGTCTGCCTTAGGCACGATCGTGCCTGGTTTGGAGAAAAGCCCTGGGCAGCTACTGCCTTGTAGGCACGATCGTGTCTGCCTTAGGCACGATCGTGCCTGGGCTGGGAATATTCCTGGGCAGCTACTGACTTGGAGGCACGATCGTGTCTGCCTTAGGCACGATCGTGCCTGGGTCCCAGCCGCCTGAAGTTGCCCGAAATCCCCCGGTTCGACCCCAAAACCTCGTGCAATGATCCTAGCGATTAGTATCCTCAATTTATGGCCTAATTAAGGATAAAACACTAGTATATGAGAGGCAATACCTGCGACGGAGTCCGGGTTAGCTTGAGCATCCGCCTCCGTCATCGCATAGACCCTAGCCTGGGTCCTCCCTTGGTTCACGGATGGCGCGTTGCTCGCACTTGCTCCCCCTTTGCCCCCTGCTTGCTTGAGAAGCCCCGGTCTGATTCCGTGTACCCGTCGGGCCACTACTTGGTCCCGATGTCCTTGCCCCGCCCAGTTGTGGGCAATGTGCCTTCAAATGCCCGGCATCCCCACATTGGAAACATCTAGGGGGGTCGCGACATTTACCGGAATGGTTCCTCTTGCAATTGTTGCAACGAGTTACCACTGAGGTCTGTGACCTCGAGCCTTGCCCACTTGGGCCTTGGTTCCCCCTTGATGGTGGCGGTGGTGCCCGGAAAGATCCTCCTCCGTGGTTCCCCCTTTTGTTGGAACCTTGGGAGCCATGACTCTCCCATTTTCTCTTCTTCGCCTCTTCGGCGTCTCTCTTCTTCCGTTCCTCCCACTGTTTCTCCCCTTTCAATGCTTGTTCAACCACTTGGGCGAAAGTCATATTAGGCAATTGCGTTGCCCTATCACGTATCTCCAAGTCAAGAGCGTCCCAAAAGTGGTTCACCATGCGGTTCTCGTCACAAGCATACTCCGGTATGTAGTCGGCGAGATCCCGGAACTTGTACTCCAGCTCCTTCACTGACATGTTACCCCCTTTGGTTAGGAGGGTGTATTCCCTCACCTTCTTATTCACCTCGAAATCAGAATAGTATTGGGCAAAGAACTCCCGTTGGAAGTCCTCCCAAACGACGGTCTCACCGTACTTGTTCTTGGTTCCATCCCACCACTTGGATGCCATCCCCTCGAGCAATCTTACCGCAATTCTCAGTTTGAGATTCGGCGCGATTTGCATGTCAAGGGCCGCTTCATTTAGCCTCTTGATCCATTGTGCTGCCACTGAAATGTCCCCTGCTCCATCAAAGGGTTTGCACCCCAAATCTCTTGCTTCTTTGATGTACTTGGAGATCCTTATGGTTGGACCTCCATCATTTTGGCCTCCACGTGGTTCCACATGGACTCTAGATGCACCATGACTTCCTCCTCGTGAAGCCATGCCCGAAGGTTGCCCAGCCCGGCGCCTTCGGCGTTCCCTCCTCTCTTCACGCTCACGGTGATATTGTTGGAGCAGCGCCTCTATTCTTGCTAGGGAGTCATTCTCCCCCTCTTCATCGCTCACATCATCGTCATCCCCTTCGTAAGGGGTCTCAACCGGCTCGGTCCCCGGTTGGTAAGTCGAGTCCTCATAGGACCAGTAGGTTTCACTTTCTGTGTCGACATGACCGTCACTCACGGTCTGTGATCGGCCTCCACGGCCAGCTCCTCTAGATGCCCTATAGGTCCTTCGACTGCCCTGTCCAGTCTCCTCTGGTACACGGCCGGTCGGGTTTCTCCTAGTAATCCTGCCACCACGGTCCATTTCTGAAAGAAATTGGGAAAGAGTCGTTAGACTCATATCAAATGTCAATTGACGGATAGGTACTTAAGACACATTTTGGCTCGAGTCACTGCCATACCAATTGCTAAGGGTACCATCTTAACAATTAGAGACCTTGCAACCCAAGTACCAAAAGCTCTCCAAGTACAAAACTTCTATGCTCATGGTTTTCAAAATCTTTTCAAAAAGAGAATTTTGAGACTTCATTATGAAGTTTATGGAACTAAGGCTCTGATACCAACTTAATTGTCACGCCCCGGACCTATCCGGACACGTCAACAACCCGCCGTACAATATGAATAGTCAACCGCAGTCCAACACATTCATATTATACAAGGCGTCTTGAATATCATTCACACATATACATCCATAAACAAACATAATAAGTAATTCATAACGCAGCGGAAAACATTGTTTAAAACAAAAAGGCCACACCGGGCTATTCATGAGCACGCAGGCTCCATAGTAAGATATCCATGAGCATGTTTATTAATGTTTAAAATCCGAATGGAGGAAGCACGAACCAAGTCTTCGCTCCTAGATGATCTCTCGAGCAACGAGCACAGGAAGCAAGCTCTAGCCTCAACCTGAAAAATGGTGGTGGGACGCCCCCGAAGGGGTCAGCACTCTATAGGGCTATAAAGTGCTGGTGTGGCAGGCATCTAATAGATATACAACAAGTATTTCAAACACAAGACCCTCAAATAGGGTGATAGTACATTATGATTGTAACCCTAAGTTACCCCGTTTAAAAATATACTTACTTTATATAAAAGTCAAGTAGCCGGCCCGTGGGCCCATGTTCATTTGGAAATCACCATTCCCAACCCCGTGACTATAAGCCACAACAACTCCTAGAGTCCAACCCTAGTACATGACATTGTATTCTAGAGCTCGGCTCTACCACATCACCATACAATTCATATACCTCGGGTCAAATTCCCTACCTTGCGTTCTAGAGCTCGGCTCTATCACATCACCACGCAAGTCCTAGAGCTCGGCTCTAGCTATACAATACATAGACTCCAAGTCTACACCTTACATGCATTCTAGAGCTCGGCTCTATCACATCACCATGCATTAAGGTCCAATTCTCAAGCAACCCTATGCCTAGAATTGACATATCATTAAACTACCATGGGTCATCCTTAAAGACTTCCCATAACTTAACCTTAGTTCCATACTAAGTTATTATATACACTTGAACTATATTCAAGTACCTTTCATACAATCCAATCCCTAGGATCAATTTAATCAACAAGTTCCAATAATCACTAACTAGTATTTCAATACTATTAGGATTATTGTTATCATACCATTATCCTCATTATTTGTAATTCTCTACATATTTATCATTATGTAACAGCAACTTAAGTATTCAATCTCAATACACAAATATTCATTTATGTATCCACATAATTCATACATGAGCAAAATGCCTATTTCACAAAATAGTTCATTTATACTCATTTAATCTCATATTATTCATACATTCTCAAATCATTTCAAATTTCATTCTTTGGCAACTATATCAATATTTCATCAATATATAATCATCATAATCCATGAAAAATCATGATTTAAGCATTTAGGTAATCTCATGCTTAACCTACAAGTTGTAAGCAATTAGATGTCAATCCTCACCTCAATTGAGCTTTAAACTTTCCCTTCTTGGTCCAATGGTCAAAGCTTCGGTCAAGGTTGATTTGGAACTGATTCCTTGCTCAAATATGAGTGTTAAACAGCCTCCTCAAAGTGCTAGTTCAACCCTTAATCGTTGATACGAAAACAGCCCCTAGAACGGGTGTTTTCCGGCTAACTCGATTCCTAGTTTTCCAATATTTGCATCTAGGTTAGTATCTAACCTTCACATCAATAAAATAACTTTATAAGGACATATTATACACTTGGATTAGTGTATAATAGTCTCACCAATCGTTCATATCATTTGGAGAATGAAAAGTAAAGCTTTGGGGTTAAAACTCACTTTAGAAGATTAAATCCTCTCCTGCGAGGTTGTGTTTTGCTCGGACGATTTGGAAGCCTTCCACAACTCCGATTCCTGCAAACCAGACCTTCACGGATTCCTCGTCTTGAGAGCTTCCTGTGGGTATCTCACACGCCTTAATTGGATTTGTAAAACTCGAGATATCGACCAAACAGTCTCAGCACTCCCACAGCTCGAGTTCACAGACCACTGCTCGTTCCAGATCGATTTTTGGATGATTGCTCTCTCTACTCGAACAAAGGCCACTCAATTATGAAACTACACTTCAAAGGCTATCCAAGGACACATTATACACCTCATTTGGACGAGTACAACTCTCAAAATGAAGGGAGACAAAACACACCCATGTTTTGTGCGGAAATAGACAAGGTGGGTCTCAAGGTTGATTCCAATCAAGTCTTGTGCAGCCCTCCTCCAGCTTGTGCGGCCAAGGTAAGTCTCCTCACTTATTTTTCTTGTTTTGCAGGTACTATAATCATGTGGAGTGGTTCCCAATTGATCCCATTAAATTTGGGGTCCAAAATATCTACCAATACCTCCAAAAATGGGAAGATGGGTCCTATTGTTTTATCTTTGTCAAAGATGTCTTTTTGTACTCATCCTAATTTATTTAGAACAAGTCAACTTCCTAAATCACATTATTGATCTCCAATATGTGTAGGCTCATCCCAATAATTTACATGATGAAAATTACAAAAGAATGCGGGTTTGAACAATACAATATTCAATCATGTACTTCGTAAAATATTAATCGTTTCTTCCATTGCTTTGAAATCGGAAATTCAATACATCACTTTTGAATTTTTAAATCGAATTTTCAAGGACGTTCGGGTGCGGTGTCACAAGGACACCAAGGACGGAGTAAAAATTCTAGGACTTGAGCCACTGTTAAAGAGGGAGGATTCTGGGAGCTGACCAACCAAATATGTAGAGGCTGATCGTCGCCCAGCCTTTTGGTGCACCTGTAAATCTGGCTATATAAATCTGAACTTTCCTTCCCTTCTGTGGACCTGTGAATCTGCCATTCTGCCCAACCCCTTATGAAAGATCAAAGACTTTTTTGTTTTGTTTTGTGAGCTTGATGTTTTGAGTGGATGTGAGGAATGCATCAAGGAAGTCCTACTTTATAGCTCAATGCATCAAGTCCCCTTAATAACCAAGTCCTACTTCTCTTCACACACTGGATAAACCCGAGTTGCCCTGGTCTTTATGGCCAGGGAAATGTAGTTGGCTGCCATAAGAGCGCAAAGTGATGTTTTTGGGCTGAGAAACATGCCAATCTCGTCCACCTTTTATAGCCTTATAGGCAAGGATAAGCTGTGAAAGTGTGTAAAACAATAATACATAATATTCACTATTTAGAGCTCATTCCGGCCACAGCAGGCCCATACCATTGACTGTTTCACCACCCATTCCTACCAATCAAACCATAACATATATAAATATAACCAATCAGGATTTAGATGAATAGTACTCACCACCCTACAGAATAAATAGGACCAATCAAAGCACATGCACCGCATTTTCTGCCAATAAGAAACACTCAAGCAAAAATAAACGCTCAAACCAAAGCAATTCGTAGCTGCCTAACTTCTTTGGAACGATTAAACTCGCTTGGCCTGACGTTGACATTTTTGAGCGGGAGGAACATGCCTGGAAAATCTTTTCCTTTTAGATAAGAAGAGATTAATCAGTCAGACCGTCATTCTCCATCTTTTTTTACTTTTACCTATTTGACTTTTGAGGCTGGCTATTAGCGATAGCTCAAATGCAGCAAGGCACCGAAATTACTTTTTGACGGGAAAACTTCCGTAACTTTAACCCGTTATTCCGTCCTGGATTTCAGATCGGATAGCGAGTCTATGGTCAACTGATTGCTACAGGTTTTAAGTTAATCTCCTCGATGAGTTAACACATGGATGAGTTAATCTCTCCTAATCAATGAGTTGGGTGATGATGTTTTTCAGCTGAAAAATGCTAGAGGTATCCCATTTTTTACCTCATTTTGTACCTCATCCTATATTTGTGGTTCACAAAAATCCAACCCAATTAAAATAATTGCTCCATTTTTACTCATTGCTTTTGTGAACCACAAACATAGGAGGAGGTACAAAATGGGGTACAAAATGGGGTAGTTTTACCATTAGTGTTTTCAGCTTATCAAGTTTATCAGTTAATTCACACATAATTCTAGATTTCCCACGTTGAATTTTGTAATGATCAAAATAAATAAAGTCAAAGTTACTTTCCTGACTGAATTGACTGAAGTTATTATAGAGACCATTTAACTACTTTTCATACATTCTTTTAAATTTTATTTAGAAAATATATTTTGAATCCCTCTCAAATTAAGACGATTCAGCCAATTCAACGAGAACTTCATCAATTTCAACAGATTCAGACGATTCAATCATGTTATCACATGGGCTCTATAGAAATAAATTCAAAGTGTTCGAGATTTAGTTCAAAAGCTATTGTTGTAAATAATGTAAACGAGCAATAATTTGGGATGAATGTAAACAATATGCATGTAAATGAGAACTCCCTACAATTTGAATATTTTAATATCAACATTTCATTTATGAGTTTTTTATATATATATTACTAATATTAAAGTGGTTTACAAAAAAGTGACCAGCATTACCGAACACGTACGATGGGTAGCGAGTAATTTAGGGAAAAGACCAGCATTACTTAGTATTCGCCCGCTACATTAGCGAAACTATTTTCACCCGACACTAACTGAAAAAATTCGTCCCCTTGACGCAAAATCCGGGATCCGTCCCTGTCTAGCCGGATGTGGTGTATTTTGATGTGACGTGTTTGGTGTGGATTTGAAATAAGTCGAGTAAAACCTTTTAATACTCTCGATACGTAATAAATTAAATGTTGCTCATAATTGTATTTAGAAACTAGAAAAAGGAATAAAGTTAATATATACCGAGTAACAATGAAAAAAAGTGGAGTAGGAAAACTTTTAATTAGATCCCGGCGTTGATAAACAAAAGATAGCATATGATTATGTTTAAAAAAAAGTTGGATGTATGAGTCCTCCTGCCTGATTTATATATATTCGTTTCCCATTTAGATGTATGAATGATAATAAGAGAGGGCAGAGGTGGGTAGGGATTATTGGATGATGACGATGGGGAGGGGAGAAATAAGGATACTTATAAGAATGATGATATCATTATTAGTATTGCTGGCGGCGGAGGGATACGACTACGGTGACGCTCTGAGCAAGACTCTGCTGTTTTTCAAAGCCCAGAGGTCGGGCAGATTGGGGAGCGACAATCCCATCAATTGGCGTTGGGATTCAGCACTGTCTGATGGAAAGGCTGAGGGGGCGGAGTTGGTGGGAGGGTATTATGACGCCGGAGACAATGTCAAGTTTGGGCTGCCCATGGCCTTTGCCATGACCATGCTCTCCTGGGCCGCAGCAGATCACTTCTCCACCCATTCCGATTTGTTTGATGCCATCAAATGGGGCACCGACTACCTCATCAACGCTCACACCCAACCCAACACATTATTCGTACAGGTAGCTTAGCTTATAGCTACCTAATTATACTTCCCATCCCATCCCATCCCATCCCATCCTAGCTACCTACTACGGGTCGGAGTATTTCATTCTCTACCCAGCTAAGATCAAATTTTATCACACAACACATTCTACCACATTATCCATCATTTTTAATAGATAGTATATTTTAATCATGTACGACCCCATTCTTGGGAAAATATCATTAATCAACTTCCTTCGAGCTTTGATGTTTTATCTAGGGGTGGGGACGGTCCGGGATTTGACTTATCCCGATCCCATCCCGGTTTTATAATAACGCTTCGGTACGGTACGAGATGAGTCTTCATCCCAATGTTGTCTCATTTAAAACTAGAGTTCGTGGGTCTAATTGGTTGTTGTTTTAGTTGAAGAGTTCAATTGACTTTTTTGAAGTTGTAGGGGGCTTATTTGATAGTTTTCTCTTAGAAATTTGAAATAACATACGGAGTATTAATTTCAAACGGGACACCGGGATGGGACATGATATTTTATAGCTATCCCGGTCCCGTCCCGGTTAATATCAGTGCGGGACCGGTTTGGGATGAAATAGTTGCGTCCTAAATGGATCAGGATAGTTTCGCAACGGTATCGAGATTTTACGGTTTGGGACATCGGGGCCGGAATTTTTGCTCACCCCAAGTTTTATCAACTACCCCTACACTATTCGCAAATTATACCATTTATGTCAGGGCGGAGCGAGAGGGGCCGAGATAAAGTACATAACACTAACACAAAATACTATGTATAATGTTAATTAAGATCAAATGATCTATAAACAATTATAAAAAAAATTGGAAATCATTATCTAGCACGTCACTTCATATTCAGAACTTATCTCTTGCACGTCATGAAAATCATCGATAATTATTTATTAAGACATATACAAAGTCTAAAATTATTGCCACTAAAATATTCAACATGTTAAGATGGGGTACAAACTTAAAATCTCAATTATTACTACGTACTCAAGAATACTGATTTTTAATAGTAATAATTTTGATTAAAAAGTGTGTTTTGTGTAATAGAAAGGTAGAAACATTTTTTTCCAGCTTTTTTAACTCTAATACATTTAATTTAAGTGTGTGTGTGTGTATAGACAAATGTTCATGTCCAGCCGGCCTAACGGGAACCGCCGTCCGGCCGAGGGCATTTCGAGCACTTTCCGGTGGAATTTTTCGAGAAAAATTTTTTGAGCATTTTCTTCATCAAGTCTAGTTTATCCGTACCAAGTTTCAGCTAAAAATTCAATCGGGAAGGCAACCAAATGATTTGTTTGAAAAATACTACGCTGTTTATATATATTAACTGCGCGGTGTTCATAAATAATTTATTTGACTGCCTTTCTGATTGAATTTTTAGATGAATTCTGGTACGAATAACTAGACTTAATGAAGAACATGCTAAAAAACATTCATCAAAAAACTCCACCGAGAAGAGCCCGAAATGCCCTTGACCGGCCAGGCCGAACAGGACTGTGATCTGGCCACCTCAATTTGAGGTGGTTCCCGGTTGTTTTTTTGGCTGAATTTTTTTTATGTTCCTCATCAAGTCTATTTCATTCATACCAAATGCGAGTAAAAAATTCAATTGGGGAGGTCTTCAAATGATTTTTGAAAGATAAATGTGTTTTATATGTATATTCCGACGCAGTTATCTTGCAAAAATCATTTGACGGTCTTCCCGGTTCAGTATTTTGCTGAAATTTGATTTTGATGAACTAGACTTGATGAGGAACACACACACAAAAATTCAGCCAAAAATACAACCGGGAACCACCCCAAACGGGCAAGTCCGCACAGCACATCTGGTCAGGCGCGCCTGACCAGATCATTACTCTATATATATATATATATATATATATATATATATATATATATACTATGTGTATATATATATATACTATGTGTATATATATAGGCCTGATCCTGTCTAGCCGGAGGGACAGGACCCGCCATCGCCATTTGAGGCCCTTCCCGGTGGATTTTTTTGCTGAAATTTTGTGAGCATGTTCTTCATGAAGTTTAGTTTATCCATACCAAATTTCAGCTAAAAGTTCAATCGGGAAGCCAGTCAAATGATTTTTGGAATTTAACTGCGCAGTTTATATACATATAAAACGCAGTTATCTTCCAAAAATCATTTGAGTGCCTTCCAGGTTGAAGTTTTAGCTGAAATTTGGTATGGATAAACTAGACTTGATGAGGAACATGCTCAAAAAAATTCATCAAAAAATTCCACCGAGAAGGGCCTCTAATGGCCTTGGCCGGATGGCGCCTCCCGTCCCTCCGGATGGACCTGATCTATTCCGTGTGTGTGTGTGTGTGTGTGTGTGTGTGTGTGTGTGTAGGGGAGGGTTCTAGTGAGAAACCCTCTTAAAATGAGAACCGGTGAGAACCGGTGGTATTTTTGGCTGAAATTTTTTGTGGATGTTCCTCATCAAGTCTAGTTCATCCATACCAAATTTGAGCAAAAAATTCAATCGGGAAGGTCGTCAAATGATTTTTGAAAGAAAACTGGTCCGGAATATACATATAAAACGCAGTTTTCTTTTAAAAATCTTGCAAATATTAAGAGGGTTTTCTCACTAGATCAAAGTATTAAATATAAATATCTTGCAAATCATAATAAATATACAAAGTATTTAAATTGGTATACACATGATAAATTTAATTATCATTGGAAGATACAAATGCATTTAAATTGGTATCAAATCAATTAATTATATCGTTTAATTAATTTAGAAAATTTATGCGTTTAATTAAATTAATTAAATTTAATTTATGCATAAATATTAATGTTTGCTACTATATTTATTATGATTTGCAAGATATAAATGATTTCTAAATTAATTAAAAAAATTCTAAATTAATTATACACATGATAATTAAAATTTTCTAATTTAATTATCATTGGAAGATACAAATGCACTTCCAAGCAATGAGAGTATGTGTATACACCATACTTGTATAATATCTTGCAAATCATAATAAATATAGTAGCAAACATTAATTTTCTAGAATTAAGAATTAAGAACTAAACAAAATATTATACTTAATGATTAATAAATAAAATAAAAACTTTCAAAAAGTTCGGTTTATTCGGTTCGGTTCGGTGTTGAGATGTGAAAACCAAAACCGAAACCAAAGAACTACGGTTCGGTTCGGTTTTTTTAGTTCGGTTTCGGTTTTCTTACGGATCGGTTGTTTTGGTTGCGGTTCGGATTTTTTCGATTCGGTTTTTGTTTTTCGGTTTTTCCGACCCACCCCTAACTAAAATATGCAACCTCGTTTGGTGGCATTTTCTGAAAATCCGTATCACAGCCATCTAGTGCAACATGAAGCTGTTTTGGTGCAACGTCGTCAAATTTTAGTGCAATATGTAACAGTTTTAGTGCAACACCGCAAAAAATTAAATCTTATTGCAACATCATCAAGCTATTTTCAGTGCAAAATCGGAAATCCAACGGCTGAGATTTATTCTCATTTCTCACATTAGATGCATTTCTCACTTGAACCAAAACACACACATACCGAGTACTACGTATATACTACGTGTAATTGTGTTCCTCGATGTGCCCGTAAGTCTTCTTTTGTTTGTTTTGAATTAAATATGGGATGAGCTTGAGGTTGTTCCGTTGTTACAATGAGAGTTGTGCAATACATACTTTTTTTTGGTTTTATTTTTTTATTAAGAAAAAGACGATTTTATTCATAAAATAAAAGGTAAATAAAAGAAGAAAAGTAAAAAAGAAAAGAAAAGTTAACACAAAAATTGGCATTTCCCTGTGAGTAGTATGCATTTGTGATCAAATGGGCATTAATTACTTTTGTATATAAATGTATGTATGATGGGTGTGGTATGGTAGGTGGGAGACGGAGACTCGGATCATTTGTGTTGGATGCGGCCAGAGGATATGACAACCTCCAGGACCGCATATAAGATCGACGAGGCGCACCCAGGCTCAGATGTTGCAGGCGAAACTTCGGCTGCTCTTGCTGCCGCCTCCATCGCATTCAAACAACGCGACTCTTCCTATTCTCATACACTGCTACAGCATGCCCAGCAGGTCACTCACCTACCCTATCTTATAATTCTTCCGTTACGTTTTTGAATTGCCACTTTAACGTTTGGGCTAGCTTGCTAATACTACGTATGAAATATATATTGAATTGCCAATATAAATTAGCTTGCTAATTAAAATATTGTTTTTTGAAAATTTAAAATAAAAGTAATTTCGGAAGCGTATATGATACAGCCGGCTATACGGCTAGCACCGTACAGCCGGTGGCAATTTTGTAATTTTCGTGAAAGTCCATATTTATCTTAACTGAGCATTTATGATAAAAAAGTTCTCATTATAAGAATTTCTCATTCTAAAATGGATGTGACTAGCTAGAAACCTCTTCATTCCCATAATATGAGTAACACATGTTAAAAAGACAAAAATAGGAGTGAATATTTAACATTTCCAAAGTTTTTTTTTTGTGATTGAACAAGAATACCCCTGAATAGGATGGGGCTTGCCATTGCCGCTAGAGCATTGCCGCCGTCAATCGCCAGACTACCCCGATTGTGCTAGGAAACTAGGGGCAATCAATTATGTAAGTGTAAAATTAATTATATTAAGGGGTAGAAAGATAATGTTTAGTCCTGTTTAGGGAACATAAAACATGGACTTCTATTTAGCGAATATGGCCATCACTCCTATTTAGGGAAATTACTTTTTTATAGTTTTTTCAAAAAATTAATTTGTAATATAATAATAAATAAAATATAGTCAAAACATGTTATATTAATTTAAGAATGGAGGTTGAGAGGCACCAAAGGGGGCGGGGTTAAGTTTTGTTCTAATTCCTTATTAACTTTCCCGTTCCTGCCCTTCATCCCTAAGACTACCCGCAATCTTACTCTGTCAACAAATCAAATTCCCAATTAGTTTGTACTAAAATGGTGTATTTACTCTGTCAATTCAATTTTTTCCTACAATTCTGCACCGTAAATATATTCACCTAGCAAAGTTGTTTTAATTACGTCCTCTTTTTTTGTTAGCTCAGGCGCAACAGCTCCTATCTCTTATTCATAATCAACTGAGGTTGGAAAATCCCAAAAAAAGTCATACAATAAATGAGATGGCAAAGTAGGATCATTCCTAGAAATATCATGTACACCAAGTGGTAAACTATGACCAAGACCACCTAAATAGTCATCAACCTGGTTGCCTTCCCGATAAATATGTTCAACCTTAATCATCTGGTCCCTATCCAACAACTCACGAAATCTGGCGACCTCAGAAGAGTGCTGGTGTGTGAATCCAGCTACACTCGTACCTTCCTATATCCGTTCTCCCAAGCCAGCTGCAATCCTGTTGCAGCAGCTCTCAATTCAGCCCTAGTGATCGAACAAATCCCAAGGTTCATGCTATAAGCTACCAAGCAGCGACCATCCGCATCGCGTAACAAACCTGCAATTGCTTGTTCGGTTTCAGGTATAACTGACCCGTCGGTATTTAGAGCAACCTTCGCCCAACTCTAAAAATTAGTATTTATTTAGTCCTAATAAAAAATAATTAGGTTTATTCCAAAATAATTAGATTGTAATAACCAAGCGCATTCCAATAAATATATACATATATATTTAAATATATTCCAAGATAATGTTTATATTTAAATAAAGTACCAGAGATAATTCATGGATATAATTATTTATGAATAATTATGAATTGTCTCTATTAGTTTTTATTTAGTTTTCATTTTCAATTTTACGTTCACATTTATTTCTTCATACATTTAATTATAATGATCACATAAATCCAAATTATAAAAAACATATCACAGACTATATATTCCATGTCAAAGTTCAACGGTTTGAGAATAAGTTTTAGGTGACAACTCCGGTACCCATTTAAAAAATGAAGTACTGTACCTACCACTCACATGATTGGTCCAAATCATTAAATCATTTTTAATTTAGATTTAAATAATTCAACTACAACATTCTGATTGGTCCAAGTGGACAAAGGTATAGTACCTTTTGGGTACCATAGAATCTACCTAAGTTTTATATCATCATCCCTTCTTTGGGCCCTCATCAATGACTGTCGCTTTCTCCCAGTGGTATGTGGGTCCATTCCCCCTGTCCTGCATTCCCATCCATCGACACGCCCACATAAATATTACTCCTTCCGTCCCCCAACTAAGTTCTCACTTTCCTTTTTGGGCAGTCCCTAAATTAAATTCATACTTCAATATTTTTCTTATTTGGCAAATAATCTACATCAAAACAGTGTCAAACAGTGTCAAACAGTGTTTAAACAGTGCAAAACAGTGCACTCCACAGTAAAGTCAAATTTATTTTTTTAATATGTGTGAAGTCAAACCAGGAACTTAATTGGGGGACGGAGGGAGTACTATCTTCATCGCATATTGGTTGTCATGTTTTGATTTGACATGATTATTAATAAAGTGTTTGAAAAGTAAAAATTTTGGTCAAAATTTGAAGAGATTAAAGTGAAATGATAAGGACCACTGCACATAACATTTGGCAAAAAAAAAGAAACATGACATTCATTTTCAAACAACCAAAAAGAAAAGTAGGACAGCTAAATTAAAACCGTACGTAGGGAGTACACACAAAGTATTTATACAAGGATGAGTTCAAGTAATTACTCCATACACCTAACATAAAAGTTAGAATGAACCGGGAGAAAAAAAAAAGTACACAAATTCACAAAAGTTGGTGAACCAGGAGAACAAAGTTGGTGACATTAACGTCGTTTTGAGAAGAAGAAAACTACAAGTACACAAATTCACAAAAGTGTACACACTTTTTGTCAATGGCATACTTTCTTTATTCTTTTTTAATTGCAACAGTCAACATTTCACGTTTGTCAACGCACAAGTTTAACTATTAATATCTTTCATTCCTTATTAGTAAAAAAATTAAAAAATTCATATTTTGAAAATTTAGAATAAGAAGAATTCAACAATATTTTTTAAAAATTTAATTTTTAATACATTAATGAATAAAATATAGTCAAAGTAAAATATGTGAATAGTGCAAAAAGTCCAATGTTGCAATTAAAAGAGAACGGGGTAGTATATATCAAGGATTTGTCGTGAGGGGTCGAATTCATGCACTTAAGATATTATCTCACTCATGTCACAAATACCTGAACCCATTAAGAAAAACATTATAAAATTTAGTTATAAATTAAAAAATATTCCATCGACAAAAAAAACATGAAATCCTACCTAACAAATTTTACTTTGTCGGAAATAAATTTGTCACAATGTTTTTAGTTTTTTTATATTATGTTAATAAATAAATAAATCGAGTAAGGGACAAATGGTGTATGTATTTATAATTAACGCAACTTGTAAGTGCAGGTTTATATCTAAAAACAAAATTTATTTTAAGTGCAAAAATGTAATGAAGCATAGTGAAAAAAAATACATGGTGAGGATACAATAGTATATACTCCATACGGAGTAGTATGTAAAACGTACTAAATGGTCTAACTAAATATATAGCTATTTGTAGTCTAGAGCTAACAAATTTAGATAAATTAGTAAATAAAAGATCAATTCTTCCGTCCCTTTACCTCAAAAATGCCCAAACCAAACAAGACCTTAAAAATTGATAGACTAAATTATTTAAAATTGAAAAAATAAAGTAATAAAATTATAATATAGGTTAATCTTAAATATACAATATTGGAGAAAGGTGCATCTCCAAGTGTTCACAAGAGAGCATGTCTAAATAGCAAATCACACCACACTATTTTTTAAATGCATCTTTGATTTAGGTATTGGTGACTTTTAATTACACAAATGTAATTCTTATGTATGATCATGTACTATTTGCATACTCTATTTAAAAATAGTTCTACATTATTGCCACTGCATTTTTTAATAAAATTTATCTGGTCCTTCAAATTTCTCGAAACAATGATCAACATTAATTCTCATATTTCAATTAAAGATTATTATTTATTTGAATCAAATTATATACTATGTACTTCGGATGTGTGGGTGTAGATACTTTGTACTCCCTCCGTCCCTAAATAAACTTCCAACTTTCCTTTTTCGTCCGTCCCAATTAAAACTTCCACTTTCCTTTTTTGGCCAGAATTTGTGGTTCACAACAATTCTTACACATTTCTCTCTCCTCTGCACAACTCTCCACCACACAATACCCACTATCTTAAACTCCGCGCCAAACCTATTTGGAAGATATAACAGGGACGGAGGGAGTAATTATTAATTACACTAGCCATATGCATGCAGCTTTTCACGTTTGCTACGGCACATAAAGGATCTTACCAGGACTCAATCCCAGGTGCTTCGAAGTACTACAAGTCTTATCAGAATGAGGTCAGTACATATGTATATATGCATGTGTTCTGATAAATATTATTCTATGACTTCTTATATTGGCAACATTCAATTTCAACCATTCATTTCTTGCAAACATGGCCGGTTAATATTCACATGTGATTATATTCATTACGGAGTATTACCCTAAATTCAAATGAACCTTTTTGCAACTAATCCCGAAAAAATACAAATAAAATGTGAATTAATGCTAAATTCAATATTAGCCATTGATTGTAAAAATGGATGATGAGGATAAAAGTGTGATCATGTACGTACTATATGCCTCAAATATTTTTTCAAATCTACCGACACAAACTAAGAATAATCATTCACATGGGTACTCGAATTGATTTCTTATAAGACCCTTATACTCCCTCCGTCCCAAATTGTTTTGCAAAGTCAACATTTTTTGGTCAACCAATAATAAAAGTCAAACCTTCTTATTGATAATAAATTCAATTTTTAATAATTAAAATTTACATATTCATAAACTACATTGAAATCTCTTCAAAGTTGTAAACTCCAAAATGGAATATAATTAAAAATTGACACCCTAATTAAGTGAACAAAACGAATCCGTTTGACCAAGAAAAGTCAAAATTGCAACTCAATTTGGGACGGAGGTAGTATATAATACTACGTACATCACAATTCAATGATGTGATTCAATGAATGAGTTAAGTGCGTAGGGAAAATGTGGGGCGTCTGCTTAGCTGCGTGCTTTCGTACAAATTAACATCTCAAATTTAGTAGAACCTAGCTAGCTAACTAGGTTTTAATTTCTTCCCAGGCCATTGTGATGTATATATGATATAGAAATTACTTCAAATAGGACTAAAACTATGACAAAAACTCAAAATAGGACTTGCTATGTTTTTTTTTCAAAATAGGACCATAGTGGTCCTATTGGAAACATGCTCATTTCTTCCTTCCATTCTTACCCCTCCTTTAAATATTAGTAAAAGATAGCTAAAAGTCATAATTAAATGTTTAATTCATAATAAATTCGAAAAAATTTCAATAATTCGTAGAAAAATAATAAAAAAATTAATAAAATTTTTATAAAATAAAAAATAAGGAAAAAAAAAAATTTAATTTTTTTTTAAAAAAATTAATAAAAAATAGTAAAACTCCATAAAAAAAATTAAAAAAAAATATGGATACGTTTCCCACCGCCTGTACTACCTCCCTGAACCACCACCTCCGATCGGTGTAAAAAATGCCACTTTTTTTTTAAATTCCACAAAAATGGCATATTTCTCTATGAGAATGCCAACATTTTCATTCTGCCAACTTGAATCCTTTTGACTTTTGCCAAAAATATGGCATTCATAATTTTTTTGGAATTTTTTTACCCCGGTGACAGGAGGTGGTGGTACCGCCTCCCTGCACCACCACCTCCGACCGTTGAAAAAAAATGTCATATTTCCTACAAACTTCCATTTTTTTCGGAAAATGCCAAAAATATGGCATATTTCTCTTTGAGAATGCCAACATTTTTTTTCTTCCATCTTAAATCATTCTGAATTATGCCAAAAATATGGAATTCATAATAAATTTGGCATTTTTTCCCCAAATGACTAGAAGTGGTGGTGCTGGGGCGGTATAGGCGGCGGTGACAAAAAAATATTTTTTTGATTTTTTTTTTTATTTTTTTTGATTTTTTTTATTTTTTATTTTTTTTTTTAAATTTTTTTTTAAATTTATTATTATTCAGAATATTTTTATTAATTTTTTGGTATATTTTACGAATTTTTATTATTTTTTATTATTTTATTATGAATTAAAACATTCCAATAGGTATAAGGGTATATTTGTCCAAGACAAACATAATTAGTCCTATGGAAACATAGTTTATTTTTTGGTCCTATTTGTGCAAAGTGAATGACTTTTAGTCCTATTTTGATAATTAACTATATATGATATGACACCAAATTAAATTTAATTTACTTTGAATTGATTGATAAAGTAGTACGTACGTGTGGCCTGGGTGTAGGATGAAGTGGTATGGGCAGCGGCTTGGCTGTACAAGGCAACAAATGAGAGACAGTACCTGGATTATGTAGTGCAAAATGCAGCGTCTGTAACCGATGATTGCCAGATGAAGGAGGTTTCGTGGGAAACCAAATGCGGGGCGGTTCAGGTGCTGGTGTCAAAGATCTACATGGAGGAAAAGCAGGAGCAGCAGGGGCTGCAGAAATACAAGGAGAGAGCAGATTTCTTCACCTGCGCCTGCATGCAGAAGAACCAGAATGCCGCGGACAACGTGGAGCTCACCCCGGGAGGCCTGATCTACGTCCGTCCCTGGAACAACTTGGAGTACGCCTCCGCCAACGCAGCCGTCATGGCCATCTACTCCAAGTACCTCGACGGCCGCGGCGTGAGGTGCTCCAACGGCGAATCCCTCACTGACGACCAAATCCTGGAGGCCGCCCGATCTCAGGCGGACTACATCTTGGGCAAAAACAGGATGGGCATGAGTTACGTGGTCGGGGTCGGCCCCAAATTTCCTCAGCGAGTTCACCACAGAGCTGCCTCCATTGACGTCAACAGCGAAGCCTACCGACAACTGTCTATGGACGGCCCCGAACGCCTCTGCGCTGGCGGCTACGCCAAGTTTTACCCCACCTCCGATCCAAATCCCTACGTCATCACCGGAGCCCTTGTCGGCGGTCCCGCCAAAGACGACACCTATCTTGATGCGAGGGATAGCTACGAACAGTCCGAGCCAACCCTGTCTGGCACCTCCACTGCGTCCCTGCTCTTCGCCGTCTTGTCGTCGTCACATAACCATGGCGCCGCCGCCGCCGTGCAGCTCATGCACTCCATAGTTTCCAAGTGGAGCGTCGGGAACACCCAGTACTGCCACCACAAGGTTGTGATCACAGCTGCTAATAGCAACACAACCATTACGGATCTCAAGTTCAGGATTGACCACCTCTCCCCTGGAACCACTCTATGGGGGCTGTCCAAGCTGCCGCCGCAGGATAACGAGGCCGGCATCTTCTACGCCCTCCCTCCCTGGGCAAATTCTATCCATTCTACTTCAACGCATACTGTTCTTTATGTCCAGCGTTGCCAGCAAGCCAAGATTTCTCTTCTCAGCTACCGCCAGCTCTAGCTACCTCATACCTCCATCTCCATCGTCAGATCGAGAAATTAATTAAACATGCATGCATGCCCCATTACTATATGTATAATAATACGGAGTAATTCATAATTACTATAGAATCTATCTTCAATCTATCTATGACCATCAATATATGTATCGCTACGCTACTTTAAGGGAGTGTTTGCAACTGCTTCTGCTTAAAAAAAAGCACTTTTAGAGATGTAAGGAAAAAGTTATTAGTAGGAAAAGTTGATAGTGTTTGAGAAAAAAATGATTTTGAAAAGTAAAAGTTGGTAGTGTTTGGTAAAATAAGTGCTTTTTGTGTAATAGAAAGGGGAAAAACACTTTTCACACGCAAGCCGAGAAAAAGTAAAAATTGGTAGTGTTTGGTAAATAAGTGCTTTTTTAAACCAAAAGCTGAGAAGTGCTTTTTTTTAAGTGATTGCAAACACTCCCTAATTCTCATTGGTCACCAACCGCTAGCTGGCCCGCTTTTAATTAATCTTGCTCTTTTAATACTTCCTGCGTTCTTAAATAAATGCAGCAGTCAACATTTCACATTTGCCGAGGCACAACTTTGATCATTAATATATATATAATTCCCGATTAGTAAAAAAAGTTTAAAAAATAGATTTTGAAAATTTATAATGAGAAAAATTTAATAATATTTTTTTCAAAAATATATATTATTACATTAATAAATAAAACGTAGTAAAAGTAGAACATGTGAATAGTGCAAAAAGTCCAACGTTGCATTTAAAAGAGAACGAGGGTAGTACGTAGTATTACGATTTTTTTAAGTTATTTTTTTAACTTGGACTTAAAATGCACAAATAGAACCACTACATTTTTTACCATCCAAAATAGGACTAAACAATTCATTCCTACCAGAAATGCCCCTAAGGGTATTATTTCATAATAAAATGTTAAAATTCATAATAAAATCTTAAAAAATAGTAAACAATCGCAAACTTTTTTTGAAAATCGTACAAAAAATAATTAAAAAAAATTAAATGAAAACACTAAAACAATTTTTTTTAATTTTGTTTTAAAAAAATAATAATAATAAATAGTAAAGATCCATAAAAAAAATTTTAAAAAAAATGGATTTCTTTCCCACTGCCTCCCGACACCACCACCTTCGATCGATAAAAATTCTGCCACTTTTTATTAAAAAAATTCCATTTTTTTCCGAAAATGCCAAGAAAATGGCATAATTACTCTTCATAATGCCAAATTCTCATTGAATCTGCCATTATTATGGCATTACTAGAATTGTTGGCAGATTTTTTTTAAAACAAATTAATAAAAAAAAATAGTAAAAACCCATAAAAAATGGATAACTCCGATTGGTGAAAGTTCTGCCACTATTTGTAAAAAAAATGCCATTGTTTTCTGAAAATGCCAAGAAAATGGCATTATTACTCATCATAATGCCAAAACTATCATTGAATCTGCCATTACTACAAATGTTGGCAGATCTCCAACCTTTTTAGTCCTTTTTAAATTTATTTATACGATAGTATTAGTTTTTTAATTTTTTTTTTGAAAAAAAAATATATTTTATAAATTTTTGAAAATATTACCTGAAATAGGACTAAAAAGGTTTGAAAATTCCAAAATGGGACTGCCATGTTTTTATTCCCAAAATATGACTAATTACTGTCATGTTTTGGCAAAGGGATTAATTGCATGAATTTTATTTAATTTTTGTTTGAATGATCTAATTGATATCTCGTGTAACCTAGAATAAATTAAAAGATATCTAATTTATTCTAGGACACTTTCACACACACTTAATCGTTCGCTAAGAGATTAGTAACGGTTAAGGGGTCGTACGCTCGCTCGCTTTGGCAATAGTTTAGAAATTTGTCGCATGAGAGATCAATCTGATTCCCTAAATTAATGCACTCTACGCCGCGAGAGCAGTTAGAATTTAGTATTGATCAGTGTTGCTCAATTAAATAATTTTCATGTGATTAAGTCTGATCAGCCAGAAATCTAATTACCCCTGAATCAATCCTTGTTCCCTATCATCATTAGTTAGAAAGAATCCAGTTATTTTAATCGTTTATTTGCGTTTTAATTTTCCAACAAATCAAATCTCGCACAATTGCATTTTTATTTATTTATTTTAATCGTTGATTTAGTTAATTCCCGATTCCTTTTATCTGTCCCTGTGGAGACGATACTCGTACTTATACCCTATACTGCTACATTATTTTCAGTGCGAGAAAACTCACATCAGTTTTTTAGTGCCGTTGCCGAGGACGGTGTCGGTTTTAAGGGTTAATAAAACTCAATGACTTGCTTTTACTTTTTCGTATGATTTTTGTCTTCTGACCTTGTATGTTAGATCTGTTTATGCGTACATGTTCTAAGAGGGGAGAACCGTTTGTCCCTCTTAATCTCGAGATAGAAAAGGTCGCCAAAAAGAATCATTGGGTTCTACGAGAGCAAAGAGTAGCCATGGAGATTGGTCCCAGATGCGGTGAACCGTTGGGACATCTGGGTTCTATATCAACACTTCACCGCAATCTACCCCGTCAATTTCTCCTAGAAACCGCACTCCAGGTTTCCAAAACTACCGCCCTCCACCAGTATTTCCCGAAAATCAATCCACACCGCAACTCAACCTTCCTCCACTGTACCAACTTTTCCAAAATGTTTCTATTGTTCCTGAAACTACCTTTCAAAATCCATCTTTGGGATGCAAGGAACATGTCAGAATATTCCGCCAATTACCCAAAATCCATTCCAGAACCAGCCACCCTACCAGAACCAGTACCGCAATCAGCCCAAAGTATCGTCTGTTCAACCATGACCAGCATTCCAGCCTAGACTGCAAGCCCTTCCAGCTAATTCTTATGTCCCGCATGACAACCCTCTCTACCCAGGGCAAACCATTGCATAGTTTCAAAGGATGTGTCAGACTTTCAAGATTCCTGGAGTAGCTGATGATCATGTGAGGATGATGTTTTCCCCCTTCTCACTTAAGGGTGATGCGCAGAGATGATTGGACAGTAATCCACACCACTATCTCTAGACTTGGGACCAGCTTCATAGTGCCTTCATCAAGGAATATTTCCCAACATCTAGGGCATTGAAGTTGAAGAAGCAGCTGCAGTAGTTCAAGCAAGATATGAGTGTCACAAATACACAAATAAGAGGAAAAAATGGAATGAGTTAGAGAGAGAAGCTCTCCCTTCTCTCTAGCCCCCCCCCCCCCCACACACACACACCACCACCATCCCACCCTACGATTTTGTAACTGTTAAAACTCGGGGTTCCATCCTAAAAGGTGAACCTGATAGGAGGAGTAACCCAAAGCCTTATATAGTATTCTATTGTTTTATAGTTTTTTTCGGTGTGGGACAAATGATTTAACACGCCCCCTCAGCCCGAACCGGGCTGGACAATGTCGGGGTGTATAAATGGGCCAAACAAACCCTTAACAAGTTACCCTTACAGCCTGTGTGGATGGAGTGTTTGGAGGTGTTAGTAATGGAAGTGTTAGTAAGTGTTGACAGGGGCCCGGAAGGGAAGGTAAGTGTAAGTGTTAAGTATAAATTAACCCTGTTTGGAAGAGTAAAAAGAATGAAGTGTTAATAAAGGAAGTGTTGCCACTTAAATTTACAAAAATAACCTTATGCCTTTTAAATGGTACACCCTTCCTTAACCCACCTTCACATATTACATCTTCACTTTATCACTTACAAACTACCCATTTACGGAGTGTGTTTTATATACGCTCCATATATATATATATATATATATATATATATATATATATATATATATATATATATATATATATATATATATATATATATATATATATATATATATATATATATATATATATTTGGAGTAATCAATAAAGAAAAAAGAAAAATAAGCTGGTGTATCAATTGAATTGAGAAGTTTGCTCAATAATCAATTTCCAAGCAAACAAAAAGAATGAGAAGATAAAGTCCAAAGAAGAGAAGATAAAGTCTCCTGAATTCAAATTCAAAAAGAATGGGGACCGCGGGAGGTGGTTGATATACGAACTATATCAATAACTATATACTACGTATATGCTCTGCACGTATATATCTTATCTTACTATATATATAAAATGTGAATTATAAAATGTGAATGGCCGTTACATGGTCCTATTCCGTTAAAATAGTGATGGATGGGCACTGTAGCTTGGCGCAAGGAAGCTAACCGCGAATTCTTGCTCTGTTTGTTCCGTTTGCTCCTGCGCTTTATCTCATTCAACGCCCTCGCAAATCTTCATTTTAGTTTTTGCGCTATTGAAATTCAGAGATTAGGGTTCACAAAAAACCTACCGCCGAAGCCGCCCAACGTGAGTATCGTTGCTGCCCAGGCAATCATCGGTTCTCCTATTTTGCTTCTCTTTTGTGATCTGGTTTGCGAGAGTTTGAGGGAAGGGTTTGCTTTTAGATCCTGAGCTTAGGCGGTTCGTGCAGGGTGTGGCAGAGTGGCGATGGATATAGGCAACTGGAGGAAGAAGAGAAGAAAAGGTCGAACAGGGGCTAACTACAGAGCAGGGACAAATACCAGCTTTGGTCTCAGATTCAGAGAATGAATCGGTGATTTGGAGGTACATTTTAAGTTTTTACTTCTTTATTTTATGAGTGTGGAGTAGTCACTTTAGTTTCTGGATTAGCAAGTAGAACAAATGTATTTCTGACAATGATATGGAGAGTGCATGGTTTGACAAGCCAGCTCAAGACTGTTTAGGGCTTGATTAATTTGTTACTAACTTTCCTATCTCCAAACTGGATGAGAGAAAACAGGAAATATGTGTTATAATTTTTGGAGATGAATATTGAGTTTGCCAATGCACTTGGCCACCGTTCTATGTCCTGTATGGTGATATTGAAACTGTGTATTTGCTTTTCTTATAATTCAGTTTATTAAGATTTTGGATGTTGGTGTTTTAAGAAAACTTGGTGCACGAAAGCTTTGGATGTTGGCGTTTTATCAGTTTTTTGTGCCTTCAGCTTCTCCATTTAATTATTCCTATTTTTATTAATTTCACGGTAGCAATATGTTTTTTAGGTTTTCTAACTTGTTTCAGATAAAGAAAGAAATTTTCTTATAGTGGAAGTTGCAAAAATTAGCAACCATGGCATCTCTCTGATTCTCCATGACATCACAGGTTTTAATAAGTTGTGTTTTCAATATTTTGTAGTTTATGTTATACATAGTATGTTGTATTATGTAAACAAGTCATTATAATTTTGAGTTCATTTTTAATTCTTGTACAGGCATTCAGGTTCAGAGTTCAAGGAGAGGATCACATGGACTGGAAAAATTGTGAGGTGGATCCATGTGTTTTATATCAAACCAATGTCAACCAAATCCTTATTGTTTTATACTTTTATATCAATCTGAAGTCATTTCACTGTTAGGTTAGAAGCCCCATTTGGTATTGGTAAAAACTTGCTAAGTCTCAATTCAACGTATCTTTGTAAAATTAATCAATAAAAAAGTTAGACACAAAATTAGGCCAATTCAAGAAATATTTATCTTAGACCTTGGGATTCCGACTTTTTTTCTTTCATTCGCAATGAACTAATATATTCATATGGATGAATGTTCAATTTTTAAACCTGCTTTAAGCCACTCAAACAATGCAGCAAATGAGTGAATTATAAGAAACTGAAGTGGGTTTACCAATTAATGAAATGAGATGCCAACAAATGAAATGCCAATTAATGACGATTTAGATGTTCAGTTAATGGATGAAGTTCGGTTAATGAGTGAAGGTTATCTATGTGCAAGGGATAACACTATGTGGTGTGAAATTTCAGCACCTAACATTTGAGAATTGCAATTTAACTTGGAAAAAATATCCCGCCACTTGTTACTGCTCCTGATTGCTGATGTGTTTTGGCCCTTCCTGGTTGCTTTGAGCGTCTCAATTGACTGTTGTGAGTGCATTCGTTTCTCCTGTTGCTTGCTCATTGCTATTGTTGTCATTCGTTTAAATGTTGACATTGACTTTGAGTTTCTATTCATTTTTACTTATTATTTCCCAAATTCGCCAGGTGCGAGCTGTCACAATTCATGCAACAAATGGTTACTTTTCAACTGCTTTTCTTGATGACACATGTTGCTTTTATGAATTTACTTCTGATTTATGCCTTGCCCAGGTTTCACATACTTCTCCATTCATCTTTATAATGATTATAATCGATCATCTGTTCCTCTCGGGCTTTAAAATTAGAACACCTTTTGTAGGATTCAGGCTCAACCGGATTTTCTGATCCATATGTTGTTTTCAGTTGCCATGCGAATACGAGAACCAGCTCGATTAAGTTCCAAAGTTCAGATCCCAGGTGGAGTGGTATTGTAGTTATTTGTTTAACCATTCAATTTTTCTGGAAGTGCATATACTAAATTTGACTATAGTTATATTTTAGCCTTCCTCACATACATAAATCTTTGAGTTTGATACGATGGATGAGTCGCCTTCTATACTGGTTGTGGAGCTTTTCGATTTTGATGGTCCTATTCATTGAAGCCACATCTGCTGGACGTGCTGAAATTAATTTTCTAAAGACTAAAATATTTGTCTGTTTTGGTTCCCCTTCATGGGAAGTTGGCTCAAGCCTGTCAGTCTAAGTTGCATTTAAGAATTTCTTGAATAATACGAAAGGTAATAACCTTGCCATAGATTATTTTTCCAAGATGGAGAAAGAATTTGGGAAGAAGATATACACCCAAATGGTTTCCTTTTTCG
The DNA here is from genome assembly GCA_945859915.1 of Cuscuta epithymum. Lineage (NCBI taxonomy): Eukaryota > Viridiplantae > Streptophyta > Magnoliopsida > Solanales > Convolvulaceae > Cuscuta > Cuscuta epithymum. Next base: position 641,316 of record CAMAPF010001009.1, read on the forward strand.
TCTAAAATGATTTTCTTTTTTTCCATAGTCTCCTTCCTTGAATTTATTATTTTCTTATCAAATGTTTTATAGATAACATTAAGATCCCCTCAAACAAATTCAGCTTTCCAAAAACTCTTCGGACTTCCACTTGAGGAGTTTCTGATTAACGAGTTCAGTTGTCACTTGAAGCGCAGAATGCCCCTTCAGGTAATTATATCTGTATTATATATTCTCAATGAATTTCATTAATTATGACTATAGGATTCTATACAATTTCCGATTGAGTATTTATATTTGTCTTTTGCTTTAATGTCAACAATCCCCTTGAATTGTAATTGCTTTTGAGCAGGGCCGCGTATTTTAGTTTCCAAGGATAGTTGGGTTTCCTGCAGATCTCTTTGGACACAAGACAATTTCTTTCTTTCTTTGGAAAGACATAGAAGATATTCAAGTCATTCCCCCCACGTTGTCATCGATGGGCAGCCCTATTCTTGTAATGACACTTAAGCCTCACAAAGGATTTATGCGAGAATGTGATTTTTGCGTCTTCCTATTTTGTTAGGTTTTAACTTTGGTAAGTAAATTATTATTCAGCGTGATCAACAACAATTCTGGTTTTCTCCTATTGAATGTTTCTTATAGTTCTATGAGAAATGAAACTAAGGTTCTTTTTACCTCTTATATATAATATACATATGAATTTGCAAATTGAAACTTTATACTGTAAATAAGAGACATGTCTCATGATACCCGTGACTTCAGCTAATTAATGATCCATAACAGTTGTAATGAGACAGTCGTTGACTGATTCCGAATGTCATTTTGGTTGTTTGCAGGACAATCAAGGCGTTGTGGAAAGCAAGAGCATTAACCCCTGAGCAGAAGGTACAAATAGTTGAAGAATCAGAGGCTAAAACACTACAAGTAACAGAACAGGGGTCTTTACCCAAAAACATTAAACTAATTTTTTGGGATTAACCCCTGGGCATTAACCTCTACTTTTGGGATTTGGAAATGGTTGCCTTGAACTAAACTCTCTCCCATTAAACTAATTTTTTCGTTTTTATGCATGAAGACCAGCCAGAGCAGACACACGACTATATGGAGGGCTTGGGTGTGTATGATAATGTTATTGGAAACTTGACAAACTATGGGGTTCCTACTATCAGTGAAGAGCTTGATGCAGCTCAGCTGAAAGAGAAGTATATCTATTCCACACCAAAACAAGTTTGTATTCTTATGTTTTTTATGTCATTCATTGGTTTATAATATCAGGGTATGGGCAGTAAGCTATTGTTGTTAAGTTGTAGTTCATTGATTTATTATCATTGAGATCAAGCGGCTGTCTTATGATAAAGATTTTTTTAATAACACCTTTATTCTCAAACCATGACCTTATTGGTTAGTTATCACCACTTACAAATCAGAGTTTTTGCTAAACTAAACTAATCATATTATTTGGAGTAAATGACTAAGAAGCTGTTCTGTTCGTTTTATTCTTATTACTTATTCCTTATTCTTATTTGATTAAGATCAGATCAGAAAGATTCAAATCATATCAGAAAAAATCAGATCAGGTGAAGGGAACAGCTTCTACAACCACTCACTTCTTGGTGGAGTTCACTTTAAGTTGAACTTTTTTAGTACAAAAAGGTTCTGCACACATTTTTCAGGTGGGTGGGTGTACATTAGGTTTTAAAGATTGTTTTTCTATGAGAATGTTCAGTCATGGTATAGTGAATCTTTTGATATTAGTCACTACAATAGTTTATTGTAGTTATTCAAGCTATATTAGTAGCTGGCAAACAAGGAAACTGATAGCATTTGCTACCTCATCCAGTGTGATAAGTACTGCTGCAATACTTTTGTCCATCTTAAACAAGGAAGCTGCTGATCAGAGGGATCTTCACAATCTCTTTATTATATCTAACGTGAAAATCATAGATGTTCAAATGAAGAATTCCATCTTAATTACCCAGCCTGTATTTGTGAGTACCCTGCATATATTCACAAGTTTCTGATTCTACAATGTTTTACGAAGTATTTGTTTACTAGGTAGCTAGAAGCACAAAAACGTGTTTTTGATCGAATTGGCAAATGAGAAATTAGATTCACTGATAACTGTAAGGAATAAATGTATTTAGATTTTGATGATGCTAGATTAATTAGAACATTAGAGTACCCCCATTTAGAATTGTTGTATTAGAATTTTTTTTTTAAGTGTAAGCATTCTAGAGTAGTCGACTGACAGAAGACCTCTTGGCTCTCTGCTGAACTTGGATCCTTCAGAAGAGCTCATGGCCCTCTGTTGGCTGTTTACTTGACAGAAGTGCTCATGGTACTCTGTTGAAGTTCCAATGGTCAGAAGAGCTCGAGACCCTCTGTGATCTGACCCTCTGGAAACCGCAACAGAAGATCAAACACTTAGAGAATTTGCAAGCTACCTCGCCGATGTGCCATAACGGAAGATTCTCTCAACGGCTAGCTCTTACTGTTAGGTCCCTGTTTTCTAGTCTGGAATATGTATGTATGGAAGATAGATCTGGGATTTGAAGCTTTCCATTGATGTGAAGGTTTTACAGAATGATATGAATGTTTTAGCGTAAAAACCTTACACAAGAATAGGCACTGCGGCACAGAATGTTGAAAAGCTTAACCTAGCCTTTCCCTTAAGGCATATATATAGCCTGACGGGAAAGGTAGGTTTTACAATCATTTGGGCTCCTTTTCCTAGGAGGCCCATACCTAAAAAGGTATAAAACCTTTATTACAAAATTGCCTTAAAAGGCCTATTCATTATTCTAGCTAACTATAAACTAGCAAAGTAACATTGATCACAATTACAATGAAAATATCTCTAACAATCTCCCCCTTTGTGATCAGATGTTCTTGCTTCTTCTTTTCTTCACTTCTGAGCTTTAAAATAATGCTTTCTAAGATTGAGTGCATGCTCGTAATTTCTGAGAGACCTTCTTCTGTCTAGTTGTTTCTCGATGGCTTTCAACACTTTGTCAATTCTGGTTGCCTCTGTTAGTTCATCGTCTGTGGCATCTGTATACTTCTGTTGTTTTTCTTCAAATTCTTTTCTGATAGGTTGCAGTTTTTCCTTAATGATCTTCAGCGTTCCGTCACAGTACTTGTTGATTTCTTCTGCCACCAACAAACGCCTCTCACCTTTGTGGTTAAGATAGATGATAGCTAACGGGCGATCGAAGATGTAATAGGCAGGATAGTTCTCAAGTTCTGGCCCGTAAAGCTTTGGTCTTGAGAGGTTTGTCTTTGGCAGATTTGTTTCTAGGGCCATCTGAAGATCATGTGAAGCAAAGAATTTGGCTTGTCTGATCATGAAGCGCTTGAGTGCCTTGAATCCCTCTTGTGTAGATTTGTCCCAGGTGACTGGAATTTCCTGGAAGGCTTGATACATATGATAGATGTCATCCATCTTTAACATATAAAGATCATTTTCTTTGCAGGTAAACTCAGTCCCGTCGGAGCGTTGCAGGCGGTAAACAGAGAGTGGGATGTCTTGATAATTTATTTCGGCTACATTTAGTATACTCCATACTGGGTCTTTTGCTGTTTGCAGTTCATGTTGCCATACTTCTCTCTGTTTCCCCATGTAATGATGACTAAGCAGAAACAATTGTCCGCCTTTGTTCTTTCCTCTTAGATGATTAAGTCCACATATTTTCAATTCGTCCAGTTCCTTGACTTTGTCATCCTTCCGCCATATACGCTTTCTGATTTCCTCTTGGAAAGGAGCATTGATGTTAATATTCTCCCAAGGCTTTTCACTCCTGGGCATTCGAGCCGCTGTTTGTCTGATGATGGATTCCAGCTCCTTGGGAGATTCCTGATAATTTTCTCCTTCCTTGAGTTCATCGTCATTAAGCAGTATCACATCAGCAGCACATCTAGCTAGGAGCTCTCTGAGATAGGCTCTTCGCTGTGTTTCATCCACATTTGTCCATAGCCGAGACCACTGATTGTGAACAAGAATTTCTTCCAGTTCGTCATGCATTCGATCATCGTGGTGGCTAGAGGGAACTTGCTGCTGCTGTGGCGCTCTGTCAATAGTAACTCCGGGATCACTAGGATTGCCCGTTATCATCAGATTAGAACAGGGTTCTTTCTGATGGCCTGAATAGAATGGTGTACTCGAAGTAGCAACCTCAGGACTTCCACTCCATCCTTGGTCTACATCTATGAAAGATGAGCCTAGGAGTGTTGTTTCTAGCTCGACCGGGCTAGATGTGGGTTGATTGGCTGAATGGCTTTTATGTTGAGTGGATGGTGGGGGCTGATTGTTCGAGGATTCAGGTTGGTTGGATTGCGTAGAGGGTTGGCTTGTTGACGCATCACGCTCAAGTGTCCTTTGTCTCTTGTTCTCCCCCTCATGAGGATCCGAGTCATCGGGGTCCTCATGCGAACGTTTGTGACCAAGGAGACTATCACGGCATGAGCTGTCAGGCTTAAGGATCCGAAGAAGGTCTTTTTGTTTCTGGGTTAGGTTGCCTTCTTCGGTAGCTAGTAGTTGATCTAGCATAAGGTTCTCGAGTACCTCGAACGGTAAAGTTTTAGGGTCAGGAAAAGGTGTGGTCGAAGTAGGGGAGGACACTAGTTCTGTATCCTGGGTTCCCCTTGAAGCAGTAGGCGAGTGAGGTAGGGTAGTGGATGGTTCAGAGGTTTGTTGGGTAGGTATGATAGGAAGTGGTTGGGTTTGTTGGGTATGTGAGGATGATGGTTGGGGTTGGGTGATGTCATTATGTAACGCCGGGGTGTTCCTGAATTCCTGTGCCCGAGCGGTTATTGCTTCGTGCACCCATGGTTTAATGGTGGAATCCAAGAAACGCTGCAGAATGACAGAAAGGTCGGTAGGGTCAGGGTTACCGGTTACAGGGGTAGTAACCGTTGTCACAGCATCAGTAAAGATTACCGAAGTGTGGCCTGCAGATAATGATGGAGATATCTGTTGAGCAGCAGGACTTCCGATCATCATCGACGTATCTCCGATCGTTGAGGACAGGTAAAGTGCACCTGTTGTGTGCAGTGATGTGAGCAGTGTATGTGTCCTAGAAAATGTTGAAAATGTTGGGATGGTGGAAACTAGACTCAATGTGTTAGAAGGAGGGGTAGTGGTCTGGGGCGGAAGACCACAAAGTAAATCCTCAGCTGCTTCGTAAGGAGGCAGTGAGGTGGGTAAAAGATCCCCTATTTGTGAAACTACTACCTGTTGGGAGGCAGCAGAGTGGCTAGGTGAGGCTTGTGCATGCGCAGTTGGGCTAGATGCTGCGTCTTCTACTCGGAGACTGAAAATATCAGCCTCTGCACCTATGGGGTTAGCCCGGTTTATTGTGTCAAGGTCAGAGCAGCTGTCATATAAAGCTAACTCTTCTGCCAGGTTGCTGGCAGTTTGCACTCTTTGCACAGGAGTAGATGATGAGGCAAGGTCATGACGCACCTTGGAGCGAGTCTCACTGATGATATTTCCTCGAGTGTCCTTGATTTGGTGAGACTGCTCTTGTGTTGTAGCCCGAGAAAGCCTGATAATGAGTCGTCCTTTCTTAGTGCGGGCTTTCTCGACTTTCTTGCCCTTTGCATTAGCGTTGTTGTCATCCTCATCATCATCATCGTTGTCGTCCTCAGCCTTGCTCCCAGAGCCCTCATCGTCAGCGTCTTGTGTTGTGGCTACGCTTGGCGAATCATGGGTAAACTCCTCAGCACGAGTGTGGCCCTCAGCAGACATAGTCTGATCATCATGGGGCCGGCTTGCCACTGGTCTCTGTGGCCGGGTTGAACTCTCAGGACCCTCACTTACTCTCAGCTGACTCCCCGGGGTAGGCTCAGGGGGGTTTATCTGAGCCATAGGGAGTATGATACCGTTCTCCTCACTGTAGCGTATGATATGTGGATCATTTCGCCCAGCTAACAGGAGGAGAGGAACAGGAATAGGAAGAGGCACCAGTGTGCGTACCTCTGGCATTTTCTTCAAATATTGTAGGGCTGGAGTGCTGACATTCTCAGATGATTTGCGTCGTTGGATTGTTGGAATTGTTCTGCAGAAGTGTCGCACCAGCAAGGAAAACCATCTCATATATGGTAGATGTTTGATCAGATCAGTGTCAAATTTCCGTCTTCTCATCTCCAGAATGTCACCCCAAATAAGAGCAGCGTAGTCATATTTCTTCATGAAGGCGATCCCATGGAAGATATACACAAGGTAAGCACTGCACTTGTCGAATCCAGTGTGCTTGGAAGTGCAGCACTTATTCAGAGTAGCCATCAGTGTCCTCCATGGGCGTGGAAATCTTGCTGTCTTGATTGCGGACATCAACCGGAGGGGCTCAGCGTGGCCTAGAGTGATCATGTCTTCAAATATTTGCGCTTCTGAGGCCAACGCATCATAATGTTCCTCCTCCGGGATCTGTAGCACTTGTTGGACTAGCGTTTTGGTGATGGTGACTCTTGTGTTGCAGATTGTGGCAGCTAGGACGTCATCAATTTGTCTGCCATTCGCATCTACGTCCTTGTCAAGTGTTCCCCAGAATTGTTGGAGATACACCTGAGGAACTTCAGCGTTCGCGTTCAGTGCCTTCCACAGCTTGTGGCCCTTCAGAATAGAGACCACCACGTCATCTTGGCATGAGAAGACTTCGGGGTCCAGTTGTGAGTTGTTCTCCTTGATCGGGATCCATTGTTCCCTAGAGTAGATCATGTTGATTGGAGTGTTGGCAGCCATTTCAGTCTGAAAACGATAAAGAGATTAGAGCATACGATTGAAAATGGCTAAGTCCACAACTTCTGGTCACTTGGGCCCTTTATGGTTTGTTTTTTTTTTTTTGAAAAAGTGGGGCCCAATTTGATCTGATTATTGTTCTTGGTTGGTAATGTTGGGCCTGGACTTGATTTATTTTGACCCAATTTAAGAATTTCCCCTAAGGATTTGGAACTGGGCTGGGCTTGGTTAAATTCGCACCCCCCAAGAGAAATTTGGCAAAGGGTGGATTGCGCAAGAAGGGTGGATCGCGCAAGGGCAATAGCGTAAGGCCTAATCACGCAACCCGAGTAGGTTCGCGCAAGGTGGGTCGAATCGCGCAGGCCCTCAGTGTTCGCGCATCTACTGTGGATCGCGCACCTCGCTCTGGATCGCGCAAGAATACATTCGCGCAAGAGGCTTAAATCGCGCAAACCCTAAAAATCTCAGTTCGGAATCGCGCAAGCCTCCTTCATGGCGCAACGAGTTCTAATCGCGTAGGTGTGAGAATCGCGCAAGAGTCGAATCTCTCAAATCAGATTGCGCAGAGGGGGTTTTCGTGCAACGCTGAAATCGCGCACCCCGACCGATAGCGCAAGAAGCAGATCGCGCAAAGGGGTTTGCTCAAAACCCAGCTCAACGTCGTCTTCGATCAAAACCTGTGAAGTACAATAACCAAAGAAAAGGAACGAAGAAGATGGGGAAATCCTTTACCTTTGATAGAATGAGCGAAAATGAGAGAGGGAGATGAGATTTTGAGCTCTGGGGAGAGGAAGGGTTTCGCGCAAGAAGAGTGAAATGGGGAGTGGGTTGCGCGTTTTAGACTTTAAATAGGCCTGGGGAAATTCAAAATTTAACGGGCCCAAAACAGTCTGAATTCAAATTTAAAATGCTCCCCCTCAACACTTGCTTCCCTTAAGGATGAAAAATTTAGCAAACTCCCCCTCGATTTATGCACAATTTTTGAAAAACACCCCCTCGATTTATGAACACTTTTGAACAGCTCCCCCTCAACTTATGCATTTGAAAAAATGATGCATGAAAAATAAAAGAAAAACATGCGAAAAGAAAGAAAAAAATGATGCATGAGAGAGAGAAAAGAAAATGTGATGCAAAGAAAAACTAAAATGCAAAACATGAAAGCACACGCACACACACAGTTCAGATGTTACTCAGTCGTTTAGGTTCAGCATCCCCAACTTAGAGATCAGGAAATTGAATCTCTTCTCATCCAGGGCCTTTGTGAAAATATCAGCCAGTTGCAATTCCGTAGACACAAAGTACATGTCCACGGTGCCTTTCTCAACGTGATCCTTTATGAAATGATATCTGAGATCAATATGCTTCGTCCGGGAATGATGGACCGGATTGCACGTGATGGCTATTGCACTTTGAGAGTCGCTGTAGATCGGGATGTGTGAGAATGTGAACCCGTAGTCTTTCAGCTGGGTCCTCATCCATAATATCTGCGAGCAACAGCTAGCAGCCGCGACATATTCTGCCTCAGCTGTAGAAGTGGACACACAATTCTGCTTTTTGGAGGACCAGCACACCAACTTGTCACCAAGAAATTGAGCACCTCCAGATGTACTCTTTCTGTCCAGTTTGCAACCCGCGAAATCAGCATCTGAGTATCCAACAAGGTCAAAACCTGATTCCTTGGGATACCAAAGGCCCAGATTGACTGTTCCTTTGAGATATCTCAGTATTCTTCTAACAGCATTCAGATGTGATTCCTTCGGATTTGCTTGAAAGCGGGCGCATAGGCAGGTTGCAAAGACAATATCTGGTCTGCTAGATGTAAGGTACAGCAAGGAACCGATGATAGCCCGATAATTGGTAGCATCGACTGGTTTCCCGGAAGGGTCAGAGTCGAGCTTCTGTGAGGGAGACATGGGGGTTTTCATCGTCGACTTGCTGTCCATTTTGAAGCGCTTTAGCATATCGTGGATGTACTTGGACTGATTTATGAATATTCCGTCTGGCATTTGTTTGATCTGCAGCCCCAGAAAGAAGTTCAACTCTCCCATCATACTCATCTCGAACTTGGTGCGCATCAGATTGCTGAATTTTTTGCAGAAATTTGGATTCGACGAGGCAAAAATGATGTCATCAACATAAATTTGTATCAGCATGATGTCACCCTTGTGTCTTTTGATGAAGAGAGTTGGATCTATCTTTCCCTTCGAGAAGCCTGATTCCACAAGAAAATCTGACAGTGCTTCGTACCAGGCTCTCGGTGCCTGTTTCAAACCATACAGGGCTTTCCTCAGCTTATATACATGATTGGGGCGTTCAGGATCAACAAAGCCGTCAGGTTGTGCAACGTAGACTTCTTCTTTCAAATCTCCATTCAGAAATGCCGTCTTTACATCCATTTGATACACTGTGAAGCTCTTGTGTGCAGCATATGCTAGAAATAGTCTGATGGCCTCAATCCTTGCCACTGGTGCAAAGGTTTCATCGTAGTCGATTCCTTCTTGTTGATTGTAACCTTTTGCAACCAGGCGGGCCTTGTTTCTCACGATCACACCGTCTTCGTCTTTCTTATTTTTGAATACCCATTTGGTGCCGATAATGGTTTTCTTGTAAGGTCTTGGCACCAGGGTCCACACTTTCAATCTTTCAAACTGGTTCATTTCTTCTTGCATCGCAATCACCCAGTCCGGATCAGCCAATGCGTCAGTCATCTTTGTTGGTTCTTTCTGACTCAGAAAACATGAGTATAAGCATTCATTGACTGATGCCGTTCTGGTTCTGACTCCTTGAGATGGATCTCCAATTATCAGCTCTGGCGGATGTGCTCTAGTCCATTTTCTCTCGTGTTGTAGAGGCTGTGGAGTTATGATTGGATGATCAGGGTCAGAATATTCTTGCTCTGGTTGTGCTTCTGGGGTTTCTTGCGTTGCAGCTTCCTCAGTTTGATCATTAGCAGGAGTGTTTGGTTCTTGTTCAGCTTCATTATCTGTATGCTCATCATCATTCTGAGTAGGAATGTTGGTTTCTTCAGTGATTGGAGCAGGTAACAGGGGGTTCTGAGTAGGTGTAGCATTTGTAGTTGGTGGTGCACGTGGTTGACTGTAGAAGTGTTCAAATAGAGAGTCCAGAACCACGTGCTCATCAGGTCTTGTCTCACCTCCCTGCCCTCCTACTCCAGAAGATGATGGAGTTTCATTGTTTGCAGAGGTTGATGGTTCAGAATGAAAATGTTCAGAAGCCAAGTCCGCCATTTCATAGAAGCTCACATTGATGCTCTCCATGACGGTTCTTCTGTCTTTCAAGTATACTCTGTACGCCTTGGAGTTGGTAGAATACCCAATGAATATCCCTTCATTTGCTTTTGGATCAAGCTTCCCCCTAGCATCCCTGTCGTTCATAATGTAGCATTTACAACCGAAGACGCGGAAGAAGGCAATGTTAGGGATCCGCTTGAACACAATCTCATAGGGCGTCTTGTCAAATCTTTTGTGGATCACTGTCCTGTTCTGTGTGAAGCAAGCCGTGTTGATAGCTTCCGCCCACATGAAGTGAGGAAGCTTTGACTGTATTAGCATGGTTCTGGCTGCTTCCACCAAGGTTCTGTTCCGTCGTTCTACAACACCATTCTGCTGTGGTGTCTTAGCTGCAGAGAACTGTTGAGTGATTCCCTGAGCTTCATAGAATTCGGTCAGTTCCTTGTTCTTGAACTCCGTCCCGTTGTCAGTTCTGATGATCTTCACATTCTGCTGTAGATAGTTCTGTATGGTCCTGATGAACGTCATGATTAAGTTTGCAGTTTCGTCCTTGGAGCGCAAAAACTTGGTCCATGTGTAGCGTGAGTAGTCATCCACAATTACCAAAGTATATTTGCGTCCACTGATGCTATGCACGCGCATCGGACCACACAGATCCATATGTAATAGCTCCAGGGGACGAGATGAGGAGGGAAATTGTTTTGACTTGTGTGATGCTCTCCTCATCTTTCCCAAATGACACGCAGAACAATGATGGTTGGGGGAGTTCTTCAGAACAGGCAGTCCTTTCACCAACTTCTTCGAGGAGAGGGAACTGATGGCTGGCAGATTCAAGTGTGAGAGACGTCTGTGCCATAGATTACTTTGTTCTTCAGAAGCTTTGGACAGGAGACAGATGGATATGGGGGATCGTACCGATTTCAGATCAATGGTGTAGAGATTGGTTTTCCTCTGACACCTTAATAATGGTGTCCCACCCATATCCATCACACAACATTGCCTAGCATGGAATTTCACTTCCATTCCATTATCACAAAATTGGCCGATGCTAAGCAAGTTGTGTTTCAGTCCCTGCACATATGACACGTTTCTGATAGTGACGCTCTCACAAATGACATCTCCTATCCCGAGTATGGGCGATGAAGCATTGTTCCCAAACCTCACATTTCCTCCAAACCTTTCAGAATAGTTGCTCAGTAGTTCAATCTGTCCAGTCATGTGTGACGAGCAACCCGAATCAAGATGCCACACATGACTGACCTGCAAAACAGATTAGTTTCGCTTAGGTACCCATCGCCAGATGGGTCCTTCCTTATCAACAGTGAGCAATTGTTTCAACTTATTTTTGATTTGGGATCCTAGGCTGGCTGATTGAGAAGAGTTTTTCATTTTTAATTGTTCTGCTTCAGCCTTAGGAACCCATTTTTGTTTTATTTGAATGATTTTTGGAGCGAGGGAACTTTCATTTGTCCTAAGTGATTGTTCAGATAAATGGTCTTTCAAGATTGGTTCACGTGATAGCCTTCTCAGATGTTTGACTGAGTGAATCTTGAGAGGATACCTTAAAAATGGTAATTTGACCTCACTCTCGACATTCACCCTATCAATCTTGGGCTTGTTCACAACATTCTTGACAATCACAGGATCATTTGCTTTGCAAGAAGAAACAGACTTATAACAACAACATTTCATTAATTTAACACAATCCAGAGAAACACATTTAGTACAGCGATTCGAGACAGAAATCTTAGAACTAGAAGACTTAGGAGCCACTCTCTTAGCATAACTAGTAGATGGCTCACTAATGCTAGAACTAGACTTATTAAAAAAAATGGCGCTCGACCGCTGACACTTATTTCTTAATCTCGACTCTTCTTCTCTCTTCTTCCTTCTTATTTTGTCTTCAATCCACTCTCCTTTCTTCTCGACTCTCTTCTTCACATCTTTCCCTGTCGGAGAATGAGACTTGGGGTGAGAAGAAGATGTCTTAAAACTATCGCTTGAATTTTCAGAGGTGTTTTCAGAAGTAGAAGGGGAAGAGGATTGAGAAGCTGTGTTAGACTGAGAGGCGGTTTTCAAAGAGGTTATTTCTTTTAAGAGTTCATCCTTTTCTTTTTCTAAAATCTGTTTTTCTTTTTCAAAAGAATCCTTTAACTCAGCAAACTTTCTCACCAATGGTGGAATGTAAGCTGGTTTCTCAATTGGTTCAGATGTGGAAGCCTCCTCTCCGTCTTTCACAGCTTCCTTTTCAGGAGGATAGGTCAAGATTTCTTCAGCAAGGGTCAAAGGGAGTGCTTTGGTTTTGTAGCTCTTGTTTAATTCTGTGTAGTCAAAGGGAACCTCAACACCAGCCTTTGTCTTTCTCTTTTCATCCTCAAGGGCATTCGTTTCTTCAGCACCAGTGAAGGCCATGAGTTTGGTCAATCCTATTTTCATGTATCTAACATCATAGAGTTGTCTACAGTTGACCTTTTTCAGGTTTTGAGGATTGGTCAAACCCAAGCCTTCTTTGGCATTATAGAAACGAGTGTCCTTAGGCTGGTTAAGGAAAATAGTCTGATCTGTTTGGTCCCTTTTGGCTAACAGATCCTCAAGTTCTTTGATTTTAGTATAAAGTGCACCCCTTCTTTCCATTAGCAAATTATTGACACCAAAAAGCCTAATTCTTTCTTTTTCAGTTGTTCTAAGCTTTTCTGTCAACTCTTTCTCACTAGCACTAAGTCGCTTATTCTCAGTTGTGAGTTTAGTGATTGTTTTCTCTGAATTGATTATCTTTATGTTTGAGCATGTCTGTTTTTCACGCAGTTGATTATATACCTCATACAACCTTTTATAATTCACCTCAAGCTCCTTAAATTTATCATGCATATCTGTTCTAGAGCAGTTATGAATAGATGAATTAGAGGTACTTACTTCATTGTCAGCATTCCTGTTCTCAGCAGACAGGGCAGTCATTTCATCAGCATTGGTTGCAGTAGGCAGGTTCTTCTTCTCCTCAGCTTTGTCTTTCTCCTTCTTTTCCTCAGCAGCAGGGGTTGACTTCATCTTTCCTTCCTTCTCAGCATCTTTCTCTTTCTCTTCTTCTTCAACAACCGCCATCAAGGCCAGATTTTCTTCCTCATCAGAATCATCCATCCAGTGATCCTTTTCAGCCATGAGAGCGCTCTTTTCCTTGTTTTCTTCCATAGCCAGCAACATCTTCTTCTTGTTCAAGTACATCTTCTGCTTGTAGTACTCAGCATCCTTCTTCCTCTTAGGCATCCTGCAGTCCTTCATCAGATGTCCAGTCTTCCCACAATTGAAGCACCTTGGAGCATCCTCAGCAACAATATTCTCAGAAGAGTCAAAAGATCGCTCTTTTCTTTTGTTGTTGCTGGAGGAGGACTTGCGGAGCCTGTTGTTAGAGGGGTTCTTCTTCTTCTGCATTTGGTTGTTGAACCTGGAGGTAAGAAGGGCTATCTGCTTCTGGAAGTCACGAAGCTCATCATCATCAGAATCTTCCCAAAATCCGATGTCGCTATCTGCGCTCTCACTCTCTTCTGCAATCATCTTATCCTTCTTGGAACCTGACTTTGATGGCTTGTCAAGCATTAGGGCAAGGGTGTCAGCTAGCTTGTCCACAGCTCCCTTCCCTTTGTCAGCTGTCACAGTAGCTACCACAAAGTCTTCAAAATCTTCTGTGTATTGGCTCAGCGTGTTGTACACAGCATGAATATCCATCTCATCCAGATCCTTTGTGTGCCTGATCTGCGAGGTCAGCTTTCTCCAGTCAGCTCCAAGTGCAGAAAGGAATCTCACATTCAACTCCATGTTTGACTTATGCACATTAATCTTCCTCATCTCATTTATCAATTGCAGAAATCTCAGGTAGGTATCTTCGAGTGATTCTCCAAGCTTGGCTTTGAATGAGTCATAAGCAGTGAATGTGCTAGCTTTCTTCGCCTTTACTCCGATCTCCGTGCCTTGCATGATCTTGAAGATCTCATCCCACATCTCTTTTGCTGTTGACATGCTGTCAATCTGCATGTAGATGTCGTTCGGGATGGCTTGCAACAGATAGGTCTTGGCAATGAGATCTGCCCGGAGTCTTGCTCTGTCCTCATCATCATATTCGTCAACAGTCTTCGGTCTCCATTCTATCTCAACCGGTGGATTGTTCCCATTGTCTCTTTCAACAGCAATCATGAGTTGTGCAGGTCCATTGGTGATGGAATCAAGAAGACCGGAGGATTGGTCCTTGCTTTCAAGAAAATTTAAGAATCTGTTCTTCCATACATTATACTCCCCTCTTCGTAGAATCGGGGGTCTTGTATCGTTTCCAATAGATAGGGCGTCCATTATGAGTGATCGGGCTGATCAGTTGATTGATTAGGTTCTGTTCTGTTGTTTTCTGTATTTTGGGCAGAAGGTTCCTAGTTCAGAAAATTGTAAGTGTGAGATCGCGCAAATGTGAAAATAGCTCAAGTCCCAAATCGCGCAAGTAGGTTGCGCGAAATCTTAAATCGCGCAGAGGTTGAAGTTGCGCGAAATTGGGATCGCTCAATTTCTGTTCACCGAGGCAATGATCGCGCAAGTGAGGAGAGTTGCGCAATCCTAAATCTCGCAGGTATGTTGCGCGAAGTTGGAGATCGCGCGGGAATGAAGTTGTGTGATCCTTAAAATCGCGCAGGAGGCAAATAGCGCAAGCTCAAGGATCACGCAAGGTATGTTGCGTGAAGTCTGAAAACGCGCAGAAGCCCGGTTGCGCGATCCTGTGCTTTGTTTTGGCGAGTTGCGCGAAACAGCAGGATTGCTCAACTCTGAATAAACCTGTACGCTGAGTTTCAGGGTGCGATTTTCTCCAGGAATGATCCTAGCAACAGTAGAAACCTTTTTCTTCAAGCCATTTCCTGCAAAAACAACAATAAAAATAGAACAGAAGATCGCTCAACTTCGAATCTTCAACGATGAAGAAACGCGCAAGTGAGTTTTTCCAGCTTTCAATCGATCGATCAGCTCCGGCTCTGATACCAGATGTTAGGTCCCTGTTTTCTAGTCTAGAATATGTATGTATGGAAGATAGATCTGGGATTTGAAGCTTTCCATTGATGTGAAGGTTTTACAGAATGATATGAATGTTTTAGCGTAAAAACCTTACACAAGAATAGGCACTGCGGCACAGAATGTTGAAAAGCTTAACCTAGCCTTTCCCTTAAGGCATATATATAGCCTGACGGGAAAGGTAGGTTTTACAATCATTTGGGCTCCTTTTCCTAGGAGGCCCATACCTAAAAAGGTATAAAACCTTTATTACAAAATTGCCTTAAAAGGCCTATTCATTATTCTAGCTAACTATAAACTAGCAAAGTAACATTGATCACAATTACAATGAAAATATCTCTAACACTTACTCAACGGAAATGCTACAGGACAACATTTAATGCTCATTTAATGAGCTCTACACTCCGAAGAGTAAAAGCTGATGATTGACCGAGATTCCTGGAAAGCCTATCCCAAAATAGCAAGCCGCCAAACTTGCGGGCCCAACCGGTCAACTCATGCAGTACGCGCATTCAATGCAGTTGTCTCCTCCTCCAACGGGAAGACAACTCCAGTATAAAAGATACACCTTGAAGAACTTTTGGAACAACTTTTGCTCTCACAACAACAATATCAGAAGCTATCTTGAGATTAAAAGTCCATCTTCATCAACAAGAGAAGCTTACGTTGGAAAGATAACATCTTCTCACAATCTTCTTATTCCAACAAAGAGCAAAATTCCTACTGTTCTTCAACTCTTCAAGCACCTCATTACAAATCTTTTGTGACGAAGCAAGTTGGAGAAAACTCTGTTTTCTACAGAACATCTTCTGCAAAGAAGGGCGTCTTAAAGTAGCTTGAGTGGTGAAGTGGTGATACTTCAAGGAGACTCAGTGAAACAAGACCAGTCTTAAAGGAAGCAAGGAAGTGCATCCCAGGAGACATCTACACTTGAAGAAGACGTGGAGAGCTTCTCATTGAACGAGTTGTTCCTTGAACCACTATAAAAATCCCTGGTGTCACTTACTTACTGCTTTTTCGATTTGCAAACTGATTAACTCCAAAGAAGTGGTATCTGTGTTCAGCATAACACCTCTTGTGAGTTAACAGAAGGCCAAGTGCCTTTCATCCTCTGTGAGGCTACCCCGACAGAACACCTACCAGAAAACCTCCGCTGCCAGTCTGTTCTCAATCTTGGTACTTAGCTTGAAAAAGTTAAAAACCATAACAGTCTATTCACCCCCCCCCCCCCCTAGACTGTTACCTCAATAACCGGGACCAACAATAACTACATACCAAAAACAGCTCAAAATGCGCAATTCGGAATACCTGACTATATATAGAGAAACACATTTAATAGAGGTATGTGAGTCAATGTAGTTTAGCTCTAAACTGTGATGATAATTGTATTCCTCAACGTTTATTTAATACTTATCATGTACTACGTATATGATACTAACTTATTAGAATTTTTGCTCCATTTAAATTTGGTAAATACGAATTTCAATCTTTGTTCAGGTTTACCAATACCCAAATTTGACCTTCACATTTACCAATGTTCACAACTTTGATGTTGATCTATATGGTTATATATTATGGGGCATTATTTGTATTAATGTCAGATAACTGTTCTGCTCATCTCGTTTTGCAGGGATGGCTTCTTCCAAGGCACCATGATGAAACCCGGAAGAACATGCCTAAGAATACCCTGCATTGATGACTCTTGAGCTCCTAGCCAACAGGTGAAAGGTACCTGCTTGATTTCAGGCTGTATTGGAGCTTGAATATGTAGCAAGCTCATAAATAGCTCCAAATTTGCTTGATTTCTGGGCATGAATAAAAATAATTGTCCTGAATCTGTTGAAAATGAAAGCAAATTGGACATCTAGAAGCTATCTGAATCTGAAATCTGTGTAAATTTTCCAGGAAAGGCAGAAAAGAGTTAATATATTTCCAAAGAATTATCCTAATATTAAGCTTTTGCTTAGAGAACCATGCTTTTTTGAATGAGAATCTCACTGAAGAATGATTTCTTATTATGTTATATGCAGATGATAATGTGAAGGGACCCTCAGAAGTTGTTGATTATTTAATGATGCACACACCAAATCCTGTAAGTAGCTGGTGCACTCTTTAATTAATTACTTCATAGTTTTTTCTCCAAAATCTTTAGTTAAATAGTTAAAAATAGTCATATCAATTTTTTAGGCTTTCATCTTATTAAGCATCAGTGGAGTGCCCCCCGACCTGGCATCTTCTGTTTATCGTATCAAAAGGATACACTCCGATCTCCTCTACAAAATTTCTTTTTCCTACTACAGGATATGTAAGGCACAAATAAAATTGAACTTAGAAAACAAGGAAATGGTGATATTGTCGTACATTGAAGCATCATGATATGGTTTAATTTAGATTTTTTTACTGAGTAACTACAATAAGTCAGATTTAACATACTAAATGAGAAAAGAAAAAGTAATTTGGCATACAGAAATACTAGGAAATTTGATACATTTGAAAAGAAGCAGAAAATTTGAACTAAGCAAGTAAGAAAGTAACTTAGGTAGAGGAAATTCTAGATTTCAATTAGTCATTTGTCTTAGATAACTTAATATCGAGTAGTGTGAGTAAGGCAGGTTTAACATACTAAGTGAGAAGAAAGCAAGTAAAGTAGGCTATAAGAAACTATCAGATACTAAATAATCTATTTTTGGGAGAAATAGACTTCTAGGCTCTCTCAAAAACATTAGAAACAAAGCTGGAAATCTGATTTAAGCAAGTAAAATATGCAAATAGGCAAAAACCAATAGTTATGGAAGAAGAAAATATGATAGTGTAAAGAAGACACAATTAGGAAGTATGATCTAAAATTATAGGCATAAAAAACTGCATTGATAACATATTAACATGTCATTTCTATTACACCTTTTCTTCTAATTTTTTAATACTTCAAAAATAAACCATTTATAAATATACCATTTATCAAACAGAGCAGACCATTGTATTGCTATAATCTTCCTGAAAGATGGCATGGTGGTGGGATGGATTCTTCTTCCCAATTTTAGGTTTATTCGTATTTTTAAACTTTATTTTATTCAATGCTATTGGTACTCAATATCTTAGAAGCTTAGAATAAGAGTAAACTGAGCTTTACTAACATGTTTACAGATGTATTGTGAGCAAGTGGGTATACCACAAGCATTTCTTCCCGATCCCCCAACACAGTGATATTGTTTTAATGACGTGACATGGGGGATGCAAATGGAAGGTGAATTTTGGTAAGCTCCAGTTTCCAAAGCTCACATGAAAACAACAGTGGTATAACCACAGCGTGGTTACCAGTGAAACCTTTGGGTGCCCCTGCTTTTGATGCCCCTTGTGTGAAAGAGTTTGATGCCCCTTGTGTGAAACCAAATGATGCCCAGGTTAATGTATCTGTTGATAAACTTGTTACTATCCCATTTACTATCCAAGTAACTAATGCTTCTGTAAGTGCCAGACCTGAAGTTGATATGCTTGTTACTGCTAAGCAATTAGAGGCCCACGCAGCTTCTTTTATCTATGTTGTTACCAACATCCGTATTAGTTCAAACCCTGAATTTGATGTCCCTGATACTGCTAAGCCTTTGGAGGCCCGGGCAGTTTCTTTTATTGATGTTGCAGGCCCAGAAAATGGTGTTGCAGTCCCTTATGCTGTGTATAATAATGTTACAGATGCCCCAAATGCTACGCAGGCTGCCTGTAACGCTACTAAGGCTACAAATGTCCAACTTCCAACGGGTTTTTAGTCTGATGAAGCCCCGGTGGCCACCCTTCACGTGGCGGTAACCGAGGAAATTCATCAACTGGCTACCTGTGATGCTGGAAATGATACGTTCTAGGCCTGAGACGGAAATGATGAGGCTGTCTCTGATCCAACTTTTGACTATGCACTTAGTACACCTGTCACTTTTATCTTACTATATATATCTTACTATTACTATATATATAAAAGATGAATGAAGGTTAGTTGCTCCTGTTTATTCCCGTTCGCTCCTTGCGGATGGGCTTTATCTCTTTCGACGCCCTCACAAACCTTCATTTACGTTTCTGGACTCTTGGAATAATTATTGTTGTTGTTATTATTATTATTATTATTATTATTATTATTATTATTATTATTATTATTATTATTAGGAAAAATTGAAAATAATAATCCCAACTATTGTCGGTCCGCTGAAAATAATCCCAACTATTGATTATTTTTGTATAATCCCAACTATATAGACCATCCGTCAATAATGGTCCATGACCATATATTACATCTATAAAAAGTGAATTTTAAATAGAAATTAAGCGTAAAAATTAATAGTTGAGATTATTTATAGGGATTACTTGTTATATCTCATCTCATCCACTTTAGAAACTACAAGAATTTATTCATAGGGACCATTATTGACGGAAGGTCCCTAAAGTTGGGATTATTCAGTAATAATCAATAGTTGGGATTATTATGAGCGGACCGCCAATAGTTGGGATTATTATTATCAATTTTTCCTTATTATTATTATTATTATTATTATTATTATTATTATTATTATTATTATTATTATTATTATTATTATTATCTACTAAGGCTACAAATGTCCAACTTCCAATGGGTTTCGAGTCTGGTGAAACCCGAGGATTGTCATCAATTGGTTACATGTGATGCTGGCAAGGATATGTTAGAGACCCCACTTGGAAATGATGAGAACCTCTCTGATCCAACGCTTGACTGTGCAGCTACTACGCTTGCCCCAATTTTGTCCAATGACGAAACTATCTCTGAGGACACCCGAATACTCAGTTTTTCTTTTTCAGTTCATACAGAAAATCTTGATGAGGGGAGCCTTGAAGGATTTACACAAGTAAAAAGAAGAATCAACAAAACTACAATCTCAATAACCATGCCCGATGAAGCTACAGAAGTGATAAACCATGCCTGATGAACCTTCTGGGAGTTCAGGAATTCTGGTACTTCTTTAATCCTATTTAATTTCTGTATCGATTACTTCATAGTTGTTGATAAGAGCTTAGTTGATATGTTGATTAGTTCATATATTCATAATACGGAGTATCATATTCATAATTGTCGATTGTTTTCTGTTGATTTATTCTGCCTTTAGTCCTTGTTGATTTTGAGGTGAAGAATGTTTTTGTCCTTCCTGAAGCGTGTCTCATCATTGGGAACTGAAAAAGGAAATAGATCAACTGAATAATTTACACCTCCATCGTATTATTTGTATTTTAATTATCTCTCAATGCTTATAATTTCAATATATTGGAAATAGAATTTGTGATACTGTTGTGAATGTTGTTTGAATAGGTGAAGAGTGTTTTTGTCCCTATGAAGATGAGAATGATGGCATTCATAATGGTGGGAAAAGAAATCGGGTGCAGTTGAACCTGGAAGAAATCAACTGGATAGCAACATGATGTGTGTTTTCTCGCACTTAAAATAGTTGTAGAAAAGTGGTGGAAAGTACGAGTATCGTCTCCACAGGGATGGACAAAAGGGAAATAAAGATTAACTAAATTTAGCGATTAAAAAGAAATAAATAAAATAAAATGCAATTGTGCGAGGTTGGTTGATTGATTTAAAATAAAACTAATGCTAATGAGCAATTAAAAAGATTGGTTTTTCCTTAATTAACGACGAAGGGAACAGGAATTGATTCCGGGGTTAACCAGATTTCTGGCAGAACAGGCTCAATTACATGAATTTAATTTAATTGAGCCTAGCTAATCATTACTAAATTCTTACCGCTCTCGCGGCGAAGAGTACAATAATTTAGGGGACCAGGCTGATCTGTCATGCGACAGGATCCTAAATTATTGCCAAAACGAGCGAGCTTATGGCCCCTTAATCGCTACTAATCTCTTAGCAAACGATTAAGTGTGTGAATGTGTCCTAGAACAAATTAGATCTCTTTTAATTCATTCTACATGCAATTGTAATTCTAGTCGCGATTCTAGGTTACAAAAGATATCAGTTAAATTATTCAAACACAAATTAAACGGCATTCATGCAATTAAACCGACAAGAATCTAGTCATCAATCATGATTAACCCCTTCATCAACCCCAAATCCCTAATTAAACTACTCACGCCTCATAATTGACGAATCAAAAGAATTGGGATGAATAGAATAAATTGTCATTAATTAAAAGAATTGAACTTACAAAGAATCCTAGGTTCTCGAAGTAAACAACGTAAAAACGCAGGTAAAACTCGTCCTAGACCTCTCCACAAAGTTCGTAACCCGTAAAAAGGGGTATGGAGGCCTTATTTATAGAAAACAGTAAAATTTGTGCTGAAATAGGACAAATTGGGGCCAGACACGATGCCAGGCACGATCGTGCCTGGGATCATGCCTGCAGAGCATGCGCGCGTATTGATTGCAGACACGATCGTGCCTACCCCGAACACGATCGTGTCTGGCTGGCAGTGTCTCGGCGTGCAATCCTTAATGCAGGCACGATCGTGCCTGACCTTTTCTTCATCTTTTTTCTTCGTTTCTTGCTCCAAATGCTCCCGAATGCCTACGAGGTCGATCCAATTGCTCTTTCTTCATCAGAATTTCGTCGTGAATCTCCCGGTGACCTCCAAATCTCTCAAATCTTTCTTGAATGCCTTAAAATCCTTCCCGAATGCCTCTCAAGCGCCGATTGACAGACTCTAACTTCTTCATTTCAACTTCAATTGCAATGAAACTCGATCCAACGCCTGCTAAACACAACTTGAGCCAAAATTGAGACTTGCAATGCCTTAAAGCTAGAAAAACCATCAAAATCTGACCCGAACACGCATCAAATGCGTGTCTAAATACGGACTTATCACAACACGGTATCTATTAGCCTTTTAATTTAGAGCAATATCGCGATCTCTAAGTTCGAGAATATTCGTAGCTGCATTTGGAGATGTAACTTCTTCCAGCTTGTTTCTGAAAGTATAATAAAATAAAATATGCAAGCAATACCACACCATGCCCACTAATCTGCCAAAACATCTATATGGTTATGGTTTCTGATAAATGGTTTGGCATATCAAGCTTGCATATCTTATTTCATTGTACTTTCAGAAAAAAATTGGAAGTTACATCTCCAGATGTAGCTAGGAATATTTTCAAACTTAGAGATTATGGTATTTTTCTGTCTCCAGGTACATCTAGGAATACTCTCGAACTTAAAGATTGTGGTATTGTTCTATCTCCAAATGCAGCTAGGAACAAATTGTGTGTTCATTACACTCAATCTCAAACTCACTTTAGCCTTTTACCCAAACAAAAGCTAACCCTATGATAATTCTTGAACTATAGATATTTCAGCCTATAACATGCTTTACAAAATTCTGCTTTTTCTTCAAAAACATAAAACAAAACCAAGTTTCATCTGAATGTATAAAGCCGGTTTCGCTAGGATTTAATTTGTAATAATGTTTTCTTATTTATTGTTTGATTCCCATCTTTAATGTAACTGCAATTATTGACAACTTTTTTCATGCTTTTGCTTATATTTCAGGTGTTGAATGGTACTAAACAGCTACAATGATGTACCTACAATACTTGAACTGCTCTTTTCTGTTTTGATTTTAAATTAGGTATTTGAAATGTTAGAGGTCTCCCATAAGTTCATTCTTTGTGATGTACTTGCGCATGTTTTTTTATAAAGTACAGTTTTCTCGTTTTACCAAGCGTTGGGCCCTGACCGTCGCGCAACGCGCGCGCCCACGCTAGTTATCTATATACATGTCAATAAAGAAAAACAAAAACAAGCAAGTAAATGAAGCAAGCAAAAGTGACGGCAGATGAAGAGATGGGATGAAGGCCAAAAGTTGTGGCAGATGAGAAGAGCTGCGGAAGAAGAACAGGCGAAGGGAAGAGTGCGGCAATAGAATGAGACATCGATCAATTTGAAGGGTATTAATTGTCAACACCTCAATACACTCCAAATTGGGGTGTTAAAAAAGTAGACAATTGAGGTGTTGGGAAGGTAATTACTAACACTTCCTAACCTTTATTAACACTCTCTAACACTTCTTAATTTCTCACCCAAACAAGTGTTAATGTTAACAATTCTCAACACTTCCATTGGTAACACTACCCAACACTCCATCCAAACAGGCCATTAATCATGGGTGCTAAACAAGCCGTCAAACCACAACCGAAATTGGCTCTGATACCATGTTAAGACTCGGGGTTCCATCCTAAAAGGTCAATCTGATAGGAGGAGTAGCTCAAAGCCTTATATAGTATTCTATTGTTTTATAACTCTTCGGTGTGGGACAAATGTTTTAACAAAAACCACCGGCCATGGTGGCAGCTTCAGGAATATCATCAGCACCCAAGGCTAGTACTGCACACATCAACTCCAACAATGCAATTCCAACAGCAACTCAGGCCGCATTTTGTTTTTCTGAGATTTCCTGTAAATTTTTAGTTGCGTGTTCAGATTGTCTGTTGGCAACTATGGCAAGTAATTTTCCAAGTTTACCAAAATTACTTTGCGGCAAATCGCTATATTGAGTTTGGACCTCCTGATTTCTTCCGGTTATGAGATTGGAGGACGATGGTTGCTTTCGGTTGCATGTCCCAAAAAGTCATATGTGAAGAAAGAGTCGTCGGAATGCTCAAAACTGTTAGAAGCGTCTGAGTAAGACTGGATCGGTGGTAACTGGAGTTGTTTCCTTGGATAGTGGACCTGTAGATTCTCGGGACTTACTGCATAGATTTGATAATTAAAAATCAGTTTCGATACCACTCTAAGATGTGTATTTCAACTCAGGTCTCCAACCAAAATAACTCACACACACCACCCGGGACTGTTTAGCCACTCCACCAACTCACCAAGTTTAGCCCACTCTAATCTCACCTCTCTAGCTCTCACTCACAAAGAGGAAGAAGACTTTGGCCACACTGTCTCACTCACACTTACACTCCACACACCTCATTGTACCTAGTTTTCACGCCACCCCCAAGAAGAAGAGAGACACACATAGATATAATAGGACTCTCACAATTATTAAGTCACGGGTGTTCAAGACAAAAAAGGGCACCCGAAGCACAAGGCAACAGATAGTGCACCAGGTAAGGGCAGGCTTATGGTCAACCATAAGTGAGGTAACAGATTATGTGGAATAGGTAATGAAATGAGTACATGTAGATTATGTACTCCCTAGATACCCATCCACCTCTCTTGTCTTCGACATTTTGCTTTAGCTTCACCCGTCTTTCTTCCTATAGGCTTAACCATTCCATCTCCTTCTTCTAGGCTTCGCCGCCAATGTTCTTCCGTCGTCGCCGCCACCTTTCTCCCGTCGTCGTCGCCGCCCTGCGGAAACTCTTCTCCTTCTTGTTTCTTCTTCACCGATACAACCGCTGCCATTCACTGTCTCCGTCGGCTGCAACTAAAGTCGACTACTTCTCTGTAGTCCTCGACGATCCCGCCTCCACTGGAACTATGGGTGACGGTGACGGATTCGCCTTTCATGACGGTTTACGACTTGATTTAGGGCCGCCAGTTCAGGATCTGCCTACCTCCGTAAATGACGTCTCAGATTTGGCACAGTGGGTGGCAGATCCACCATCCTCGATGTCGGAGAGTGGCCTGTGGGAATGACAGGGGTTAGGGGAGGGGGCTGGGTAAAGGGGCTAGGGGCTAGGGGCTGGGTGGGGATCCGGTGCGTAGGATGTAGGGGTCTAGAGCGTAGATCTAGGGAGGGGGGCTGGGAACAGGGAGTAGGCGGCTAGGGGAAGGCGAAAGGGCTGGGGTGGGGCAGGTGTGGTGGCTGTGGACGGGGCAGGGGTGGCGGCAGTGAAGGGGGCAGCAACAGGTGATGGTTGCATCAGATCTGGCGACGGCGGCGAAGGCTCTGCTGACTAGGGTTGTGGATCATGCTAATTATGTAGTGTCGGGGGTGGAGGTCACTGGTCAAGGCAGCAACGACAGTCACGGGCCGGTGGGACGTTGATAGTCACTGGACGGTGGGACATCTGTAGTCACTGGTCGGTGGGGTGGCCCCCAACGACTAGTTGGAGGTGCGCCTCAGTCACTGGCCGGAGGACGGCATCAGTCACTGATGGGGCGGCGGCGGCAATCACTGGATGGGGGGTGGCGGCAATCACTGGATGGGCGGCGGCGGAAGTCACTGGCCGAGTCACTATGCCGAAGTCACTTGGTCACTATATACTGCAGGGATTAATTGTGATATTGGTCACATTTTTTAAAATTTTAAAAAGACATCACTTTTTAGTCTATTATCCCTTTTTTAGTAATATCTGGAACAAAAGGCATATTATGTAGATATGTATGTATTTTAGGGGCTCTTGTTTTAATTTCCACAGGGTCTCCAATTTGTGAGGGTCGGACCTCGATAGAGTACTTTGAGGGTATATCATAGATTCTGCTTTTTTTGAAACAAATTACCGTAATCAACATATTCAATAAAGTTACTATTAATAAGGAACCTTTTAGTTATACTTGTTAACTCTCATCGGATGGAATTCACAAGTTTTCTCCAATAACTCTCATATGTCATGGGAGCCTTTGATAGTCTTCCACCAGTACCATTTTGTTGAAAATATTAGACTATCACCTGCCTTAACCCAACTTAATGCCTCCCGAAGACTCCAAGCCTCCAACTTAAAAGATACTACTCCCTCCGTCCCGCTAAGATTATCTCATCCTTCCTTTTCGTTCCGTCCTACTAAGATTGTCTCATACCAAATTTGATAAAATTTGTGTAGTTCTAAATCATTTTACTCTTACTTGATCAATCACATAAACTCACATTTCTTAATAATCGTGTCACCTTCTCATGTCCCTATGTTAATGGGATGGAAGTAATAGTACCTAAAATGGTACAGTTATTTAGACAATATTCAATAAGTTAGTTCGAGTAAATTTTGAGAAATAGTTTTGATGGGCATATAATATAATGAAATCATTAATGATAACGGTGATGTATAGATGTAATACTTTTATAATTTAATGATTAAATTGTCATTTAAGAATGTTAATTGTTTCAATTGTAAAGAAAATTTCCAATCTAGTTTGAAACGGTCTAATTAGCAAGGCTAATAATCAGGTCTGGTAAAGTCTGACATTATGTGTATTTTACTACATAGTATTATCTAAGTTTGATATGTTCTGAACTAGTCTATTTTAATTTGATCTAATCTGATACTCCCTCAATATTGAAATGTTTGTTACTAGGGTTTGCCACAATAGTCAAAGGAAAACTAGTAGGGGTAATGAGTAGTGTAGAAAAAGTAGAAGAAATGGTGGAAAATTATGAAAGAAAATAAAAAGTAAAAAAAGTAAGGGTAAATTGAGTGTTTTTAAAAGGAAATCCTATCAAAAAGAAAAAAGTGTAGCAAAAATTATAATAAATCCCAAAAATGAAAGTGTAGCAAATATTGCAATACAGATGGAGTATACAATTAGAAGCCATTCAAGTGAAAATTTCCTAAATTTCAACCATATCCAACCATATCCCATGTTCAGTTAAAGATGAACCAATAGGCGAGGCTCCCTGGTAGTAATCTCGATATCAGTGAGGCTTTTTTCTCTCCCTCTCATATTTTACTATATGGTAGTGTCAACAATTTATATTTTTTTGCCAATAATTTACATTTTTGTGTCTGCAAAACCAATAATAAGAACTCTTCATACGAGTTAAAAAGGCTGATTCCCAAGAAATAGGCACTCAAGGTTGTTTGTGCATCTGGACGTCTGGTATTAGAAAAAAGAACAAAACTGAGTTGTTCTTTGTGCTCGCTACACAATATAACAACCAGGCCGAACTGTTACCTTATCAGGCGTCTTAGATGAGGAGGGGGGACTCTGATTTCAAACCTTGCTTCAAGGTTCCCAGAAAAGCTCAAACACGAAAATGGCCTAGTTTGATGGGCGGCTACAGATGATGGATCAGGGACACCGCCAACTTGCAAAGTCACTGGCAAGAACAGAGGGCCATTACCCCGGGTTGGAGGAGGTCTCCATGTCCTCATCACTTGTGATCTTGATGGTGCATCGCTGTCTACTTGGCTTCCCAATAATGCTTCTCCAGGAAGGGCAGCAATTGCATTACTCTCCTGCTGATTTTCTTTATAAGAACTCATTTGCTGGGAACAGAGCTGATATGTCCCTTTACTGAAGACAGACTTTCCGCTGCTCACTATCACCAAACAGTAAAAATACTAATCAAAGTTTGAGTGATTGGGGGATTCCTTCAACCAGCGTCATTCAATGAAGACACAAAGTGTGTGTGCATACCTTTTTCCATGGGTTGAAAATTAGTTGTACAGTCAACCACATTATTCACCTTCTCAACCATAAATTCAGCTAACAACTTGCTCACATATACCCTGGCGAAGCATGCATCAAACTCTTCCTGCTTTTTGGCTATTTCCATCTCTACGTTCTCAAGTAGCAAATCATACTTCTTCCTTATCTCACGCAATTCTTTCTCAAACTCGGATTTGAGAAGCAACTTCTACATTACACATACATTCATTTCTTAAAATAATCATTACGTAATGCATGCAAAATCAGTAATATGTATACATAAATACTTTCTTTCCTCTGATTTCGGAAGGTCAGAGAGAGAGGGAGGGAGGGGAGAGGGAGAGGGAGAGAGAGAGAGAGAGAGAGAGAGAGAGAGAGATTGTTAAGATGACACAAATAAAGAGCATGGAATTTAAACTTAGACAAACCAATTCTTCATGCAGTTTCATAGTTGATTCTCTCTCCACTTGTATCTTGTTCATTTCGCTATGAAGAGGAGTATGAATTCTTCCTAAATCTTTTGTGTTTCGCGAGACAGTTGTATCTGTTAGTGGTACATTCCCTGCAGACTGTTGGACTGAAAAAACAGCGGCCAGTGGTTGGTTATTTCCCATAGTTTCTCTGCTTCCAACATCATCATTAATACCCTCCTCATCGAACTCCTGATGTGTTGTCTCTGAGTCATCAGAATCATCCTTTTCCAAGCCATTATTCAGTGACCAAGGCTGACGGTTTCTAGTACGAGAGGAGGGTATAGACAAAAATAACCCCTTCCCTTGGAACAAATTCATCCAGAACAAAGACGTGTGTCCTTCACCAATCAATCCTTCTAAAAATGAGGAATCTTCCATCAACTGTGTCTCCAGTTCCACAGGTAATGATATATTCTGTTGCGCATAGGCTCCTCCGTCAACTGCCGGTTCCACTCTCGAAATCCTCAAGCAGCAGCTGTTATCAGCAGCAGCGTTCCCACTTCCACCGGGTAATAGGTTTAACAGCTCAGAGAACACATCATCAAGAAGAGTGTTGAAATATTGTGTGACATTACTGTTGCTGCTGCTGCTGCTCCTCCTGAATAGGTACAAGGCCCCCCAAGCCAACAGCTCATGGCATGTCGCCTGCTTTATCCTATTGATTTTACTGTCGATGGTCAACCCCCTCTTTGCAAGAATCAGTATCTTTTCTTCTATGGTGCAAGATGAATACAGGCGGAAGATGCTCAAGTGCTCAAATTTTGAATCAATGCTGACCTTCTGGAGTGCTCTGAAATCGTTTGCCGGATCCCAGTCACTGTTAAACAGAATCACACTATCTATATCTGAAAGCTTAGTACTGGGAGAGCATGCACGAGTTTCCATCAAAAGCACAAACTTGCCACTCTCTTTACTGTTGAACTTGTTCAGTATGGATCGCCTCATTGGGGGGGAAACGTTCACACAAATGCGTGCATGACAGTCTTTCCCAAATTTTTGATGAATGAAGTCATCCAGAATGTCTCCTACAGAAATCTGCCCAGATGCAGGCAGAGCCTGACAGGTCATGGAGAACGAACAAACGGTTCAAATTTGCCCGCATGAATTAAATAAAACTCATCCATCAACTAGTACTGAAATAAATGACTAAATAAGAATGATGGCTAAGAGAACAGAAGAAAACTTACTTGAAAAAGAATTAGGACTCTTAGGCCTCTTTTCCTAACTTCGATTAGAATCCTACTGAGGAGTTGTAACTTTCCACTAAGTTCAATTTCAACATCTAAATGGGCATCCACTGGAAGGCCCTTCACAATTGACCTCCCCAAAGTCCAATCCACCAGGTAAGGATGATCACAGCACTAGACAGAAGGGAAACTCAAGGTTATGTTAAAAAAGAGCAAGGGTAAGTCCAAGTTAGCAACCAAATAGGTGATGAAGGAATCAGATCGAAGATGATGAAAAGGAGTTTGGAAGGACAAACCTTTCGAGTTGCCATTAGTATGTCATGAAGGGTGCTGAAAGAATCTGTACTCTTCAAAGTTGAGCAGAGCAAGTGTGAATTTGACAAAAGGCAAGCACAATACTGTTCAACTTGCAGATCTGAGAGCCTGACTGGGACCCAGTACTCGATAAATTTAGAGATAGCAGAGGTCTTGCATTCATAAGCAACAAACTTTGTGAACCGTTCTTTCAACTTCATGTATTCCGTTTCAGATCCACTACTCGCTGGAAAATCACCATTTGTCTCTTCATAGTCTGGATCGAGTAACGAGAGAAATTTGCGGTAGTCAGATCTTCTGTCCTGATTCATCAAGCAACTTTCATAGCCTCGAGTGCTTCAACAATCTGAAAATAACAGAACTGAACGGTCTGAACCAGAATTGGCATGTATATACATTTACCTCTACTTGACGGAGAAGAAGTAATTTCTTATTGCTGGAAAGCACGGTGATTTGTCTTAAGCTCCTTGGTGCAAATGATCTTTGGCTAGTATCTATGATTATGGCTTCCCAACTAATAGACTTGAATATTTCAATATCCTGTCCAGTAACAGTATTGGAGGAAACATTTAGCACTTTTTCATGTCTTTATGCTTCCTTCAGCTAGTGAACACAAACTTTAAATAAGGAAATATAGTAACAACTAATAGAGCACTTCAAACAATCAATATAAGTTCAAAAAGATGCAATATTTTATACATCTACTAGGAATGGCAGAGGAAAGAAAACACAAACACATAAGGGTGTGAGATAAGAACTGGATGGTTTACCTGATCAGCAGTGTCACAGTGAGAGATAAGAACATGGAACATAATGGCACCTTGCTCATTATGGAACT
This sequence comes from Cuscuta epithymum, assembly GCA_945859915.1. Lineage (NCBI taxonomy): Eukaryota > Viridiplantae > Streptophyta > Magnoliopsida > Solanales > Convolvulaceae > Cuscuta > Cuscuta epithymum. The sequence goes on from CAMAPF010001009.1 coordinate 671,422, forward strand.
CCACAGTCCTAATGAAAGAACGAACATCTTCACTTCCTTTATACACAACAACGTTGATTGATGGTGCACAACATGAAAACTCATCTTCCCATCGAGAAAGAGAAGTATGGGTAGTGATTATTAAAAACGGATGTCTCATACTGCTAGCAAAGGATGATACTAATAGTACCACCTTCAAGATCCTATCCTGAACATTCAAAGAAGGTAAACTGCTTACACTTCATGTTTGAACAAGTGCAATGTAAAATAAGAGAGATCTTATATCATCATTGCAATTCCTGGAGCATCAGATGTATATCTACTAATTACATAGGGCCAACAGCACAAACAATATCCAAGTCTTAATCCCAAGAGTTTAACATAAACCGACATATGAAATCGGAGCTCAAAAGATAGAAAAAGATAAGATAAAGATAAAGAAGATATAAAAGGATAAAAACTTAATATAAAAAGCATAAAAAAAGATAAAGAAGATAACAAAGATATAAAAGGATAAAAACTTAATATAAAAAGGATTAAAAAGATAGAGAAGATAACAAAGATACAATGAGATCAATCCTCCACAAATATATTCTCTCTCCAAAGTCATACTCTCATCCAACCCAAGAAGTGTCATATCATTCTTGACCCCTCTAATCAACGTTTCTTTGAGTCTACATCTCCCTCTCCTCCCTGTATCGTCTCCCCAGCTCTCAATTCGTCTAAGAGGTGCATCATTCGGTCTTCAACGCACATGACCAAAGTCACCAAACCACCGCAATCGAGATTCTTGCATCTTATCTTCAGTAGGTGTTACTTCCACCTTTTGTGTATCATTCATCAAGCGGTCTTTTCTAGTATTTCCACACATCCAACGCAACATACACGATTCAGCCATACTCATTTTTAAATTTGACCATCGTTACACCGCCCAACACTTTGCGCCATAGAGTAATTCTGGCTTAAATGATGTCCGATTAAACTCACACTTCAGTCTAGTTAGCATATCTCGATTAAATAAAAATCACGATGCATTCTTCAATCTCATCCACCATGTTCTGATTCTATAAATACTTCTTCATTTAGTGCACCATTCTTCTGAATTATGGAGCCCAGTCAGGGGCGGAGCCAAGGGGGGGGGTCAGGGTGGTCAGCCGACCCCGCTGAAAGTTCAAGAATGTAGAGCTCTGAAATACCTTCGATTTGATATATTATGGGTCCCGTAACTCATTACGAGTAAAAAGTTACGACTTCTGGAAAAAGCAGCATCATCTTAACTTGAAATAAGCAAAATTTGATGTGGGACGTTGATTATATTCTTAGATTTAAAAATAAAACACCTTATTCAGTCATTTTTTGTTCTGTTAAATGCCAACATCCTTGATTGGGATGAGTTTCGAATATGTGACCTGATCCTTGGGAGTATCACAGTGATGCCATCGAACCACAAGGTGCTTGGCACACCCTATTCAGTCATTAATTGTGTGAACATTATGATACATTACACATATATCAATACATTAACCGAAAAATGCTTATAAAACTACCATTTATCTCAGCTACATATGAAACATTCAATTCAAGTATTGTATAACAACTATCTATTGTTTTGATAATGTATATAATTAAATTCCGACCCCCCTCACACAATTTTCTAGCTCCGCCCCTGAGCCCAGTGATAGGGACCCACATAGAATAATAAGAAATAAGAACAATATTAGAGTGAGTATCAATAGATGTTGAGGGTAGAATAGAAGGGAGGTTGGGAATTATCATTTGGGCCTGGAACTTGGAGAGTTGGCGCTCTTTAACTGCCTTTGTATTTCTCTCTCTATTTTCTGTAATATGACCCCTTTCAGTTGTACGCACATCTCTGTTCATCTTTGTTTCTTGAATTTCATTGTGAATTAGCTACATACTTAACATTGGTATCAGAGCCTCATTCCTGCCGCCTGTCACGGGTTACTACACTAGGAACGGTAGAAAATAGACTGGAAATCCTGGAGCGCAATTTTGAACGTTATCGCGAGGAGATGCGGAACCAACGCGAGGAGATGCGGAACCAACGCGAGGAGATGCGGAACTGGCGGAATGAAAGGCGGAATGACTTCACAGATCTGCGCAAATTGATTTTCCAGCAGAACGCTCGACGTGAGCGAGGAAGATCAAGAACTTCAAGGCGAACAGATTATGTCCGTTCGAAGGTTTTATCGCAGATTTCTTCGCAGGTTCCTTCATCAGATCTCAGTTCGCATCAAAGTGCGACACGATCAACGGGAGAATCTCCCAGTTTGCAGACGCGAACAGTTCCTCCAAGTTCGCCGGATTCTTTACTAGCCGATCCTTACCCTTCATTTTTGTCACCCTTAAATTCGTATTGCTCACCGTCTTCATCGCAAGCAGTTTCTCTGTGTCTTTCGCAATATTCCACGCCAACATTTTCTTCTAGTTCGCAAGCTTCATCCAAAGCAGATGTTTCAAGTTCTCAAATTTCTTCTAATACAGTTACAGTTGATCAAGCGACATCATCAAGATATATCAATTATGAGTTGTTAAGCATTGTAATTAGAAGCTTATGAAATAATGACATGTGTCAAAGTTAGTTAGAATTAGTTGGAGGGTTGAGCTAACTTTGATTCAAGCTCAATCATTATATAGCTTCTTTTGTACAGAATAGATCATCATGAATAATACAATCATCTTCTTCCCTAAACCTCTCCCCTCATGCTAAAGTTTTGTGTTCTATCTGAACAAGTTCTCGTTATCTAATTCTATTCATTTACAAAGATAACCTGAATTGTGTCATTGGTATCAGAGACTCTTGATCAAATTACTGATAATCAAAGTGCAAAAACTTCATTCGTATAGTTAAGTTGAGGAAATATGGTGCAGACAAGGAACTCTAATTCTGAAATATATGAGGCTTTAAAGGTAATCCAGTTGGAGTTTGATCAGAAATTGGAGAATCAAAACATGATGGATATGATGAGTAAGATCATGAAGAAAGTGGTGGAATTGAAGAAGAATAAAAGTGCATCTGAGGAGGACGAAGCAAGTGAAGGCGATGAATCAAAATCTGGAGAAGAATCTTCATCTGAAGATGAAGTGGATGGAATCATTGCCAAGCCTGCATCATCAAATCAAAATGCCTTCTGATTCACGCCTAAAGTAGAATTCCCTACTTTTGAAGGTCAGAATGCAAAACTGTGGATTCAGAAGTGTGAGAGGTATTTTACACTTTGCAATATTCCTAATAATCAAAAAGTCAATCTAGCCTCATTGTATTTAGAAGGTAGGGCAGCGAGCTGGTTTGGACACTATATAGGGTCCAAGAAGAAGTTAAGATGGAAGCAGTTTCTTGCTCATTTGAATGCTAGATTTAATGATAATCTGAGCAATAAAGTTGTTCAAAGGTTTAATAGTTTGAAGCATACTGGACTGTTGGAGACCTTTATTGATGACTTTGAAACTCTCAAGGCTGCTATGTTACAGAGGAATCCCAAACTGCCATCCAGCTATTTTTTGGATTGTTTTCTGGCTGCATTAAAACCTACAGTAAAGTCATTTGTTAAGACTTTTAATCCCAAAAACATGGCAGAAGCTATAGAATTTGCAAGGCTACAGGATGAAACAGTTGAAGCTATTACAGTACAGGCCAAATCTGCAAACTTCCAGAAAATAGCTCTAAACAAACCTTTACTACCAACACCAAATCAGCCACCAAAGATGGTTATTGATCCATCTAAGACTGGTAGTACACCTGTACCTAGAAGGCTTGTATCAGCTAATGAAAGAGCTGAGAAGAGAGCTAAGGGTTTATGTTACTACTGTGACCAACCCTATAACAAAGAGCATGTGTGTAACCATAAGGGTACACAACTCTTTTTGGTTGAAATCACTGGTAACCAGATGGAGGATAAGGGTGAAGAGTTGTTACCACAAGAGAGCAATAATGAGTATTTTATATAGGAGGAAGAACCCTTGATATCATTCCATGCAATCAATGGCTATGCAGATTATAGAACCATGAGATTGAATGAATATGTTGATAGGAAGAAGTTGTTGATTTTGGTGGACTCAGGCAGTACACACAATTTCCTAAACCTGAATATGGCTAAGAAATTAGGGTGCAGATTGGAAGAAGTGAAACCTTTGACTGCAGCAGACTAGCAGTACTTGATGGCTCTCAAACCAAATGCTTATTTTCAGGGAGATTTTTTGGTTCTTCCATTGGGTGGTTAGGATATGGTTTTGGGTGTGCAGTGGTTGAGTACTTTAAGAGAAATTCATTGGAATTTTCAGGACTTATATATGAAGTTTCAATATAAAAAGCAACAAGTTGTATTGAGGGGACTGAAACTAGGTACTCTGAAAGCAATGCAGGGAACAAAGAAGCAATTTAATCAAACTACTCCGTTATGTTTGATTCAGTGCCAAGCTCAATCAGATGAAGATGGTGATGAATATGTGGGGAAACATTTTGGAATTAATATGGTTGGTGATTCAGATAAGCATGTCATTCCTGAATGTTTACAGTTTTTGATTGAATAATATGCAGATATTTTAAGAGCTTCAAGGACTACCAACTAGCAGAGGGGTTTCTGATCATAGAATTCCAGTGAAGGAAGGTTCTCAACCGGTAAATGTGAGACCATATAGGTATCCTTTGAAGCAAAAAGACATAATTGAAGAGAAAGTCAAGGAATTATTGCAAAAGGATGCTATTCAGCCAAGTGCATCACCATATGCCTCACCTGTAGTGTTGGTAGGGAGGAAAGATGGTGACTGGAGGTTATGCACTGACTACAGAACTTTAAATGATCAGACTATCAAAGATGAATTCCCTATACCAATTATGGATGAGTTGATTGATGAATTAGCAGGATCTAAGATATTCTCAAAGATTGATCTAAGGGCTGGGTATCATCAGTTGAGGGTTCATAAAGATGATGTATACAAGACACCATTTAAGACCCATTATGACCATTTTGAGTTCTTGGTGATGTCATTTGGGTTGACCAATGCACCAGCAACTCTCCAAGCATTCATGAATCATATATTTAGAGATTTTTTGAGGAAGTTTGTGCTGATATTTTTTTATGACAAATTAATATATAGCACTGACTTAGAAGCTCATAAGGTTCATTTGAAACAGGTTTTTTATGTGTTATGAGTAAGTGTGCTTTTGGAATCAAGAAGGTGGAGTATCTTGGGCATTATATTTCTGGTAAGGGTGGAGACTGACCCTAGGAAAATTGAAACTATTGTTCAATGGCCTATTCCAGTATCTATTAAACAGCTCAGGAGTTTTTTGGGGCTAGCAGGGTATTACAAATAGTTCATTAGAGGGCATGCTTTAATAGCTAAGCCTCTTACTGAGCTACTCAAGAAGGGCTCCTTTCAGTGGAATGATGAAGCTACTCAGGCATTAGGGGAACTAAAGAAGGCTTTAACTATTGCTCCAGTATTATCTCCACCAGATTTTAACAAACAGTTTGTAATAGAAACTGATGCTTCTAACAGTGGAATAGGAGCAGTTCTTATGCAGCAAGGACATCCTTTGGCATTTATTAGCAGATCTTTGGGTGCAAGGTGGCAAAAATTATCAGTATATGAGAAGGAATTGTTGGCTTTAGTGTTTGCAGTTCAAAAATGGGAACAATATCTAATTGGCCAGACATTTATCATCAAAACTGATCAGAAAAGTTAGAAATGGCTATTGGAGCAGAAGATATCTACACCATTCCGATAGAACTCTGGAATTCTCCAACTCAGAATAGTGTAAGAAACAGTAGAAATGAAGAAGAACAGATCGAACACTTTATTCACTAAGACGAACAGATCAATGAAGGTATACAATGGACCATTTGAGATGCCCAATCTCCAAGACAATTCGAGATGCCTTATCTCCAAGCCTATTCTCACTAGAATACTTGCCTACCTTCTCCCTTCCCCCTTCCTTACAATTTATAGTACAAGTCCATTTATTATCTATAATAATAGGCTCACTTATTATTATCAATAATAATAGGCCCATTCCTATCAATACCCCCCCTAAACGACCACCTTGCCCTCAAGGTGGGTGATAGGAATCAGCCATTCTTCCACTTCATTCTTCTGCTCCCGTGCTTTCATTACCGGATTTCCAGAAAGAATTTGTGGTGGAGTGTGATGCATCCGGGACCGGGTTGGGGGCAGTGCTCCAGCAGGAAGGACACCCTATTGCCTTTTTCAGTAGGAAATTCGTGGAGAGGCATCAAAAGTTGGCAACTTATGAAAGAGAGTTAATCGGCCTTGCTAAAGCCATTATTCATTGGAGACCATACCTCTGGGGTCGCCAGTTTTTGGTCCGCACCGATCACTCAAGCTTAAAGTACCTCCTGGAGCAACGCTTGACAACCTGTCCGCAACAGCATTGGCTAAGCAAGCTGGTGGGATTTGATTTTCGTGTGACATATAAGCCGGGAAGATTAAATGCGGCTACTGATGCCCTCTCACGTAGAGAGGATGTTGAGATAGAATGTGTGGCAATCACTATTCCGATAACCACCTTGTTTGAAACAATTAAAAAGGAAGCAACTGGTTCGCCAGAATGTCTGCAATGGAGGAAAAGGTCAAACAAGGGAAACTAGGAGAGGACTGGAAGCTTGCAGAAGGGTTGCTGCTGTTTAAAGGCAGGGTTTTCCTCAGCTCTGACTTTCCAATTATTCCTCAGATTATCTCTGAATTGCATGACATGGGGCACGAAGGCATAGAAAAAACTTTGCAGCGTATTCGGCGCGATTTTTATTGGCCTGGTATGAGAAAAATGGTGGGAGATTACATCAGATTGTGCCAAGTTTGTCAGAGAAATAAATGGGTAAATCTACACCCTGCAGGGCTGTTCCAGCCATTACCGGTACCCGAAAAAATTTGGGCCAATATCTCATTAGATTTTGTTGAAGGGCTGCCAAAAGTCAAGGGGAAATCAGTCTTGCTCGTGGTGGTGGATCGCTTCTCAAAATACGCTCACTTCATTCCCTTGTCCCATCCATATACCGCGCCATCAGTAGCAACAGTTTTCTTCAATGAGATTGTCCGTTTGCATGGTCTGCCGGAAACAATAGTCTCTGATCGTGACAAGGTTTTCATGAGTACATTTTGGAGAGAATTGTTTCGTCTGTCTGGAACAAAGCTCACCTTTTCATCCGCTTATCATCCGCAAACCGATGGACAAACCGAGGTCCTTAATCGCACTATAGAGATGTATTCGCGATGCATGACAGGAGAAAAGCCAACGAAATGGGTGCAATGGATACCGTGGATTGAATTTTGTTACAATACTTCCTACCATACATCACTAGGAGAAACACCCTTTCGCTTGGTATATGGCCGAGAACCACCTCGGTTATTGGCTTATTCTGCAGGCTCCACACGACTAGAGGCAGTTGATAAGGAACTCATTACTCGTGATGAGCTCGTAACCACCGCAAGAGAGCAGTTATTGTTGTCCCAACAGCGCATGAAGAGAGCATATGACAATAATCATTGCGAATTAGAGTTTAATGCAGGTGATTGGGTGTGGCTGCGACTACAACCATATCGACAACTCACAGTAGGTCGCTTGAAGCAACACAAACTGCTTCCGAAATTTTATGGGCCATTTAAAATATTAGCAAAGGTGGGCAGTGTGGCCTATCAGTTGGAGTTACCACCAGGAAGCAAAATACACAACACTTTTCATGTCTCTTTACTAAAGCCTCATCAAGGGAGTGTTCCACCAGCACCACGGTTGCTGCCACCACTGAAGGACGGCAAGGCTCTGCCACTACCAGCCAATGTTCTTCACTGCCGTTTAAACAGAGGTGAGAAGGAGCTGCTAGTCCATTGGCAAGGCCACACAGCTGAGGAGGCAACTTGGGAGCCGTTTGACACTTTTATTGCTGCTTATCCAGGATTTGAGCTTGGGGACAAGCTCAGTTTTGAGGGAGGGAGTGATGTTACGGATGCATTTTATGGAATTCCCTATCGCAGGAGGAAAAATATGGGCCAGCAGGAAGTTTAATTGGAAGAGGAATCTATCCTGATGCTATTTTTATATTTAATTTATTTATTTATTATTTCCTTTTAGTAATAAAAGTATTAGAGGTTACAGTTTTAGTTAGACTAAAACTCTATCATGTAAAGGCAGGATGCCTATTTATAATCTTTATTCGGCAATAATAAAATCATTGATCATTAGAAATTATTTCCATAGAAGTCACGGACTATCTCTCTCTCCTCCCCTGCGCTCTTCCAGCCACGGGCAAGAAGAAGAGTAACCCTAGCCGGCAGGTTACGACCTCAACCGGGTATCCTACTACCCTAAATCGTCCCTGGACCCATTCTCAATCCCAAAACTCTAACACTATCCTGACAAGCTGCAGCCTTTACCTATCCCTAAGGATGTTTGAATGGATGTTTCAATGGATTGCATTGAAGGACTACCAAAATCTGGTGGCAAGGATGTTATATTTGTGGTTGTTGACAGGATGAGTAAATATGCTCATTTTATGACCTTAAAACACCCCTTTTCAGCAGTGGAAGTGGCACGGGTCTACCTAGATAATGTTTTCAAACTACATGGGTGGCCTAGGACTATTGTAAGTGATAGGGGATCCATATTTCTCAGCAACTTTTGGACTGCCTTATTCAGTGTACAAGGAGTAGACTTACTGCTATCTACTTCTTCCCACCCACAAACTGATGGGCAAACTGAGGTAGTTACTTGAAACTTATTTGAGGTGCATTTGCAGTGAAAAACCACATGAATGGTCTAAATGGATACCCCTAGCTAAGTGGTGGTATAACACTTCATTCCACTCTTCTATTAAGATGACTCCTTATCAAGCAGTTTATAACCAATCTCCACCTTTGCATCTACCTTACCTAGCTGGAGAGACTAATGTAGAAGTAGTTGAAAGATCAATGCAGCAAAGGGAGTCTATGGTTCAAATGCTTAAGTCACATTTGTTGAAAGCACAGAATAGAATGAAAGTGCAGGCTGATAAACATAGATCCGAAAGAACATTTGAAATAGGAGATTGGGTGTGGCTCAAGCTTCAAGCGTACACACAAAGTTCAGTGGAGCGGAGAATGAATGACAAACTGATAGGCAGTGGGTAGAAAGGCCTAGTCACTACTTTAATAAAGTTTACAAAAGAAGGGATAAGAGGGCTGGGGTTAATTAACGTATTACTTTTCCTTTTAGTCCCTGCGTGGACAGACTACTATAAATAGAAGGGGAGGTAGTAAAAATAAAACAGGTTGTTATTCAGATGTTTTGTAGTCTGGGAGATTGGACATCTTGAATTGTCCTAGAGCACTGTATCCATTTGCGATCTGTTCTATTATCTGAATAAAAGTCTCATTCGGTTCTCACTCTTGTTTCTATTGATTTCTGCGTTACTGTGAAATCTGTACTTACCAGATCCCATCATCTGGTATCAGAGCATCATCGCTCCTGGAGATTGGATCTATTGGGCGACCTCCACCACTCACCAGTAATCGATCAAGAGGTGAATGGTCAAAACGAGGGCAAATATGGATTTACGCATGGATACAGTTGAGCGAAGGATAGATGAGGTGCAACTGGAGCTGAAGGAGGAAAATCGAATCATGAAAGACGAGCTGAAAGACGAGATTCGTTCTGCGATAGCAGCTTTAGCGACGGATCTGTCTGTTTCCATCAACGCGATATCCGATCCAAATCGGATTCGAGCCAGATCGCGTTCGCCCCCACAGCATCGTGTCCCTGAGAATAATAACCGGTTTTCGATCCAAACAGGTAGGAAAGTTGATAATACCAATTTTCACGGGAGATAGTGCTTACAACTGGATCGTAAGAATGGAGAGGTATTTCAGAATAAATCATATTCAGGAAGAAGAACAAGTTGAAGCAGCTGTGGTAGCAATGGAGGGGAGGGCGATTAACTGGTTTATTTGGTGGGAGCACCAGACGGAAAGAAGAAGCTTGGAAACTCTAAAAAAATCTATTATCCGCAGGTTCCAGCCTGACTTGATCCAGAACCCCTACGGACCGATGTTAAGCATGAAACAGACAAGGACAGTACAGGAATATCGAGACGAGTTTGAAATGGTTATAGCACCCCAGATTAATGTTGAGGCTGAAATGCTGAAGGGCATCTTTATCAACGGATTGAAAGTTGAGGTCAAAGCGGATCTGAAAATGAACAACTCTAATTCTCTAGCTGATGTAATGGACATGGCCATTCTGATAGAAGACAAAAATGAGGCAGTGAAATGTAATAAGCAGGAGGAAGGCATGTCGGTTTTGAAGGAAAAAGGGCCTACTGCTACAAGACACCAGATTTGGGGGGACGGATTTAAATCCAAAGCAGGGAACTCATGGTCCAACAACACTGGGAAGGGAGCAACTGAGGCCAAAAGTAATCATGTTTGGGTTATTCCTATGGGGAAGAAGATCACTGAGATAAATCCTTTGGGTATTCGAAAGGTAGGACCTCAACTATCACAAGAGGAATACCAGGAGAGGAGCAGAAGGGGGTTATGTTTTAAATGCGGGGAGAAATGGAACAAAGAACACACGTGCAAACTTAAGAATTACAAGCTAATCCTAGTAGAAGATTCGGAAGCGGAAGAGGATTCTAAAGAAGAAGACGAGCCTGAAGTGGCAGAATTTGAAGGTGTCAATATGGAATCCAAGTCTTTGCAGCTGTCTGTGATGAGCAAAGAAGGGATTCCATCAATGAAAGCTTTTAAGGTACATGGAGTTCTAAGAGGGGCCCAGGGAGACAAGTCAGTTGAGGTGTTGATTGATAGCAGAGCATCCCACAACTTCATTTCTCAGAAACTGGTAGAGCAATGCAATTTACCTTATCAGCCTATTACTGGATATAAGGTCCAGATTGGGAATGGTGAGAAAATTCCCAATAAGGGCAGATGTGAAGGTTTGATCCTAAGCATGCAGGGAACTACTATTCAACAGAACTTCTACATGCTAGACCTGGGGGGAACTGACTTGGTCTTGGGAATGGAATGGTTAGCAAGCTTGGGTGATGTAGAAATAAACTTTCAGAAGCTCAGTATCAAATGGCAACAATCTGGTTCACTTCAGATCATCCAAGGGGGTCCTGAACTGAACTCTATTGAAATGTCCTTGCAGACCATGACACAGATTTTGAAGGATGTTGGGGATGGTTTCATGGTATTCTGTGAAGGGGAAATCATTGAGGAGGAACAAGGCTTGAGGCATGACCAAATTCGTCAGTGAGAATGAGAGTGGGACCTGAAGCTGGCGCAATTGCTCATTTTATAAGTATGAGCCAGTCAAGATAGCCTCGGGGACCAATATTTTCAAGATTCTTCAGGCTCTCATTCCGGATCTCTTCACAAATGCAATAACCCACTACGAGTTCGTTTTCTCTGCAATTTGGGACTCCTCTAATTCTGGACTAAGAAGAGCTGATGAGTTTGCATTTGAATATAAATTGGGTTGAATCAGTGTGGATCTGGACCCTATTATTCAGGCTGTTGTAATTGATGACTCCCAGAGAGAACAACTGATAAGGATCTAGGGAAGCAGCAGTCTAATTTGAGGGATGGCGTGACTTTTTATAATAAAGTCTACACTAGAAAAGGGAAAGGAAATAGTAAATAAGGATCTATGGTAATTGGGAGTCGGCTGGGATATTATAAATAGATGTCCTTATGATTAGTTTGGGAGGTTGGAACTAGTTTGGGAGTTGGGACTGGGACTTGAACTCTTGTAACGACCTGTAACTGTTTACCTTCATTTCTGTTACGTGAATAAACTTTCTTTGTGATTGTTCTTCCATTATTGATTCTTCTTTTAGCTCGAAATACTGATAGATTGGTCCAGAACTTATCATTTGGTATCAGAGCATCGTTTCTGACACATGTGACATGTCCATGGTTGCGACGCGTGGAACGATGGAAGGAAAATTGGAAAGTATTGAACGCGAACTGGAACACCATCGCGAAGAGTCGCTGATCAATCGCGACGAGGTAAGGAACACTCGCGATGAGGTTAGAAACACTCGCGAAGAGTTGCGGCAGGAGATGGCTGAGTTGCGCACACTGTTGATAAAGCAGAACGTCGGACATGAGCGAGGAAGGTCAAGAACCTCAACTCGCGACAAACGACATGACAGTCCAACGACATCTTATTCCAGAGGTAATTCTCGAACAATTTCTTCTAGACGAGAAGATAATAGCCGCAGAATGTTTATGAAATCTGGTAGGAAGGTGGATCTGCCACTTTTTAACGGATTAGATGCCTATGGGTGGACTATAAGAGTTGAAAGATTTTTTAAACTTAACAACATAGCTGAGGAAGAAAAAGTGGAGATAGTAACATTAGCTATGGAGGAGAAGGCCTTAAGTTGGTTCCAATGGTGGGAAGACAAGGCAATACTGCGAGATTGGGAACAATTTAAGGCTGCTTTAATCCGAAGGTTCCAACCTGATTTGGTAGAAAATCCATATGGCCCCCTGTTGAGTGTGAAACAAACTGGCAGTGTCATGGAGTACAGAGAAAAATTTGAACTAGTTGGAGCACCTTTGAGACATACAGAAGAGGGCATGTTGAAGGGAATCTTTCTGAATGGCTTAAAAAATGAAATCAAAGCTGAGGTGAAATTGTATCCAACAAGAACTCTTGTTGATGTGATGGACAGAGCTATATTGTTGGAAGAAAAAAATCTGTCACTCAAGTCTGGCAGAACTAGAGATGAGGACATAAGGGGATGGAAAGAGCAGACTGGCAATACTTCTACTTCTCAAAGATGGATAGATGGTACTAAATGGAGAACTAATTTGAGTAGTCAGACTCAATCAGAGAGGCTGCCAATAGAGAAGAAGGGAAATGAGATAGCAAATAAAACTGTGGGGTTAAGGGCTGGTCAGAGACTAACTCCAGGGGAATTACAAGAATTAAGCAGAAAGGAGCTATGCTTCAAGTGTGGAGAACATTGGGGTAAGGATCACATTTGCAAGATGAAACACTTTCAATTTGTGGTCATAGAGGATCCTGATGTAGAGGAGGTAACAAAGATATTGCAGTTGGAAAATGGTGTTCAGGAAGCAGAAATGGAGGCTTCAACCATGCAACTATCTGTTCTGAGTAAAGCTGGTATCACTACTCCAAGGACTTTCAAGGTTACAGGGAGAATACAGGGTCACAGGGGTAGTAAAATTGTGGTGGCTTTGATTGACTGTGGGGCCACACATAATTTCATTTCCCCAGAAATAGTGCAAGAAGTTGGAATACCTATTTTACAGATCCCTGGATATAAAGTGGAGATTGGGAATGGAGATCAGATCAGTAACAATGGAAAATGTGAGGCTATCAATCTCAAGGTGCAACAAACTACCATAGTTCAAGATTTTTATACATTAGATTTGGGAGGAACTGAGATTGTGCTGGGTATGGAGTGGCTTTCTGGACTTGGCAATGTTGAATTCAATTTCAGCCAACTGACGATTAAATGGGAGGAGAATGGTCAGAAGCAGGTATTGAAAGGAGATCCTAACTTGAGTAGATCTGAGACTTCTTTGAAAAGAATAGTCAAAAATATCCAGAAACAAGGAGAGGGATATTGTTTGTTAAGGGCTGAATGGGTACAAGGGAAACCTGAATCAAAACAAAATGAAAAGAAACAGGAAGAAGGGTGGATCAAGGTCTTACTGGAAGACTTTCAGGAGGTGTTTCAACCTACCAACAGTTTACCTCCAATAAGAGAGTGTGATCATGCCATTACAATCAAGGAAGGGGCTACTATACCCAATATCAGGCCATATAGATATCCTCAGTATCAAAAGAATGAGATTGAGAAGGTGGTTCAAGACCTACTTAAAAATGGAATAATCAAGCATAGCACCAGTCCATTCAGCAGTCCAGTGCTTATGGTGAGAAAGAAAGATGGGGGTGGAGATTTTGTGGAGATTATAGGGCCCTTAACAAAATCATTGGACCTGACAAGTTCCCAATTCCCATCATTGAGGAGCTGTTAGATGAGTTAAACAACGCACTAATCTTCTCCAAATTGGATCTGAAATCAGGATATCATCAAATCAGAATGAAGGAATCAGATACTTATAAGACAGCATTTAGAACGCACGAGGGTCACTATGAGTATTTGGTGATGCCTTTTGGGCTCACAAATGCACCCTCGACATTTCAAGCGTTAATGAACCAAATCTTAAGACCATACCTCAGAAAATTTGTATTGGTTTTCTTTGACGACATACTGGTCTATAGCAGAAATGAGGAGGATCATAGAGTTCACTTACAGAAGGTATTGCAGCTGTTGAAAGAAAATCAATTAGTAGCAAATCAAAAGAAGTGTTTGTTTGGACAGAAACAGTTGGTTTACTTGAGCCACATTATCTCAAAAGAAGGGGTGGCAGCAGATCCAAGTAAAATTGTTGATATGTTGGATTGGAAACTACCTACAGATGTGAAGGGGTTGAGGGGGTTCTTAGACCTCACAGGCTATTATAGAAGGTTTGTTGAAGGATATAGCAAGATAGCATATCCTTTAAATGAGCTCCTCAAGAAAGATGGATTCCAATGGAATTAAAATGCCAGAGATGCGTTTGAAGAATTAAAACAGGCTATGACTCAACTTCCAGTCCTACAAATACCAGATTTTAACAAGATCTTTGTGGTAGAAGCAGATGCGTCTGGTAAAGGAGTAGGAGCTGTTCTGATGCAAGAGGGGAGACCTGTAGCTTTTATGAGTAAAAGTTTATCTCCAAGAAATCAGAACAAGTCTGTATACGAAAGAGAACTCATGGCCATTGTTCTAGCCATCCAAAAGTGGAGACATTACTTGCTGGGCAGAAGGTTTGAAGTGCATACAGATCAGAAAAGTCTGAGATTTCTGACAGAACAAAGAATATTAGGAGAGGACCAACAAAAATGGGTAACCAAATTGTTGGGATACAACTTTGTCATCAAATATAAACCGGGAATAGAAAATAAGGCAGCAGATGCACTCTCAAGGAAGGGGTCTAGCTATTCTTTATCTGTAGTCACTTGCCAAGAGTGGGAGGGGCTGGAAACTGAACTACTGGAAGATGACAAATATAAAAGCATTATACAACAACTGTGGGGACAGCCTGAGTCTGTAGCTGATTTTAAAATCCGGAAAGGTCTTTTATACTACAAAGAAAGATTGGTGATTCCTAGAAACTCTAATAGGATACCAAATATTCTTAAGGAATTTCATGAATCTGCAGTAGGTGGGCATGCTAGGAATTTCAAGACCATGAAGAGGATTTCTTCTTTGTTCTTTTGGGCTGGAATGAGGACTGACATAAGGAACTATGTGCAACAATGTGATGTGTGCCAGAGAAATAAATATCAAACACTGAATCCTGCCGGATTACTGCAACCTCTACCTATTCCTTCACAAATATGGACTGACATTAGTATGGACTTTATCGGGGGACTTCCTAAAGCTTTTGGAAAAGATACTCTATCTTTGTGGTGGTTGATAGGTTGACGAAATTTGCACATTTTATAGCATTGTCACACCCATATAATGCTAAAGGAGTAGCAGAAGTCTTCATTCAGGAAGTGGTTAGACTACATGGTTTTCCCAAAACCATTGTATCTGATAGGGACAGTGTGTTTCTGAGTTCTTTTTGGACAGAATTATTCAAGATGGCTGGAACAAAATTGAAATATAGTATTGCATACCACCCCCAAACTGATGGGCAAACCGAAGTGGTTAACAGGTGTGTGGAAACCTAAGGTGTATGACAGGCAATAAACCTAAGTGCTGGCCTAAATGGTTACCCTGGGCAGAATTTTGGTATAATACCAACTATCATGTATCACTGAAAAACACTCCATATAAGGCTCTTTATGGACAGGAACCTCCAGTGTTGATCAGGGGAGATGCTACTTTGACTGCTAATGATGAAATAACCAAGCTGACAGCGGAAAGAAATAGCATGATTGAAGAGTTGAAGAGTACCCTAGCTAATGATTGAAGAGTTGAAGAGTACCCTAGCTACCGCCCAGAACAGAATGAAACAACAAGCTGACAAAAGAGAAGAGAAGTTCAGTTGGATATTGGAGACTGGGTATATCTCAAGATTCAACCTTACAAGTTAAAAAGTCTGGCGAAAAGGATTAATCAGAAGCTCAGTCCTAGATATTATGGACCGTTTGAGGTGATTGACAAAATTAATCCAGTAGCATACAAGTTAAAATTACCAGAAGGGTGTGTTATTCATCCTGTGTTTCATTCATCTCTACTGAAGAAAAGTCTGACGACCAACACTCCTTTCCAACCTCTACCAAAATGTATAATTGAGGACTGGGAACTACAGGTTTATCCAGAGAAAGTGTTGGACAGTAGAGTCAATGCAGAAGGACAAACAGAGATTTTGGTGCACTGGAAACATCTTCCAGATTTTGAAGATTCCTGGGAAGGACTGCAAAAGTTTCAAGATCAGTTCCCTGATTTCCACCTTGAGGACAAGGTGGTAGTTCAGGCGGGGAGTAATGATAAGGATCTAGGGAAGCAGCAGTCTAATTTGAGGGATGGCGTGACTTTTTATGATAAAGTCTACACTAGAAAAGGGAAAGGAAATAGTAAATAAGGATCTATGATAATTGGGAGTCGGCTGGGATATTATAAATAGATGTCCTTATGATTAGTTTGGGAGGTTGGAACTAGTTTGGGAGTTGGGACTGGGACTTGAACTCTTGTAACGACTTGTAATTGTCTACCTTCATTTCTGTTACGTGAATAAACTTTCTATGTGATTGTTCTTCCATTATTGATTCTTCTTTTAGCTCGAAATATTGATAGATTGGTCCAGAACTTATCAACAACTCAGGGATTTATCTGTAAAACCAGAAATTGTTAATGAAATGGAAGCTGAAGTAAATTTTCAACCTTATAAAATGATCTTATGCTTCAATGATCCAGAAGTGAACTGTTCCAGTTGTGGAATTTTAATGGAATCCAAGCTAGTTAATGATGTTGGAAATATAGAAATGGAGCCCTACTTGTTTGGAAAAATCTTTAAGGCTTCTTTCTCCTCAATTGAGCTAAGAAAGTTGGATGCAAATCCAGCTAGGGAAGCAAAGAGAATTCAGGAATGTTTCTCTCGAGGGCTGTTTGGAACACTGCTCACGTGCAAATCAGAATTGTTTGAAGCAAACAAGAGGGAACAGTTTTCTCCTAGAAAAATATTTGGAGGCTATAGATACTGAGGCTAGAGATATTGAAGGTATAGAGCAGATCCACATGGCCCCTATATCAGTTTTCAGAAATGGTGGGAGGGGTGTGATTGTGGTTGCTACTCATTCAGGAAGAATCTATATTATATTGGAGGTTGTTTCGGATAGCATACAAAACAAAGCCTCACCGGTTCTTCCTGCAATTATAGATGGCCTGGCCCATGAGAATGACTTTGTAGGGGTTATAGCACTTGGTGCTGGCCAGGTTTTAGTGAAGCATCATGTAACCATGCCCTTGCCTCAGGTGCTTGCAATGGAAAAAGTGATAGCAATGGTTCAGCTCATGAAGTTCAGGCGCCAAGATGAAGAAGAAGATGTTCTTCAGGACTGTCTCCTATCACCCACCTTGAGGACAAGGTGGTTGTCAAAGAGGGAGTAATGATAGGGAAAGGGACCCACATAGAATAATAAGAAATAAGAACACTATTAGAGTTGGTATAAATAGATGTTGAGGGTAGAAAAGAAGGGAGGTTGGGAATTATCATTTGGGCCTGGGACTTGGAGAGTTGGCACTCTTTAACTGCCTTTGTATTTCTCTCTCTATTTTCCGTAATACAACCCCTTTCAGTTGTACGCACATCACTGTTCTTCATCTTGTTTCTTGAAATTCATTGTGAATTAGCTAGATACTTGACACCCAAGTAACGGGACATATCACTCACTGGTACCTCCTTACCATCTAATATAATTTCACTAATATAGAATCTTATATAGGAATATTCTATTTGTAATGTACATTTATAGAGACTTAACCCTCTAATTTCACTAATACCAATATTTCTACCTTCACTAAACTTGCACTTCATATACTCAGTCTGAAACCCATTGTGAAAGATATTAGAATATGCTTTGGAATATTATAGGAATATAATATTCCTATAATGTATAGAATCTTATATAGGAATATTCTATTTGTAATGTACATTTATAGAGACTTAACCCTCTATTGAAATACACAGAAAATCTTTTCATCTCCAATAGTATTCCTAGTTTATACTTTATGTTTCAACATAGTACTAGTATAGTACCCGTGCGATGCACGGAATTTGAGTACAAATTATCTCATATTGCAACTTGGTAAGGGATTTCAAATAACAAACAATTGTAAATATTTATTCTTTATTTTGAATTTTTAGGTTTGAATGCTTAACTTCAAAGAGCTCAGAATGACTATTTTGATATAAAAACTAAATAAATACTAAGTAGTATGAGGAAGCGGTCCTTCCCAGCTGGTCGCCAACTCACTCTCCCTTACGGGAGGTCTTGAGTTCGAAACTCAATGGGCTGAAACTCAGCCCTCATTACTCCCGTCCCCCCAGCCCCTCCTCCAGACACCCCTGAAGTGAATAAAAAAAAACTAAGTAGTATTTGTTTCAAGTCATTGAAAACTCTCCTTAATACTTTTGAAACATTTGATTTCATTCCAAATATGTACTTTTGGGCTAAAGTTATGATATAAAAACAAACTTTTAGTATTAAACACCTACTTAACCATCAAAACTAAATGCACATTATCTGACTTCTTATGAAAACGCATGTCTTATAATTTCAAAAGTAACATTTCTTTTGCCTATCCAAACACCCCCCATTTTCCCACCCCACCTTAAACTTACAAATTTATAATGCTTTTGTCATCTCACTGCTTTATGTTATACTCCGTATTTTGTTCTAGTAAGGAATGCATCAATCCTCCCTATTGCTATATTATTAGACAAAAGAAATTGAAGATTTCTACATAGTATTCACCCCAGGGCAGGTCCTGTCGATTTTGGGGCCTATGGCCGAGATATTATCTTGGACCTATGTTCAAGACAAAAAGTAATCTCTAAATATCGATCAACGAAACAGGACACACCACTAGATTGTTCTCTTCACCTAAATCACACTTATCCGGTTCAATTTCAATATTTGTGGCTTCTGCACCTATATCACTATTTCCAAGCATGTTATGGTTTTCATTCGCAAAAGAATTTAGCGGCGATTCAACTTGAGAAGAATTTTCGGGATTCAATTTATTAACAAAAACAAAATTTTCCATTGTCCCCTTCTTACTTAAGGTTGCCTTTTCTAATCTTTGCCTTTTTTCTCTCTCCCAACCAAATTCACCCATTTTATTAAACACATTCACAATAGTAAAACGAAATAAAGGAATTTAATTTCAAAATTGCACAATGACACACAAATATGAATTTGCCAAGACACTAAAAATGCATCATATAAATCATTAATCATAATTCATAAATAAAAAGAACATTTAGTGGATTTATTATTCATAGCTAATAGATTGAGAATAATTTACTGGCCATTGTCGGATTGTTTATATGACCAGAAATTATACTCACTAAGCCATATCCCCAATCGGCCAATCCCCATACTTGTGTAGCTTAATAATAAATTTATTTCTCTAAGCATAAAAAACCCAACACTCAAAGTTGTGGTCTTGTGGTTTTCCAGAACATAGTCAAAATATATCCAAAGTGCACATCGTATACATATAGTGGATGATAAAGACAATTGTCAACATATTTACTAAAGACTAAAGATTAAATATATATATATATATATACTTATATTTAAACAAATTATAGCACAAATATGGATTTATATTACTGAGATAAAGAATATTATTATTAAAAGATATTGTAACATCTGTGATTTGCATAATTGCATTTATACTCTTAGCACGTTACTTTATTTTGCATATTAGGACATTTATATTTAAGTTATCCTTAGTTCTTAATTACGGTGTTTTGTTAAAGAAAAAGAATGAAAAATGAAAGAAAAAGATGTTATTAGTACGCAGGAAGAGGGGAGTCGATCTAATTTATTTTATATTTTCATCAATAAACGAATGAACAAACTCTTAATTACACAGCCCATGCATTTAGATCCAACAAATTCCATTATGATAGACTGATAGTAATTATGATACCCTTAAGAGAATTGGGATCGTATTTATATACGTAGTACTACGTATTAGATTATATTGGCCTTTGAAGTCATTGCAGGCTCTTCAACCAGCCGCCATGGGAATTGGGAAAGCCAAAAAATACTCCATAATTATTGCCGCCTGCCCATGCATTTAGATCCAAAAAAATTCCACCCTGCGATGTTTTTTGTCTTCTCTACATACAGTTTCCCATGTGATTTACGTAGTACTCCGTATTTTTTTACAGCAATTAAAAGCCCAAATTGCTACGGGGTACTTAGCCAACGAATGCATACTACTTTGTGTTTAATCTTTTAAGAAATAATAATGATAACAAATGTCCGCCAGCACGTTGCTTTACAACGTTTGGCTTTCCGGCTTCCAATGCTTTTCAATTTGGTAATGAGCACACCTATTTCTAAAACACAATTAATGCAGCCCTCACGTAAAAAACGAAAAAACAAAATTGCTACAGTGTTCCCGCCCAAACTCCCCCACACTTTTCTGTTTTACTATATAATATAGATTAGAGCGATTACATTCCAGTCTAATTTTTAGAGTCCAGAACCTCCAACCTTAGTCAGAACCTCATTCAGAACTTAGTCAGAACCTCTCACCTTCGTCCTGACCAGGTGCGCCTGCCGCCAGCGACCACGCCATTGAAATCCACATTGGCAAATTACCACGCATCAGCCGCACGCACAGCCGTCAGTTTTCAGATCCATCGCACCCGTCAGCGTGTGAGAATTCACAGCTAGGCAGATTTTTTATCAGAAACCACCGTGAAGGTTGCCTGAATATTCATTAACATTGGATCCGCTGCCAGTTTTGAGTATGCAAGTTTTTTTCTGCAGGCTCTGTGGCGGAGAACACAGCTTCGGCTTCAGCTACAGTGATCTTTTGGAGAAGTAAAATACAAAGCCTTCAAAACTTTTTTTCAACTTTGGTTTTTGAAGTATGACGGAGGATTTTTCTATCTTTCTGAAACGGATGTGGAATAGCGGTAGTTGTGAGACGCCTTATTTGTGTGGAAGACAAGAGCCATCATCTAAAATTGAACTTATGTTGTTTTACACCGCGGGGTTTTCCCTTCCAAACTTTATTTACTAATGGTGCCACTGCTGTCTGGCACAGCTAATGACTAGGGTCCCACTGTCCAGCGCCGCTGTCAGTGGCAGTGCTACACTTAAGCTCTGCTACCTGTGCCACGGGAGATAGTAGTTGTAGTAGCACAGTGGTGTTACTGTGCAGCCAGGCAGGCGTCCTTTATTGTTATATTATGTCCTTAAGTAGTGGAGCTTTTTGTAGAGTTTTATTCGGTAGTTTTTTGTAGTTTGCTCTACTCTTTATTACTCCCTCCGGTTTTATTTAATCTTCACACTTTGACTTCACACAAAATAAGGAAAGAAATTTGACTTTACTGTAGAGTACACTGTTGAGGCACTGTTTGACACTGTTTGGCACTGTAGAGACACTGTTTGGCACTGTTGAGACACTGTTTGGCACTGTTTTGATGTAGATTTCTTTGCCAAAAAAGGAAATAAGGAAGTGTGAAGTTTATTTTAGACCGTCCCAAAAAGGAAAGTGTGAAGTTTATTAAAAACCGGAGGGAGTATTATATTTTCAGATGCAGTAAAAAAAATATAATAATAGTAATAATAATAATAATAATAATGATTGAGATGACAATTTTATCACCTTCACCCTCATGCAATTTAGGTTTACTCTCATCGGTCCATCAAAACATGTAACAGAGGTAAAAAACCAAAATTCAGGCAAACTTGAAAAGGAACGTTAAATCATTAACCTGGTTGTCAATAGCAACTGCATTTTCTCTTGTCTGCCAATATCGGATAAGTTTGTTCACATAAATGAAATTACTAATGTGCACTTGAGATGCACATTCAAATGGTGCTATTAAAAGCTCAGGAAAAGGTGTTTTACTACCCTGAAATAACAGCAGGGAAAAAAACGATCATCAATCAATAAAATATTAGTCATGAAAAATAAAATTCCTTGCTTCTCTCAACTAGTCGACACTAGCTTTTACGGAATGGAGTGAGAAAGTTTCCCACATTATATATCCCTAACGCATTGAACAATGAAAATATTGGGCTCTTTTGATAGTTTTCATATTTCAACTTTGGATGCAAAGTGATTGCATCACTTTGCATAAAAAATAAAATTACATTGTTTTGTTAGGTGTGTGATCTAATTTTTAATTACATGCAAAGTCAACGTTGTGCTATATAAAAAGCATGCAAAATATTTTATCACTCTCCTACCACGTAAAATATTTTACATGGTACCATATGAAATGTTTAAAAATATATCCTAAATTTACATAATATACTCAAACCATATGACTTAAACTTTTTACTTACCACATTTCACATGCAAAATAGTTAATTCGCATGTTAGCGGACGCCCTCAAAGAGCTAGAAATACCTTGTCATTATTTTCTGGACATACATCAGGTTTGGCTTTTTACGAAGACGCTCATAGTCACTGATCATTTTTAATGCAACAGGGGAGTTTAAACACGAAGCAGTCTCTAATTCCCAAGTAGCTTGGTCATAGTCAAGGCCCATCCATTTCACAAGCCACTCATAATGAGAATCAGAACCATCACCATTATGCCACAGAGAATTCATTTCACTAGCCCCTGGTAATAGCAACAACCTTTTCTCAAGCAAACGATGAGGCATAGTCCAATCCTTTTTCCAACTCACCTTCTGAAGAAAGCATCACACAAATGGCTCATTAATAAAACCATCTGGGAGTGGGGATTTGTTGACAGGTTATAATCACCTTATTGAATTTCTTGAACTGTGCAAGCATTGTTGGAGCCTCAAGAATCAAAACCCTCTCTGGGATCCAGCGGTTATGAATATGAGCAAGGCCCTTGTACTTTACTAAATATTCCTTCTCAACTTTCTTCTGCTTATGTGTAACTGACACCATGTTCCCATGTTACAATTATAACAACGCATGGTGAATATTTTACCAAAAAAAAAGCCAACTCTCATTAATAGAAACATATGCGTACCTTCATTATCATAATTATTGTCTCTGCAATCAAAAACAGACTCCACTCCTTCAGATACAGCATACACACCTAATTCCACCTTCTTTTTCACACAAGAAATACAATACCACGTTCCAAGAGGGAAATATTTTAGGGGGGGGTCCACACAACACGGGTGGAAGTTCCTCCTGCATCCTTTTCCAGCACAACATCTGGAAAATAAATAAATTAGACCTTTCAAAATCTCATTTGTATAGCTTCAGTGTGCCGCGACGGTTATATCTACTGCAATCTGAATTGCAGTCACACTTCAAGAAGTAGTTTCGATGTTCTTAGGATGCAAAAACATAACCTATGAGTAGAAAATAGCAGTACAGTAAAATCTCGAATAACAGTGAATGTCAAGATACTCCATAAAGTCCATATACTGAATCTCGTTGTGTTTTAGTATCTTGAAACTTTGTGTTTCAAATTACAGTGTCGAGTTATCAGAGAAAACGGTGCATAGGAACTTACAAGAGCCTTCCCCCATTAGAGCATATGAGACATTTGCTTTCTTCACCTTCAGTCCCATTATTATCCTCTTTGGAATTTCTGTGCTGCGCATCACAACAGGCAGAAAAGATGCTTCAATATTCCCATAAGTTATAAAAGATGATTGATGCTCTCAATAAAAGCTGCTTCTGAATGTGTTATTAAAGAAAGGAAATGTAATAAACAATAGCGAGCTACGTGTAAGATAGTAAATAAGCTTACTTTAAAGAGTAAGATAGCAAATAAGGATATTGACTGACTTGGTACTAAAGGGGTTGGACATGTGATAGCCATAGGTAGAATTCATTATTCATCCCAACCGCTAGTGCTAGAGGATAGGTATTTCGCCCATGTGATTTAGAAGGCACTCAGTGAAGGTTGCATAAACTTGTTTTGGTTACTCTTCTAAATGTCAATACTACGTATAGCTTTAAACACTACAGTCTACTTTACTCCATTATCTCTCACTCTTTTTAACACTAAAATAATGTAAAACATCACACCAAATAGTCAGAATAGCTTTGACATGAGCACCTATATCGAAGGACAACGCCAAAACCAGAAATGCAGCACCAAAATGACGTGTTATGTGATTCAGTTGCATACATTTCGCCACTGATCATATAAAGTGTCATACACCATAGAAGTATGTGTTATGTATTTAGTGGAAATATGAAGCATGAAACAAGAGAGGCACGAAATAGGTAGAGTTAGGTGCTGTTCTGTTCGTCTTATTCTTATTACTTATTACTTATTCTTATTTTATTCAGATCAGATCAGATCAGATCAGAAAAATTCAGATCAGATCAGATCAGATCAGAAAAATTCAGATCAGATCAGATCAGATCAGAAAGATTCAGATCAGATCAGATCAGATCAGAAAGATTCAGACCAGATCAGAAAGATTCAGATCAGATCAGATCAGATCAGAAACATTCAGATCAGATCAGAAACATTCAGATCAGATCAGAAAAGTTCAAACATGATTTATCACTTTTATTATTATATTAATTATTATTATTAATATTGTTATTACTATTATGATTATTATTATTATATAATTATTATTAATAATATTAATAATAATATGATAAAAAAATAAGATATTAATAATAGTTATAATATTTTAATATAATAATAGTAATATAAATGCAATTATTAAGAAGACTATTATTATTATTATTACAATGTAATAATAATAATATGATTAATATTATTATAATATTATATTATAATTATATGTAATTATAATTATAATTACAATTAAAATTCTTATAATTATAAGTATAATCAATTGTAATTATTATAATTATATCTATAATTAATTATAATTATAATTGTAATTAGTTATAATTATAATAATTATAATTATAATTACAATCATAATTATAATTATGATTACAATTATAATTATAATATAATATTATAATAATATAATACTAATTATAATAATAATAATCATATTATTATTATATTATTGTAATAATAATATTAATATAATAATATCGTTATAATAATATTAATTGCATTTATATTACTATTATTATATTGTAATATTATAATTAATGTTAATATAATTATAATTAATTTTAATTATAATTATAATAATTATAATTATACTTATAATTATATTATAATTATAATTTATGATTATAATTATTATTTTTATTATAATTATTAATATTATTATTATTATTACTATTGTAATTATTTTATGGAGTAATTATAATAATATTGATAACTAGAGTTACAATTATAGAGATAAATATTGTAATTATAATTACAATTATAATTATATAAGTAATTATAATTAAAAATATAATTACAATTATAATTATATCTATATTTATAATTAGTGTAATACGTATAAATTTTTTCATTTTAAATTTAATTTTAATTATTAATATTATTATTATTATTATTATTATTATTATTATTATTATTACTATTATTATTATTATAGTTACGATTATGATTATAATTTTATTTAAATTTTATTTGTAATTGCAATTATAATAATTATAATTATAATTATAATTATAAATTATAATTATAATTATAATTATAATTATAATTATAATTATAATTATAATAGAAATATTCAAATCAGATCAGATCAGAAAGATTCAGATCAGATCAGAAGGATTCAGATCAGATCAGAAACATTCAGATCAGATCAGACCAGATCAGAAACATTCAGATCAGATCAGAAAGATTCAGATCAGATCAGATCAGATCAGAAAGATTCAGATCAGATCAGATCAGATCAGAAAGATTCAGATCAGATCAGATCAGATCAGAAAAATTCAGATCAGATCAGATCAGAACTTAAAAAATTCAGATCAGAAACATTCAGATCAGGCGAAGAGAACAGCTTCTTACTTGTGAATCGCAGGTAGAGGTTAGTTCTTGTGTGTGATCGTCAAAGTTGTGAACCGATAGAGACTTTGTTTGCATATCATCTGATAGATACATCACAAAGCAGGTTAATGTCTTAGCTGCAAATTCACAAAAAACGTATAGTAAGGAGAAAAGAGGTTTACCTTTGGCCCTCACTCTCCTTGCCTGTGATGTCACAAGTTCCTTAAACTCTCGAGCAGTCAATTTTCTCTTGCCCGATTGAAGATTCATCTCTCTACATAGAATGAAGGCCTAGTAGATCTAAACAGGACTTCAACACTCTGCATAAATTAATTTGACTGTAGAGCTTGAGATGGATGAATTGCACGGGTCTTTTCTTAATAAAAACAAAACAAAAAAGCATTTCTATGGGTGCGGGTGCGGGCGCGGGCGCGGGCGGGGATGGGCGGGGTAGCTGCTGATAGCGACGGGTACGATATATGGGTGCAGAATGTTACTGTCTGCTCCTGCAGAGAGAGAGGGGGACGGTTGAGAATGTTAGTCTTATTCTTATTACTTATTTCTTATTCTTATTTTATTTAGATCATATCAAATCAGATTACAAAAATTCAGATCAGATCAAATCATATCAGAAAGATTCAGATCAGATCAGATCAGATTAGATCAGATCAGAAAGATTCTGATCAGATCAGATCAGATCAGATCACAAAATTTCAAACACGATTTATCACTTTTATTATTATAAAATAAAAATAATAATTATTATTATTATCATCATTATTATTTTAATAATTATAATAATAATAGAGTTTTTTTCCTAATTAATGCTAATTAATTAATTATTTACGGAAATAATGCTGGAAAAAAAGTATTTACCAAAATACTGCTGGGCCTTAACCGTGGTCAGGACAAAGTCGCCCAACCGTTGGGCGACTTATAAGTCGCCAAAACCGTTTGGCGACTTATAAGTCGCCCAACGGTTGGGCGACTTTGTCCTGAAATATGGTTTCAAGCGAGCAGCTACTGCCAGCCACGCACGATCGTGCCTATTTCCTTACGGCTTGTTTGGATTGAGTGTTGAGGAGTGTTAGTAATGGAAGTGTTAGTAAGTATTGATGCTAACACTTGTTTGGGAGAAAAAACTAGAGGTGTTAAGAAGTGTTAGTAATGGTTAGGAAGTGTTAATAATAACCTTCCCAACACCTCAATTGTCCATTTTTTTAACACCCCGATTTGGAGTGTTTTGAGGTGTTGGACAATTATTACCCTTCTCATTTGCCCGAAAAACATAAAATGCTTCGACATTTCACTTCGAATGTCTTTCCCACGGGTCTGATGGTTTGTTTTTTCATCTCTTCTCTTTACTCTTTCTTTAACACTTCCATTATTAACACTTCATTCATTTGACTCTCCCAAACAAGGTAAAATTATGTCTAACACTTACACTTCCCTTCCCTTCCGAGCCCTTACTAACACTTACTAACACTTCCATTACTAACACTTCCAAACACTCCATCCAAACAGGCCCTTAGGCACGATCGTGCCTATTACCTAAAACACCAAATCAGCTTGTTTTTCGCCCCGGTTCAATCCAGACCGATCTGTTTGCTACAAATAAGGTCTCCTTTCTCCTTTTGAAGTGTTACAAACTAGATACAACACATGATAATCACCTACTCTCAACAACATAAAAAACACCTTATAAACAGCGCTAAAAAACTTTCAAATCATAACCGGTATAACACAGTTCAATCATCATATATGCCATAAAAAATAATCATGTAATATTCATACTTGAACACATCAATACAACATAGAATACTTAACAAGAGAAAATACATCAAAACTTGTAAATTGTTCCTACAACATCTATTGCATAAGAAAAACTACAATACAAAAGACAAACTACAAGTTCCCATCATCAGCTTCGTCATGGAGATGTTGCTGCTCATGTCTACGCCTACGGCGTTGTCGTGGTTGAAGAACCACTCTCTCATGTTGCGTCTGGGATGATGAACCCGCGGCTGCACTAGACGTGGATGCCATCTCCTGAGATGCGGGCATGTGTATAAGATGTCCGTAGTCTACTCGACCCAACACATCTGAGCATAACGAGGCAATGCCTGTCAGAGTCTGTCCATACATGTCCACATCAGGAATATCAGTCACAGTGGCAGTAGCCCGCTGATGTATGCGCTGCAAAGCTCGGGTCTGCAATACGAAACACAATTACAATTACATTCAAATACATACAAGTATTACATAAATAAAATGACTTACTTTACTAATTAGTAATATACTCACCGTAAGATGCAATGCCAATGAGCTAGGCTGATAATGATGAGTAGGGAGTCTGAACGAAGGAGACACAAACAACCGAGTGATGCTGTAGTACCATCCCATGTAATCTCCTGAAACTGATGGCACATATGTGGGTGTCCCAGCCACGGCTAGCTCAGCTCTCCTATCCCACATAGTCACGTATCGGACATGTCTGAGTGCCCAATCCTCTGTATGCTTCCCACGCCTATCCAGCTTATGCAGCTCTACATAAGTGTCGATAGGACGTGGAATGACCTGCTCAAACCCAAACTGTCGCATGACTCTATCAGGCAAATGAAGCTCAACAATGTCAAAACATATCAGCGGCACACGTGCTCGCCATATGTGAGTCTGCTCTCGTCCAGCTGGGGGCAACTCTGCTAACATATCAGGTCTATACGGCATCCATGTGATCTGTTTCGTAAACATACAAAATTAGTATTTATTCTACACCTATTCTAGTTACTGTTATACTACACACACCATACCTGGTCCTCTGACATCCGATCCAATGCATCCCTGTACACACCGAGGCCAGTAGCGGATGACATGCGAGATAAACCAGCATATAGCCACCTAACCATTAATGTTACAATATCAATAATATGGATTTTATTAATGCATTTACATTCAACAAAAACTAACACAAATGATGCACCGTTGTGCAAATACATGCCATCCTCCTGTATAACCATGTCTAGTACAGGAACCTTTGACGACTTCCCTGCATTCACCCCTGTAATGACATCATGCCTAGATACACCAGCATTTGATGTCGATTGAGTAGCATTAGCGTCAAAGCATTCCTCAATGTATACCTCCAGCGACGACATATCCTCCATCTGAATTATGCCCCACATATTTGTTATAGCTAGCTCATCAATGAGCGGCATAAGCATGTACTTTCCCCCGTTCATGGGAAATTTCATTTTCAACCGCAATGAACGGCCGGGATGAATCATTGTCGCTGCATGTATTTTTTGAAGGATCTCGACCATGCAAGTGCCACGAGAAACCATGACAAAGCTCGTTCTGCCACCTTCATGGCATATTTGCCCACCATTCTCATAATAGTTCCCTCCCCAATGACACACGAGTGGGAAGCTTGAGAAATCCATCTTCTAATAACAACTCATTGTCCAACATTCATGAGTAGGCATCAATATACACACTTTATACACATTCACATTTTTAATAGAAATTGCTTCCAAAATTGTAATATATCATTAACTCCAAATTCACAAACAATTCACATTTCAATAACAAACTACCCAAATTTTGATATCTACATTCAATGTCTACCTTTGAATACCCAAATTTAGGTACATTCAACTATACCCAAATGCTCAAATGTCAAAATACACATTATAATTTACAAACAATTTAAAATCATATTTCAACATTTCATACATATTCACATTTCACAACAACTTCATTCACAATCAATTCATAATCCCAAAATAAAA
Organism: Cuscuta epithymum; assembly: GCA_945859915.1. NCBI lineage: Eukaryota > Viridiplantae > Streptophyta > Magnoliopsida > Solanales > Convolvulaceae > Cuscuta > Cuscuta epithymum. The sequence continues at coordinate 701,325 of CAMAPF010001009.1, forward strand.
AAAAAAATTAACATTCTAAACCCTAAGTGCAAAATTATATGAAATGGATTTGGATTTACCTAGAATAAGGAGTAAAGAGTGTTGAAGATGAAGATGGAGGGTTGCCGGAGTGGAGTCGCCGGAGATGGAGGAGCGCCGGAGTTGGAGATGGCGGTTCGTCCGTCTTCTTCTTCGTCCGTCGCAGCAGCTACTTTCAGTTGGGGAGGCTTCTGTGAAGTGTTCTGTTTGGGGCGAGACCCGATTTTTACTTAAGGGAAAGTCGCCCAACGGTTGGGCGACTTATAAGTCGCCAAACCGTTTGGCGACTTATAAGTCGCCCAACCGTTGGGCGACTTACCTCCGACCATGGTTAACCCAGCAGTATTTTGGTAAATACTTTTAACCCAACCCTATTTTCGTAATTAATTAATTAATTAACATTAATACGGAAAAAAACTCATAAAAATAATATAATAATAATTATTATAATTATTATTATTATATTACTATTATTATTAATATTATGATTAAATTTGAGGTGGTGATTATTATTATTATTATTGCTATTATTATTATTATTATTGTCGTTGTTATTGTTGTTGTTGTTATTATTATTATTGCTATTATTGCTATTATTACTATTACCATTACTATTTTTACTATTATAATTATTATTTTTATTAGCTTTATTATTACTATTTTTATTATTGTTATTATTTTTATAAATATTATTGTTATTATTATTATTATTATTTATTTTTATTATTATACAGAGGAATGATAATTATAATTACGATTATAATTATAATTATTATTATAGAAATAATATTATAATCACATTTATAATTACAAAAATAATTATAATTTAAAATATAATTACAATTATAATTATAGGATTTATAGCTATAATTATAATTAGTGTAGTAGGTATAATTTTTTATAACTTTAATTATAATTATAATTATAATTTTTTAGAATTATGACTATAATTATAAATTATATTTAAATGATATTAATATTTATAATTATAATAATTATAATTATAATTAAGGAAATATTCAGATCAGATCAGATCAGATCAGACCAGATCAGAAAGATTCAGATCAGATCAGAACTTAATAAATTCAGATCAGAAACATTCATATCAAACGAAGAGAACAGCTTCTAAATTAGACTGCACATGTTTCCTATTTCTTTGTTTTTCATTTCTTGTTTTATGAAACATACTATCTTCGTCCTTAAAATTTTGACAAAGTTGACCAGCACGAAGAATAATAAAGTAAAAACTGTGTAATTGAAGTTTGTGCAGTAGAGAGAGAAAATAACAAAAATAACAAAATAATTGATTAAAGGAGAAAGAAGCTAAGTTTTTTGGGAAGTCTCAAAAGAAAAGAAGACAAAGTTTTAAGGGAATGAGAGAGTAAATAATACTCTCTTCATCCCAATTTAAAAGGTCTTCTTTGTTTTACACACAATTTAAGAAAGTGTCATTATTTAACACTATTTAGATACTTTTGACATTGTTTGACACTGTTTTGTTTATCAAAAAGGAAATAGAACATTTTTAAGAGACTGACCAAAAAGGAAAGAGGAGATTTTAAATTGGGACGGAGGTAGTAATGTTCATATATCATTTGTATGCATTGTACTAGCCCGTGGGCGTAGCCCACCGATAGATATGGACTATCATAAGGGGTAAGTTTCGTGTTTATATCCTATTAACTCTTATTAGAGATTACAATGTAATACCTCAGTCAGAACCTCATTCGTTATTTATCATCTTGTGATTAAAGTTCAATTTATATTCTTTTTGTTAACTGTTTAGCCGGTACTAAGTGTCCTCATGTTTAGGATGTCATCCTTTTTTGTATGCATTGTACTACCTATATCTCAAAATATTGATAAAAATAGATTTAATATTTTGGTTCTCGTCGCACCATTTGGGTATCAAGATTTAAGAAAACAATGTGAAAAATAAAAATATATTTACACAGTCACATTGTTAATCAAATTTAAAATTAAATACAAACATATTGGTCTTATTTGGTAAATGACTTATGAGTCATTTTTAGCTTGTTTTACCACTTTTAGATTATTTTATTTATTAATCAACTAAAATCATTGTTTGGTAAAATAGATACTAGCAACGTTTTACATTGAATGATTCCTCATTTTATCTTGGGAATTTTTCACAAATGAGCTGAAATTGAAAATAATATCATCTTTTTCATCTTTCAAAACTTTTTTCAAAAATGGACTACCTAAGTGTTTCTTTTCAAAAATAGTCCACCTATTGACCGGGCCTCTAATTAATTAACGTAGGTTGATTTTCAAGTCTCAAATACTCAAATAGTACTGGAACCACTCAATTTTTTTAGCTACTCTCTTGAGTGATACGTTTCATTAAATGAAAGAAGTCGTTAATCATCAATAAATGAATAGAAATTGCTGGAAAACTACTCAATTTTTAACTGCAAAATAAATATGAACAAATCTAATAAAAGGTAAAAAAGATTGAAGCAATTAGAGAAATAAAACAATTCTAAAAAGTAATAATAAATTTTAAAAAGAAAAGGAAAAAATTAAGACCAAAATACAAAATTCAACAAATGCTTAAAGTATCAAAATTGAAAACTCGTGACTTAAATTTGAAAAATTAAAATAGAAACTTAAATCTGAAAAAATAAAAAAAGTTTAAGCGCGTAGAAAATTTATAAATACAAAGTAAAAAATATTTTTTCATTAAAAAATCAAATAGAATAAAGTCAAAACAATGTTTTCTAATATTATAAAAACCATAGAATTAACTGAAAACTAAAAACATTTAAAAATCAAAAACTAGAAAATGAAAAATGTGAAAAATAAAAAATGGAAAAATGAAAATACATAGTATATGGATTTTGTAACTTCACACTTTATAAATAGATAAATATTTTAATTATCATTTTATTGTTTCTTTTTGTTTCACATGCTTTCTTTGTGTTTCTTTTTGTTGATCACTTTGAAAATTTTGTTTTTACTGTTTCTCATTATTTTTTGTAACTATTGATATTTATAAATCCAAATATATCATTTTAAGAGTTTTTAAATATATCTATATGTTGATTTCCATTCCAAAGAAGTAGGAATGATAAACAGAAACCTAAAGGAACAAAAAATATTAAAACAAACAAACAAATAACAATAATGAACACGGTGAAACAATAAATAATACGATGCAACAATAAGAAACATGATTCAACAATAAGAAACAATAATACGATGCATCAATACGGGCAATTATATAGTTTAGAAATCGATGGCTCTGATACCATTTAATTGTCACTCCCCGGACCGCATCCGTGCCACGTAGACAACTGCCATACAACCCAATAAGAATAACAATAGTCCATTCCTATTGAATTATACAAGGCGTCCGATAGATTCTATTGCCAAACCGATTAGTAAACACATACAATCAACATCAATATCATAATCAAACAAATGCGGAAATAGTATGTTTGATACTTAGCCACATGTGGCAAACACGGGCACGCAGGCCCCCAAATGTTTTGATAGAAAACATTGTTTAAAAATATCCATGAGCAGTTTATAAATTTTAAATAAGAATGGAAGCACGAACCACGTCTTCTTTCTTGATCAATCACCCTAGGCAAAGGTGCAGGTAGTAGGACTCTAGCCTTAACCTGGAAAAAAATGTGAGGGCCCCCGAAGGGGTCAGTACTCCATAGAAGTACTAGTGACAGGCAGGCTATATGAGGAATAACTAATGTTTCAGACACGAGACCCAAAAATAGGGTAATACATATATTTATAAGTGTAACCATCGTTACCCGATCCACAAGATGATACATACCGTATATACTTGTAAAATACTCGACCCGTGGGTCATTTTCATTTAAAGAGACTTTTAGAGATAATGTACTTACCCGGCCTTTCCCATCTATTCCCGAATGCCTAGCTCACAAGCTACGTTCTACATTCATAATATCCTACCGAGTTTTGGGATCATTTACCGTCTCGGGGATGCTCAACCCCAATCGAGTTTCAGGATCATTTACCTTCCCGGGGATACTCAACCCCAACCGAGTTTTAGGATCATTTACCGTCCCGAGGATACTCAACCTCAACCGAGTTTCAGGATCATTTACCGTCCCGAGGATACTCAACCTCAACCGAGTTTCAGGATCATTTATCGTCCCGAGGATACTCAACCTTATTCCTTACCAAACCCTAACCTGGATATGGCTAACCTTTCATTCCTTTAACTATGGACAATACTACTCGATCAATACTCGAGTAGATTTTATATGTATACCCGATCGAGTATGTCGGTGTACTCGATCGGGTATGACAATAGAATGTGGCCAAATCTTTCCTTGCATGTTCATTTGTTCCCGGATCGGATCCTTGAAAATCAGTATTGGTACTCGATCGAGTATAAGGTATACTCGATCGAGTATACCCCAAAATCAGGAATTTATCCTTCTTTTTGTCTTGTACTCTTGCACCTTCCTTCACCTTTGATCATTTGATTGATCTTGGACCTGTTTAAGCTCAGAATAAACCTAATCTAAACAATTTACAAGATTTTAACAAACTAACTATTACACCAAAAGTGTGTAATTTCCGAAATATTAAACAACCAAAACTAACTAAAAACGTAAATAAACACACGGAAATTACAAACGTATCAACTCCCCCACACTTAGTTCTTTACTCGTCCTCGAGTAAAGTCAAATGTTTCAAACAGTTTAAGATCATTCCATGAGTTCAAGAAAGAAAGGAACTAAGATCACCAAGAAATAAGAAAATGATTTTACAAAACAACATTTTTTTCTTGGGTTTTATGATCTTCTATGCTCCATCTTCTTGCCTCTTCTTCTTTGCCTTCTCCTCTTTCTCTTCAAGAGATCAAATGAGTTCCTGCACACAACAAATACTTCTCTCATATCTCTCATTTTGCCTAGGAGCCTTTTCAGGTTTTCATCCTAGCATCTCTTTTTGTTTTTCATCCTTACTAACTCACTCATTTTTTTATAAGCCATTTTTGCTTAGATTGCCCATTCTTGGGTTTTCAACCTAACTAGCATTTCAATTCTTTTATTTATCCTTTTTTTTTGTTTACAAAGAGTAAAAGAAATTCATGCATAGTAAAGTGTGAAAATAAAAATTACATACCATGATGAGTCTCCTCCCCCACACTTATTTTAAGCACTGTCCCTAGTGCCCGCCTTCTCCGCCATAGTAACTGCCTCCAAAGCCGCCTCCATAGCTCCCGTCGCCCATGTGAGTATCGCCACCGTCATCCCCGCCATCAAAACCTCCACCCCCGGAGCTAGATCCTCCAAAATTACCCCATTTAGTGGGGTCATACCAAGAGGGGGGTGGGGGTGGTTGAGCCATGGTATGGAATTGGCCTTGATGAGCCATGTACGAGTACATAGGTCCATAGAACCTACGTTGATCCTCTTCATACCGTCGGTTGTCCTCGGCCCGTTGTTCCTCGAGTCTTTGGAATCCCGCCCTTTGTTCCTCCCGATATTTACCAACTTCATTTGTGACTTTGTTGAACCCTTCAAGGAGTTGTTGGAAGTAATCGGGTGGTGGAAAAGCTTGGTTCTGTTCGGGCATGTGGTGGAGTGCAGCCTCGGGTTCGTGTTGCTCGGGTTGAGGTTCTTGGTCGGGTTGATCTTCGGGGGGGTCTTGGCCTTGAGGTTCTTGGAAATGTGGTGGGAGGGCATGTGGGAATAGGAAATGGGGCACGTCGAACTCTGGTCTGTAGATGAGTTTGGGGGTGTCAGGGTTTGGCAAAAGGAAGTATTGGACCGGTTGGACGTGTATGATCCAGTTGTACATGTGTTTTGGTTGGTCTCCAATATACACCGTATGAGAGAAGGAGGTGCATCCCGAGCGGCCTAACCAACCCATGTCCATCAAACAATAGTCGGGTATAGGAGAGTTATCCGTATACCCGAACTTACCGGCCAAGTGCATAATCACCCCTCCCAAAACAATAGCTCCTTTGGCAATGCTTTCTTTTTTTAGATGTGCCCACATGAGATTGCACAGATTAAAGTCGACGTGACGACGGAATAGGGCCACGGACATCAAACAAACGTCCCCGATTCTAGTGTGATGGTTGTTGGGACGGCCAAACAAGCAATTGGCTAAGAATTTCAAGAATAACCGGAGGACGGGGTGTTGGACATGACTAATATACATTTGGGAGGAGTTAAAATTCACTTCCCCGGTCATCTTTGTCCATAGGGAGTGCCCAAAAATGGTGTTATCCGAGATGGCTCTCTCGTAGGGCACCGGGATACCAAAGTGTTCAGCAAATTCGAGTTTCGTTATTGAATAATTTCGGTTAAACAGACGAAACTCGAGTTTATCATCCCTAAAATCCGCCTCATCACTTTCAAACTTTACCGAACTCAAGAATTCGTAGATAATTCGTTCATTAGAATTGTATTTCATATTGAAAATACGGTCCATATCTAATGCATGAAAGAATTTTCTACAACTCTTATAGACTCCTAATTCACGTAGAGCATCATGGCATAGAAAACGGGAAGGTTGTACTTGCCTTTTTGTTGTTGCTAGGAGTCTAGTTCGGTGTTCGGCGTCGGCGGGAATGATGTCTTCAAAGCCCGGGATGGGTGGTATGGTGATTGAGCTCTCTCCCCTATTCTTCCTTGGTGCCATTGTTGATGAATTTGAGCTTGAAGAGGCAAAAATTCGAATGGGGGTAGGGTTTTTGGGATTTGGTGGAAGTTTGGGAAAAATGGGATTTTTGGGTATAGATATGGAGAGGAGAGGAAGGGGAGTATTTTGGTGGAAGAATGGGTTGATTTGGTGGAGAATTGAGAGAGATATGGTAGAGAGAAGGGTTGAAAATGGAGTTTGGGGGAGAGGTTGTTCGAAATTTTTGAGAGTTTTGGGGAAGATGAAGTGTTTTGGGGTGTATTTGGGGTTATATCCGCAGGGGTACCCGATCGAGTATCCCTGTATACCCGATCGGGTACCGGAGGCAGGGGGTCAGAGAAGTTGTTTTTGCACCTATACTCGACCGAGTATTGATATGTACTCGATCGGGTATAGGAGGCAGGGGTTATTTGTTTTTATTTTTCCACGAATACTCGATCGAGTATGGGTATGTGCTCGATCGGGCCTCAGAGACAGGCTTCCGATGGAGTTGTTTTTCCAGGCATACTCGACCGGGTATGTTACAATACTCGATCGAGTATGCCTGTATCTTTGAAAATGAATCTGCACCTCGATCGAGTATGGACACCGGGTCCCCTTTTTTACCCATACCCAACCGAGTATTACAGAGTACTCGATCGGGCATGTCCCCCGAACTCTTTTTTTTTTTTTTTTTTTTTGAAACGTACACAAATAGAAATAAACCGAAAAGAAAACATACCTTGCCTGGGTTGCCTCCCAGGAAGCGCCTAATTTAACGTCGCGGCACGACATTATTATTATTTTTTTATTGTTTTTATGTGGGATCGTGAATATCCCCTGTTTCATTCTTTTTCTTCAGCCTTTTCCAGTAAGGCCGAGATTTCTTCTTTGTTATCACCTCAAACACAAGTGATTTACTTTCGTATTTAGGTGCCTCTTCTTTCAAAATAGATTTTTCTTGTTTAATTCTTTCCTTAAAAAGTGAGGTCTCCTTGGCTTGTTTTCCAACAAAAACGTTTGGTGTTTGTGGTTCAAAAACATTTGGAGAACAAAGAGATTGGTCTTTAAATTGTTTTTTCGTAGAATCAAAGATGTTGAATTCTACCTTTTGGTCATCAAACTCCAATGTTAATGAACCATTAGACACGTCTATTTTTGTTTGGGCGGTTTTTAAGAAAGGTCTCCCCAAAAGGATGGGTGTAGTTTGGTTATCGGCTTCCATTTCAAGAATATAGAAATCAACAGGGAAGACCAAATTTTCAACTTGTACTAGCACGTCCTCTACTACACCCTTTGGGTATGTGCAAGACCTATCTGCCAATTGGATTACCACCCCGGTTTCATGCATAGGGCCAAGTTTTAGGGACTTGTATAATGAATATGGAATAACATTGATTGAAGCCCCTAAATCCAACAAGGCCCTAGGAAATAAAGTGTCCCCTATTTTGCATGGGATAGTGAACATGCCTGGGTCATTGCATTTTTCCGGGAGTTTCCTCTGGAAAATTGCTGAGACACGTTCACTAACCTTTACCTCTTGTTTTGCCTTCAATTTATCTTTCCTTTTTATTGTGCATAGTTCTTTTAAAAACTTTGCATAACGGGGAACACTTTTGATCAATTTGAAGAGTGGGATGTTTACCTCAGAATCGGCGAAGGTCTCGTAGAGGTCCCGATCATTCTTCAGCTTTCTTGTGTCCTTCAGTGCTTCGGGGAATGGAGGAAGTGGCTCATATGATGAAAGTGGAGGGGATTTAGTTTTCGTTGGTTCCCCCTCGTTTGGTTGAAAATCTTCTCCAGGATCAACCCCATTTTCAGATTGTTTTTCTTCCTCATGCACCTCTTTCAATGTTGGCTCATCCCTCAACATGATTGCATTAACATGTTGTCTCGGGTTTTGCTCCGTTTGAGATGGGAGTTTACCCGAGTCTTTTGCTTCAAGACGGCTTACGGCATTTGAAATTTGGCTAACTTGGGTTTCCAAATTTTTAATGCTTGACTTCGTTTCATGTTGGAATTGTATCATGGTTTGTTGAAATTGACCCATGCTTTGTTGCATGGTAACCATGTTTGAAGTCAAAGCTCGTATCATTTCATCCGTTGACATATTAGATTGAGAGTTTGAACCTTGATTGTCAAAGGATGATTGAGAAGATGGTTTGGATTGTTGGGAGTTTCCATACCTCAAGTTTGGATGATCTCTTAATCCAGGGTTGTAAGAGTTTGAGAATGGATCGTACCTCCTTTGTTGGTGGCCTTGGAAACCCAAGGCATTGACTTGCTCTGTATCGTTTTCTTGAAGAGTCGGGCATGAGTCAGTGGGATGCCCTTGTTGCGTACAAATGCAGCAGACCTTGACTTCTTGGGTCTTGGATTTTAAGAGGAAATCCTTAACCAAGGAAGTCAAGCCGGCAACTTGACTCTCCAGTGATGATGTCGATTCTGCCGCGGCAACTCTACGAGTTGAGGATCTGCGACCGAATTGCCGTGAGTTCTCGGCCAATTCCGAGATAAGATTTATAGCTTGTGAAGGAGTTTTATTAACAATGCCGCCTCCACAAGCGGCGTTCACCATTCTTCTATCATCATCAACAAGACCATCATAAAAGTATAAGATGAGGTCTTGTTCTGAGTAGCCATGATAGGGACAGCTAGCACATAGCTTCTTAAATCTTTCCCAAAATTCATATAAGGATTCATCATCCTTTTGCTCGATGTTGCTTATTTGCTTTTTGAGAGAAGATGAGATGGAAGCAGGATAATACCTATCGAGGAAACACTTCTTCATTTGTGCCCATGTGTTGATGCTTCCCGAAGGAAGATAGAAAAGCCAATCCTTCGCGGTATCTTTCAAGGAGAATGGGAAGGCTCTCAGTTTTATTTGCTCTTCTGTGACACCGTTTGGGCACATGCTTGTGCAAACGATGTGGAACTCCGAAAGATGTTTATTCGGGTCTTCTCCTCTCATGCCATGGAAAGATGGCAATAAATGTATGAGCCCAGATTTCAGCTCAAATGTATTACCTTCATCAAGAGTAGGAAAGGTAACACATAATGGTTGTTGATTCAAGTTTGGAGCTGTGAGCTCCCTTAGGGTCCTTGTCTCGAGAGCCATGTGGAATGACTCTTCGGATTCGCTAGAGCTAGCGTTTGAGGATTCCTCCGAGGGTGTGTGCGGAAATAAATTTCTCAACCTCTCGAAGGCTTGTTCTATTTCGGGATTTGTTTGGTAAGTAAGCTCGTTTATAGAACGGGTTTTTACCATATACTCATGTAAGCTCAGAAATAGAAAAAGTAAGAACTCTTTATATTTTGTTTATTTAATTTTTTTGATTTTTCTTGAAATAAAATAAAAAGAAAAATAATTGCCTTTCCCCGGCAACGGCGCCAAATTTAACGTGCACTTTGTCGTGGTGTGCACTCAAAATAATAATACAATACAACAATTATACGTAGTATAATGAAGTAAGGTTCGTATCCACAGGGAAAGGAATACTTCTCTCTTTATAAACTAGTAACAAGGGGGGGTTTAGGTTGAGTATATGAACTTAAATTGTGTTTAAACACGAAGATGAACGAGTTATGTGGTTTAATTAATAAGAAGGAGACTTGGCTTTGCTTTTATCTACTTAATGAAATGTTCGTCGATCCCGGTTATATCTTTAACTATCTTCCTCTCGAATACTCAATCGAGGAGTATATCCAGTTCATCGAGGGTAGTTATTAATAACGAGAAGCGTTCATTAATAAAACTTACTATCGAGTCAATATAGAACAAGCGCCGTATATTAACTTGATAGTAGCAATAAACTTAAGATTAAAACGATTGAGATTGATAACCTCAACACAAGCGGTTTATTGGTTTAATCAATATAATTAATTCCCCTTAGATTATTAACCATGAGAAGCATGCATTAGCAATCCAAGTTTACTACCATTGAAAGAACCGAATTAATAACAAGCGTATTAACCGATTGATTCTAGTAATAATTAATATATGAAACAAAACTAGTTGATCCTTTAAGTAATGTTCAAAATATTAATATGAAATATGAATAGGAATTAATTAATACTCAAGAAAGAATATTAAAGAAGATGAATCCTACTATAGTTAATATCAAGATGTTAACTAATTGTCATCTTAGTAACACTCCCCGATATTAACGTAGAGGAAGAAATAACTATTACTATAACTAATGTCAAGATGTTAACTAATTGTCATCTTAGTAACACTCCCCAACATTGATATAGAAATAGTATTTAAAGAAAGAATTAATATTCAAGGAAGAAGATTAAAGATAATAACTCACAACTTACAAATTCATTAAGCTTCAAAGTAGCAAAACCAAGATGGAAGAGTTTAGCTCCTCATTTGGAGACTAAACATACTATAAAAATATAAAAGAAATACTATTCTAAACTGAGCTTAAGAGTATGGAAGAAGAGATGTTTTTAAAAGTGAAGGAAAGGAGGTGTATTTATAGGCTTTTTGAGGTGCAGGTCGGGTACTCGATCGAGTATATACATATTGTGACACCGCTCCCGAAGGTCCTTGAAAATTTGATTTAAAATTCAAAGTTTATGTATTGGATTTCTGATTCCCAAACATTTGTTAAACGATTAATGTTTTACGTAATTAATGACCGATTATTATACTGTTCGAACTCGTATATTAGTATCGGGCTTGCGAATACTCATTTTGGGCCCAACCTGCTAAAAATAGCAAGTATTCGAGAATGGCGTTCTGGATCCACTCGGGGGTGACCCACACGGCTAGTAGCCCAATAATATGTATGACAAATGTCAAATAAGTGATAGGATGATTAAAGAAGAATACAAATGCCTATAACCCCACCTTTGGCCTTATTGAGCTAAATAATGGGAGTAGGATTTTCCTTCTATAATATCTATCAAGTAAATTATTGGGATGAGCCTACACATATTGGAGATCAATAATGTGATTTGAGAAGTTGACTTGTTCTAAATAAATTAGGATGAGTACAAAAAGACATCTTTTGACAAAGATAAAACAATAGGACCCATTTTCCCCATTTTTGGAAGTATTGGTAGATAATTTGGATCCCAAAATGATTGGGATCAATTGGGAACCACTCCACATGATATTAGTACCTGCAAGACAAATAAAAATGGGTTAGGAGACTTACCTTGGCCGGCCATTATGGAGAAGAGCTGCACATGACTTGATAAGAATCAAAGTTTGGGGCCACCACTCTTATTTTCGCACAAATTGGTGTGCTGTTTGTCTCCTCTCATTATAGGAGCTATCCTCAACCAAATAACGTGTATGAGGTGTCCTTGGATAGCTTTTGAAGTCTATTTTTATAATTGAGTGGTCTCAGTTCGAGAGGAGAGAGTAATCATCCAAAAATCGATCTGGAACGAGCAGTGGTCTGTGAACTCGAGCTGTGAGAGTGCTGAGACTGTTTGGTTGATATCTCGAGTTTTACCAATCCAATTAAGGCGTGTGAGATACCAAAAGAAAGATCTCAAGACGAGGAATCCGTGAAGGTCTGGTTTGCATCAATCGGAGTAGAGGAAGGCTTCCAAATCGTCCGAGCAGAACGCGACCTCGCAGGGACGGATTTACTCTTCTAAGTGAGTTTTTAATCCCAAAACCTTTCCATTCATTTTCCAAATGATATGAACGATTGGTGGAACTATTGTACACTAATAAAAGTGCATAATATGTCCCCATAAAGTTATTTTATTGATGTAAAGGTTAGATACTAATCTAGAGCAAATCTTGGAAAACTAGGAAACGAGTTAACCGGAAAACACCCGTTCTAGGGGCTGTTTTCGTATCAACGATTAAGGGTTGAACTAGCACTTGGAGGAGGCTGTTTAACACTCATATTTGAGCAAGGAATCGGTTCCAAATCCACCTTGACCAAAGCTTTGACCATTGGACCAAGAAGGGAAAGTTTAAAGCTCAATTGAGGTGAGGATTGACATCTAATTGCTTACAACTTGTAGGTTAAGCATGAGATTACCTAAATGCTTAGATCATTATTTTTCATGGATTATGATGATTATATATTGCTGAAATATTGATATAGTTGCCAAAGAATGAAATTTGAAATGATTTGAGAACGTATGGATAATATGAGATTAAATGAGTATCAATGAACTATTTTTGCGAAATAGGTATTTTGCTCATGTACGAATTATTTGGATACATAAATGAATATTTGTGTATTGAGATTGAATACTTAAGTTGCTGCTACATAATTATAATTATGTAGAGCATTACAAGTAAAGAGGATAGTGGTATGATAACAATAATCTTAATAGTATTGAAATACTAGTTAGTGATTATTGGAACTTGTTGATTTAATTGATCCTAGGGATTGGATTGTATGAAAGGTACTTGAATATAGTTCAAGTGTATCTAATAACTTAGTATGGAACTAAGGTTAAGTTATGGGAAGTCTTTAAGGATGACCCATGGTAGTTTAATGATATGTCAATTCTAGGCATAGGGTTGCTTGAGAATTGGGCCTTAATGCATGGTGATGTGGTAGAGCCGAGCTCTAGAATGCATGTAAGGTGTAGACTTGTAGTCTATGTATTGTATAGCTAGAGCCGAGCTCTAGGACTTGCGTGGTGATGTGGTAGAGCCGAGCTCTAGAACGAAAGGTAAGGAAATTGACCCGAGGTATATGAATTGTATGGTGATGTGGTAGAGCCGAGCTCTAGAATACAATGTCATGTACTAGGGTTGGACTCTAGGAGTTGTCGTGGCTTATAGCCACGGGGTTGGGAATGGTGATTTCCAAATGAAAACGGGCCCACGGGCCGACTACTTGACTTTTATATAAAGTAAGTATATATTCAAACGGGGTAACTTAGGGTTACAACCATGATGTACTATCACCCTATTTGAGGGTCTTGTGTTTGAAATACTTGTTGTATATCTATTAGATGCCTGCCACACCAGTACTTTATAGCCGTATAGAGTACTGACCCCTTCGGGGGCGTCCCACCACCATTTCAGGTTGAGGCTAGAGCTTGCTTCCTGTGCTCGTTGCCCGAGTGATTTCCCCGGAGAGAAGACTTGGTTCGTGCTTCCTCCATTCTGTTTTAGAACGTTAATAAACATGCTCATGGATATTTTACTTTAGAGCTTGCGTGCTCATGTTTGCCCTGTGTGGCCCTTTTGTTTTAAACAATGTTTTCCGCTGCGTATTGAATTGCTTATTATGTATGTTTATGGATGACTTATGTGTGAATGATATTCATGACGCCTTGTATAATATGAATGTGTTGGACTGCGGTTGACTATTCGTATTGTACGGCGGGTTGTTGACGTGTCCGGAGAGGTCCGGGGCGTGACAATTAAGTTGGTATCAGAGCCTTAGTCCATAAACTTCATAATGAAGTCTCAAAATTCTCTTTTTGAAAAGATTTTGAAAACCATGAGCATAGAAGTTTTGTACTTGGAGAGCTTTTGGTACTTGGGTTGCAAGGTCTCTAATTGTTAAGATGGTACCCTTAGCAATTGGTATGGCGGCGACTCACGCCAAAATGTGTCTTAAGTACCTATCCGTCAATTGACATTTGATATGAGTTTAACGACTCTTTCCAAATTTCTTTCAGAAATGGACCGTGGTGGCAGGATTACTAGGAGAAACCCAACTGGCCGTGTACCAGTGGAGACTGGACAGGGCAGTCGAAGGACCTCTAGGGCATCTAGAGGAGCTGGCCGTGGAGGCCGATCGCAGACCGTGAGTGACGGTCATGTCGACACAGAGAGTGAAACATACTGGTCCTATGAGGACTCGACTTACCAACCGGAAACCGAGCCGGTCGAGACCCCTTATGAAGGGGATGATGACGATGTAAGTGATGAGGAGGAAAATGGCTCCTTGGCACGGATTGAGGCGCTACTCCAACAGTATCACCGTGAGCGTGAAGAGAGGAGGCAACGCCGAAGACGCCGAGCGGGGCAACCTTCGGGCATGGCTTCAAGAGGAGGAAGTCATGGTGCATCTAGAGTCCATGTGGAACCACATGGAGGCCAAAATGATGGAGGTCCAACCATAAGGATCTCCAAATTTATCAAAGAAGCAAGGGACTTGGGGTGCAAACCCTTTGATGGGGCAGGGGACATTTCAGTTGCAGCACAATGGATCAAGAGGCTAAATGAAGCAGCCCTTGACATGCAAATCGCGCCGAATCTCAAACTGAGAATTGCGGTAAGATTGCTCGAGGGGATGGCATCCAAGTGGTGGGATGGAACCAAGAGCAAGTACGGTGAGACCGTCGTTTGGGAGGACTTCCAACGGGAGTTCTTTGCCCAATATTATTCTGATTTTGAAGTAAACAAGAAGGTGAGGGAATACACCCTCCTAACCCAAGGGGGTAACATGACAGTGAAGGAACTTGAGTACAAGTTCCGGGATCTCGCCGACTACATACCGGAGTATGCTTGTGACGAGAACCGAATGGTAAACCACTTTTGGGATGCTCTTGACTTGGAGATACGTGATAGGGCAACACAATTGCCTAATATGACTTTCGCCCAAGTGGTTGACCAAGCGTTGAAAGGAGAGAAACAATGGGAAGAAAGGAAGAAGAAAGACGCCGAAGAGGCGAAAAAGAGAAAGTGGGAGAGTCATGGCTCTCAAGGTTCCAACAAGAAGGGGAATCATGGGGGAGGACCTTTCCGAGCACCACCGCCACCATCTAGGGGGAACCAAGGCCCGAGTGGGCAAGGCTCGAGGTCACAAGCCTCAGTGGTAACTCGTTGCAACAATTGCAAGAAACACCACTCCGGTAAATGTCGTGACCCCCCTAGATGTTTCCAATGTGGGGATGCCGGACACTTGAAGGCGCATTGCCCCCAGTTGGGTGGGGCAAGGACATCAGGACCAAGTAGCGGGGCTGCGGGAAGTAGAAACCAAGCCGGGGGCTCCCAAGTAACCAGGGGGCAAGGGGGAGCAAGCGCGAGTAACGCGCCGTCCGTGAATCAAGGAAGGACGCAAGCTAGAGTCTACGCAATGACCGAGGCCGATGCTCGGGCTAATCCCGACTCCATCGTTGGTAATACATTTATTTTGGGCACTTTTAGGCTTACTTAGATCATGTACGTCGTTGGGGTTGAGTGCGGGCCACCCCGGGGCCAAACCGGGCGAGTTAGGCCAAATCGGGCTGGAAACAGCCACTGCCGGCCAGGCACGCCTGCAGGCACGCCGTGCGTGGCACCGTGCCTGGGAGGCAGTGGCCTCGCTAAGGAGTTCCGGCCAGGCACGGCTGCAGGCACGCCGTGCATGGCACCGTGCCTGGGAGGCAGTGGCCTCCTCGAGGAAATTCGGCCAGGCACGGTCGCAGGCACGCCGTGCGTGGCACCGTGCCTGGGAGGCAGTAGCGCCCAGGGCTTTTTCCCAAGCCAGGCACGATCGTGCCTACCCCAGGCACGCCGTGCCTGGCACCCAGATGGCCGAGGATAGATTTTTCGCACCGTTTTGCGACGTTAAGACCCGTTCTTGATCCCAAACACATGTGTGAACATAATAAACCTCTCTAAATGTGTAAGAATGGTAGGAAAGGTATCTTACATGACTTATAAATGTAGGAACGCTAAAGATTAATGGGAAGGATGCGCGAATCCTTATCGATACCGGGGCGCAACGTTCATTTGTGAATGAAGCGCTCGCCAAGAGGTTGGGAGTGCAATCCGCACCATTGATGCAAACCTTAGTGGTGTCAACACCACTAGGGGATGACGTGGAAAGAACTTGTTACTATCCATCTTGTGGGGTGGAGGTTAATGGTCAAACCTTGACGTGTGACTTCGCACCGCTGAGCATGATGGAATTCGATGCAATCCTAGGGATGGATTGGCTAGAAAGGAACCATGCTAGGGTAGATTGCTACACGAAGGTTCTTGAACTCGAAGGCAATGATGGGGAGACCCTACGCTTCGAGGGCGATCGAGGGAGATCAAATAGCTGCATCATATCCGCCGTGAGAGCGAGAAGTATGATGAGAAAGGGATGCCACGCATATCTAGCATACGTGGTTGACAAAACCAAAGAAGAAACGAACATCGATGAAGTGAGGGTGGTTTGTAAGTATCCGGATGTCTTCCCTAAAGACTTACCAGGGCTTCCACCTGATAGGGAGATTGAATTTGTGATCGAGGTTGAGCCCGGCACCAAACCAATCTCCATACCGCCATACCGTATGGCACCCGCTGAACTTAACGAGTTGAAAACCCAATTGCAAGAGCTTTTGGATAATGGTTTCATTAGACCTAGCCACTCCCCGTGGGGAGCACCAGTTCTTTTTGTGAAAAAGAAAGATGGGACACTCCGAATGTGCATTGACTATCGTCAACTGAACAAGGTCACAATCAAGAATAGGTATCCGTTGCCTAGGATTGATGACTTGTTTGATCAACTACGAGGAGCAACCGTGTTTTCGAAGATTGACTTGAGATCGGGGTACCATCAATTGAAGATTAAGGAAGACGACATACCAAAGAGTGCTTTCCGCACAAGGTATGGGCATTTTGAGTTCCTTGTTATGTCGTTTGGGTTAACAAACGCCCCAGCGGCATTCATGGACTTGATGAACCGAGTATTCCATAAATACTTGGATCGATTCGTGATTGTGTTCATTGATGACATCTTGATTTACTCAAAGAGTGAAGAAGAGCACGAAGAGCACTTGATACTTGTTCTTGAGACACTACGGGAGAAGCAACTCTATGCCAAATTTTCTAAATGTGAATTTTGGCTAAAGGAGATTGGCTTCCTCGGACATGTGGTTTCAGGATCGGGAATTGCTGTTGATAACAAGAAGATAGAAGCCATTACTGAATGGGAGAGGCCAAAGAACGTCAAGGAAATTCGTAGTTTCCTTGGATTGGCAGGCTACTACAGAAAGTTCGTGGAGAAGTTCTCTGTTTTGGCATCGCCATTGACGAAACTCACTCGAAAAGGAGCTAAGTTTGTATGGGATGACAAATGTGAGAAAGGGTTCATGGAACTAAAGAAGAGATTGACTGAGGCACCGGTACTTGCATTACCCAAACAAGGTGTGGGGTACGATGTCTATAGCGATGCGAGCATCCAAGGGCTTGGATGTGTACTGATGCAGAACGGGAGGGTAATCGCCTATGCTTCACGACAATTGAAGAAGCATGAGGTGAATTATCCTACTCATGATTTGGAGCTGGGGGCAGTGGTGTTTGCACTGAAAATATGGAGACATTATCTCTACGGGGAGACATGTCACATATACACTGATCACAAGAGCTTGAAGTACGTGTTTACTCAGAAAGAGTTAAACATGAGACAGAGACGGTGGATGGAGCTGATAAAAGACTACCATTTAGTGATAGAGTATCACCCAGGCAAGGCGAACGTGGTGGCAGATGCTTTGAGCCGGAAGAGCTCGTCTGGGGCATTGCTAGCTAATTTGAGGGCATTAAGAGCCCAACTGGAGGTATCCAGCGATGGTGCCTTATTGGCACGATTTGAGGTGAGACCTACTTTACTTGATGAGATCAAGAAGGGTCAGGAAACTGACGAAGAAATTATGAAGATCCGGGAACGCATGCAAGCGGGACCGGTGGAGGACTTCAGAGAAAGAGATGACGGTCTCTTATTATTTCGTGACCGAGTGTGTGTACCGGCAGATGACGAGCTCCGAAAGTCCATCTTAGAGGAAGCTCATTCATCGGCTTATGCCATGCACCCGGGGGGCACGAAGATGTACCGTGACCTGAAGGAGAGTTACTGGTGGTCAGGTATGAAGAGAGAAATAGCCGAATATATCAGTCGATGCCTTACTTGTCAACAAGTTAAGGCAGAGCATCAGCATCCAGCAGGCTTATTGCAACCACTTTCCATTCCTGAATGGAAGTGGGAACACGTGACTATGGATTTTGTGGTAGGGTTGCCACGGACAATCAGGAACTATGATGCAGTTTGGGTTGTCGTAGATAGGCTCACAAAGAGTGCACACTTCTTGCCTATCAACACTACTTACCCACTTGAGAGGTTAGCCAAATTGTATACGGATGAGATCGTGAGGCTGCATGGGGTCCCAGTGACCATTGTATCTGACAGAGACCCACGATTCACATCACGTTTTTGGCCAAAATTTCAGGAGTCTATGGGAACGAGGTTGAAGTTCAGTACTGCTTTCCACCCACAGACGGATGGGCAGTCTGAAAGGGTCATACAGATCCTAGAAGACATGCTGAGGGCTTGTGCATTGGAGTTCCAGGGAAGTTGGGACAACCACTTAGCACTTGTGGAGTTTGCCTATAACAACAGCTATCAGGCAAGCATCGACATGCCTCCATACGAGGCATTGTATGGGAGGAGGTGCCGTACACCATTATGCTGGGACGAGGTTGGCATGGCCAAACTCGAGGGTACTGAGTTGGTTGAGGTCACCAAATCAAAGGTGAAGTTGATTCGAGAGAGACTCAAAGCGGCTCAGGATAGACAAAAGAGTTATGCAGATAAGCGTCGAAGAACCTTAGAGTTTAAGGTTGATGACGAGGTATTCTTGAAAGTTTCTCCCTGGAAAGGGATCATTCGGTTCCAAACCCGAGGAAAACTTAACCCACGATATATAGGTCCATTTAGGATTATAGAGAGGATTGGAGCCGTTGCATATCGTCTACAGTTGACTCCTGAGTTAGAGAAGATACATAATGTGTTTCATGTATCCATGCTTAAGAAGTATGTGCATGATCCTTCTCATGTGTTGGAGAAGCCGCCCGTGGAGGTACGTGAAGATTTGAACTATGCCGTGCAACCGGTAAGAGTTATTGACAGAAAAGTGAAGAAACTGAGGAGTAAAGAAGTTCCAATGGTTAAAGTCCTTTGGAAAAGTGACCGGGTCGAAGAAGAGACTTGGGAAACAGAAGCTTTGATGAGGAAGCAGTATGCATTCCTATTTGAGTAGAGCTGTGAATTTCGGGGACGAAATTCCTGTTAAGGGGGGGTGAACTTGTGACACCGCTCCCGAAGGTCCTTGAAAATTTGATTTAAAATTCAAAGTTTATGTATTGGATTTCTGATTCCCAAACATTTGTTAAACGATTAATGTTTTACGTAATTAATGACCGATTATTATACTGTTCGAACTCGTATATTAGTATCGGGCTTGCGAATACTCATTTTGGGCCCAACCTGCTAAAAATAGCAAGTATTCGAGAATGGCGTTCTGGATCCACTCGGGGGTGACCCACACGGCTAGTAGCCCAATAATATGTATGACAAATGTCAAATAAGTGATAGGATGATTAAAGAAGAATACAAATGCCTATAACCCCACCTTTGGCCTTATTGAGCTAAATAATGGGAGTAGGATTTTCCTTCTATAATATCTATCAAGTAAATTATTGGGATGAGCCTACACATATTGGAGATCAATAATGTGATTTGAGAAGTTGACTTGTTCTAAATAAATTAGGATGAGTACAAAAAGACATCTTTTGACAAAGATAAAACAATAGGACCCATTTTCCCCATTTTTGGAAGTATTGGTAGATAATTTGGATCCCAAAATGATTGGGATCAATTGGGAACCACTCCACATGATATTAGTACCTGCAAGACAAATAAAAATGGGTTAGGAGACTTACCTTGGCCGGCCATTATGGAGAAGAGCTGCACATGACTTGATAAGAATCAAAGTTTGGGGCCACCACTCTTATTTTCGCACAAATTGGTGTGCTGTTTGTCTCCTCTCATTATAGGAGCTATCCTCAACCAAATAACGTGTATGAGGTGTCCTTGGATAGCTTTTGAAGTCTATTTTGATAATTGAGTGGTCTCAGTTCGAGAGGAGAGAGTAATCATCCAAAAATCGATCTGGAACGAGCAGTGGTCTGTGAACTCGAGCTGTGAGAGTGCTGAGACTGTTTGGTTGATATCTCGAGTTTTACCAATCCAATTAAGGCGTGTGAGATACCAAAAGAAAGATCTCAAGACGAGGAATCCGTGAAGGTCTGGTTTGCATCAATCGGAGTAGAGGAAGGCTTCCAAATCGTCCGAGCAGAACGCGACCTCGCAGGGACGGATTTACTCTTCTAAGTGAGTTTTTAATCCCAAAACCTTTCCATTCATTTTCCAAATGATATGAACGATTGGTGGAACTATTGTACACTAATAAAAGTGCATAATATGTCCCCATAAAGTTATTTTATTGATGTAAAGGTTAGATACTAATCTAGAGCAAATCTTGGAAAACTAGGAAACGAGTTAACCGGAAAACACCCGTTCTAGGGGCTGTTTTCGTATCAACGATTAAGGGTTGAACTAGCACTTGGAGGAGGCTGTTTAACACTCATATTTGAGCAAGGAATCGGTTCCAAATCCACCTTGACCAAAGCTTTGACCATTGGACCAAGAAGGGAAAGTTTAAAGCTCAATTGAGGTGAGGATTGACATCTAATTGCTTACAACTTGTAGGTTAAGCATGAGATTACCTAAATGCTTAGATCATTATTTTTCATGGATTATGATGATTATATATTGCTGAAATATTGATATAGTTGCCAAAGAATGAAATTTGAAATGATTTGAGAACGTATGGATAATATGAGATTAAATGAGTATCAATGAACTATTTTTGCGAAATAGGTATTTTGCTCATGTACGAATTATTTGGATACATAAATGAATATTTGTGTATTGAGATTGAATACTTAAGTTGCTGCTACATAATTATAATTATGTAGAGCATTACAAGTAAAGAGGATAGTGGTATGATAACAATAATCTTAATAGTATTGAAATACTAGTTAGTGATTATTGGAACTTGTTGATTTAATTGATCCTAGGGATTGGATTGTATGAAAGGTACTTGAATATAGTTCAAGTGTATCTAATAACTTAGTATGGAACTAAGGTTAAGTTATGGGAAGTCTTTAAGGATGACCCATGGTAGTTTAATGATATGTCAATTCTAGGCATAGGGTTGCTTGAGAATTGGGCCTTAATGCATGGTGATGTGGTAGAGCCGAGCTCTAGAATGCATGTAAGGTGTAGACTTGTAGTCTATGTATTGTATAGCTAGAGCCGAGCTCTAGGACTTGCGTGGTGATGTGGTAGAGCCGAGCTCTAGAACGCAAGGTAAGGAAATTGACCCGAGGTATATGAATTGTATGGTGATGTGGTAGAGCCGAGCTCTAGAATACAATGTCATGTACTAGGGTTGGACTCTAGGAGTTGTCGTGGCTTATAGCCACGGGGTTGGGAATGGTGATTTCCAAATGAAAACGGGCCCACGGGCCGACTACTTGACTTTTATATAAAGTAAGTATATATTCAAACGGGGTAACTTAGGGTTACAACCATGATGTACTATCACCCTATTTGAGGGTCTTGTGTTTGAAATACTTGTTGTATATCTATTAGATGCCTGCCACACCAGTACTTTATAGCCGTATAGAGTACTGACCCCTTCGGGGGCGTCCCACCACCATTTCAGGTTGAGGCTAGAGCTTGCTTCCTGTGCTCGTTGCCCGAGTGATTTCCCCGGAGAGAAGACTTGGTTCGTGCTTCCTCCATTCTGTTTTAGAACGTTATTAAACATGCTCATGGATATTTTACTTTAGAGCTTGCGTGCTCATGTTTGCCCTGTGTGGCCCTTTTGTTTTAAACAATGTTTTCCGCTGCGTATTGAATTGCTTATTATGTATGTTTATGGATGACTTATGTGTGAATGATATTCATGACGCCTTGTATAATATGAATGTGTTGGACTGCGGTTGACTATTCGTATTGTACGGCGGGTTGTTGACGTGTCCGGAGAGGTCCGGGGCGTGACACATATACTCGATGGAGTATGTGTAGAAATCAGAATTCGGTCAATACTCGATCAATACTCGAGTAGATTTTATATGTATACCCGATCGAGTATGTCGGTGTACTCGATCGGGTATGACAATAGAACGTGGCCAAATCTTTCCTTGCATGTTCATTTGTTCCCGGATCGGATCCTTGAAAATCAGTATTGGCACTCGATCGAGTATAAGGTATACTCGATCGAGTATACCCCAAAATCAGGAATTTATCCTTCTTTTTGTCTTGTACTCTTGCACCTTCCTTCACCTTTGATCATTTGATTGATCTTGGACCTGTTTAAGCTCAGAATAAACCTAATCTAAACAATTTACAAGATTTTAACAAACTAACTATTATACCAAAAGTGTGTAATTTCCGAAATATTAAACAACCAAAACTAACTAAAAACGTAAATAAACACACGGAAATTACAAACGTATCAAATACCTAGCCCTATAGTCACATAATAATCCTTAATAATCAACGTGGACAGTTCTCACCCGAACGCCTCACGTTATGCTCATTCAAAACCGACCGTTTGGGTGTGAACCCAATACCCGGTCGAGTACCTACCTATACCCGGTCGGGTATAGGAGGCAGTAGCCCCCGGGGCAAATTTTCAGTAAATATCCGGTCGGGTATTTGACAATACCCGGTCGAGTATAACAGTTGACTTGGCGGTTAACGCCCGTTTGACCGTCCAAACGAAGTCCGATTAACGTGAAATTTTACATGCATGTACTCTTTGACATCCTTAATCAAAAAATACCTATTTGGGTCCTTGGAACATCATACATATCAATTTATAATAATTTCACTAATCAAACCTACAAATCATGCTTTCCAACTATGTTATATTCTTTAACATAACATAGCACATACTTTAATATCATTAATCAATTCATAAAACATATTCTTGATTAATTTAGGTAATCTCATGCCTCACGCAAAAGTTATAAAGCATATAGCCGTCTTCTCACCTTAAATGAAGCTTATGAAGTTGTAGCCTTTCTTATTGAGCTTCGGCAAAACTCTGGCGAACTTCAACGAACTCCGGCGACAACTCCGGCGACCCTTTCAACTCTGTGAGAGTTCTTGGAATACCTTATACAAGTTAATAACAAGGTTTTATCATCATAAAACCCATATCAACACAAATAACCTCTAAAAGGTTATTTTCCGACGAACCCGTCAACTTTGTTCTCTAAGTCCGTTCTTGGACTTAGAACTTCCCTTCAAACCCCATTCCACAGCATTCAATGTGTAGAACTATTCTAGGAGCATGAAATATGATTAAAGAGAAGAAATGGGATTAATGAAGTCATTACCTTATTAACCACAAGTTTTCCCACCTAAACTCCTCTTTTCTCTTCTCTTTTTCCTTCTTCCTTCCTCCCTTGTTCTTGGTGCGTGTATGGATTATAACAATGGAGTTTTGCAGAGCTTCTCTCCCCTTGGAAAGTGGTATGGCCGAGCTGTATGAGTTGGGGTGATTGAGAATGCCTTTTTGGCATTTCTCACAATAATACTTTGGCCATGGTCCCACACTCTTATTGATTGGTCTTCCAATCAACTTTCTTCTTGTTTCTCCATGTTCTTGTGCGGCTCCTCTTGCCATTTGCAAGACTAAAAACGTGGGTTGGCCCCCACTTATGTGGGAGGTCATCCCTTTAAGTCTCCAAGTGTACACTTGGCCCCGAAAGTTGTATTTTCCGGACTGTTTTAACTATATTTCATTTTATCGGGTCAAATGAAATATCTATCATTCTTCCAATTATTATTGGCTATTAGAATGAATGTATATTCCCCAACTTTTAATTTGATGGTCTCCATAATTTATTATGGATTTTTATCTGATATTACTTCGGTACTGATAAATGGGCTTTGTATGCCCAACTGGTTACTCACATAATTTCTATGGCCCGGCAAGGATATCCACCATTATACACATATTATCTTGACCCAGACGAATATAATATGTGGTCCTGATAATATCGGGCGGCCCCCATTTCCAGTGTGGGCCCCACGTGAATTTTACTATGCGTTTATTCGTATGATAAAAATTTAGAATCACGTAAAATGCGTTTATTCATTTCTCAGGGTGCAATACATAATGTGATAAAGTACAAATACTTGGGGGCGGTGTTACAAATTTCCTATGAATATACAACTAACACCTGCGCATGTTAACTCTAAAAATCACATGTAACAACTACCGCCCGAATGCCCAATTCACTCCCCCATACTTAAACTTTGGCATCGCCCTCGATGACCAAAAATGCACTATGCAAAAAGGGGTAAAGAGGAAAGGGTCACGCGTGCTCAAAATCAACTCAAGTCAACATTACACAGCGAGTAAAAGAGTCATTGAAACTTCCCTATAGCGTCGGTCGGTCCGGAACTAAACTGGGTCTTTGAACTCTCGACACGTCATCCATTAAGCATTCTTTTGAACTGCAACACATCATTTAACAACAAAGCAAAGCATAAAAGAGAGTTAAGTGTAAAAGTGTGAGAGTGTGAGAGTGTTTAAGGTGTACAGTCATCCAACAGAATCAAAATACAAAGACTAGCGGAGGACAATCTAATCAAATCTACTTCTCTGGAGGGGGAGGCGGCGGATAGGTGCCAAAGAATGAGCTCCAGCTAGACTCCAAGGAAGTGAGTCGCTCATCAATATGGGAGTACTGCGATCGCAGCTCTGTATAATGCATATGCTGGTCCTCCCTCATCTCCCGATAGAATTCCTGCTGCTCAAATCTCATTTGGTCAAACCGCTCATGTTGTTATGCAGAAAGCTGATGGTAAACAGCGTCCTGATGCGCATGCACCCCCGCCCAAGTATCAGGAAACGTGCGGCCATAGGGGGTGCATCATATGGAATGTCGTGTGCAGCTTCCTCCATCTCCTCATCGCTCTCATCAGCATCATCATCATCATCATCATCATCATCATCATCGTCATGGCCTGCCCGGTGTCCTCCTACTGCTGCCGGCTGCACCTGTGGCCTCCTCCTCGCCACTCCCGTGTTGACCTCAGGAATTCTGGTCAACGGGAGAAAGCTCGAACTCTCCTCCATCCTCTCAAACCGGTCTCCAAAGCCCATCCCGGTCAGAAGTCGAGTAATGAATGGGCCAGCATATATGGACTTAATGTGGTTTGTGGCCTGACGGTGGAGGAGCTTGGCAATGAGATAGCCCATGTGGGGCTTGCGGTTATGGATCATGCAGTAGAGGCAGAATAGGTCCGTAGAAGTGACCTTGTCGGCAACCTCGGCTTTGCCGGTGATAGTGGACGAGAGAAGGGCGTGAATGATGCAGTACTGTCGTGGATAAAGCAGTGTGCTAGGGGACATCTTAGGCCTATACGTCCCACCCTCTCTCGAAATAGATTCCCAAAAAGCTTGGTGGTTGACGCCGGGTGAGAAGTCGTACACTCTGGCTTCATGTTGGCCGTCGTCCTCAATCCATGTGAAACCCAAATGATACTCCATCTCAGAAATGGGAATGGAATGGTCCTCCTCAAAAGCCCGGAAATTGATGACCGGCCTGTGGTTGTCCTCCAGGGAAAAGACCTTGGGCATCCTGAACGTAGCCAAAACCTCGCATGTAATCTCCCTGAAAGTAGGATCTCTCAGCTCAAAGAACAGATGCATCCACCATCCCCGTCGAAGGAGATGCATCACCTCATCCCTCACTCCTGCTTCAGTGAGTGAGGCCTCGTCAGGGTAGTACAAAGTGCCCATGCTTTTATGGAGCAGCTCAACATACTTCATTTCATCCTTGTCATTCAAAAACTTGGGTTGATAATGGCCAGCATTGGCCCTGCTAGAGCTAGCATCCCTGCCTCTAGTGTGTTTTTGTCTCGGCGGCATCTGTCAAAACAAGTCAAAAACAAGAATTCCAACGGGGCGTCCAAGTGTTAGAATAAAACTCACAAGTCACAGTAATGGCCCCGTTAGCAATTAATCAACCAAGAGCATCATCATATTAAAACATACCCAAGTTTAACCAGAATAGTTGAAAAGTGTGAACTTTTATCAAAGAAAAGTTCTTTGAATAAAATTAAAATTTTTAACGACACACGGTGTAAACAGGGTCACAAGCAAGCATCATTTATCCTCACAAGTTTTTAGAATGAAGTTCTTCCCAAATGAATTAGAAAGAAAATCAAAATGAGGGAATGAACTCTCAATTCTCAAATTTGACAAAGTTTGGCCTAAACATTGGGGATTCATGCACAAATAAACTCAACAACAATTACAAATCATCTCAAGCAACAATTCAAGCATCTAAGTGAGCAAAGAGATCAAAACCCTAAATTTTTTACACATTCAACAAATTCAACCCTAAATTGGCTAAATTAGCTCAAAAATTAGGGATTGTATGCAAAAGAGGCAAATTCATCCACTTAGAACATCAAAATCATCAATACAAGCCTCAAATTAATCATAGATAAACAAATCCCTAATTTTCGAGCTCATGCAAAATCAGACCTAAAAGCTTCAAAACCTCCATTAATGGAGGTAAGAAGAAGAGAGAAGAAGAAGTATACCTTGAGTGAGTAGAGGAGAGAGAAGGGGGGGGGTGCGGTGGTCGTCGGAGTCGCGGCGGTCGGCGACGGTGGTGTGGTGGTGGGTTGTTGGCTTCGTCGGTCGCGGGTCGCAGGGGGGAAATTGTCGCTTGGCTCTGGTCGCGTAAGAGAGAAAGGGGAAAAGGGGGGTTGGGTTATGTTTTAATTTACGCGGGGGCATTTAGGGAAATTTGTCGGGCACGATCATGCCCGGCCCAGACACGATCGTGCCTGGATGGCAGTAAGTAGCTTCCCCTCGCGTCTTGGGCACGATCGTGCCTCCACTCAGACACGATCGTGCCTGGCTAGCAGTGAGCACGCGTATCATCCTTCAATGCAGGCACGACCGTGCCTGGCCAAAAACACTTCTATTTTTTTGTGGGGTTTTTGAAAAGCAGTAAAAACTAAACTATTGAAGCAAAAATAAGCTCGGGTTGCCTCCCGAGAAGCGCTGTTTTTAACGTCGTTTGCCCGACGCAACTACGCACTCATCTCTCAAAATTCGTGACAAAGGTCACCTCACGCTCGCGTTCTAGCAGTCCTTCGTAGTATTTCTTCAGGTGATGGCCATTAACTTTAAAACGGACCTTCTCAGGATGGTCAATTTCAACAGTTCCGTATGGAAAAACTTCGCTCACTACAAAAGGACCGGACCACCTAGACTTCAACTTTCCTTTAAAAAATTTCATTCGGGGATTGAATAGCAGAACTTGATCCCCCTTACAAAACTCTTTTCCCTGTTTAATATGCCGATCATGATAGGCTTTAGTACGCTCCTTACTAATCTTAGAGTTCTCATAGGCCATGAGCCTCCACTCATCCAACTCGCTGAGCTTCCAAAGCCGCTCACGACCCGCCAAAGTAAGATCCTTATTCAGCGTTTTTAAGGCCCAGTAGGCCTTATGCTCTATCTCTACCGGAAGGTGGCACGCCTTCCCATAAACCAAATGAAACGGAGTAGTGCTAATGGGTGTCTTATACGCTGTACGCAATGCCCACAATGCATCATCTAACTTATCGGACCAATCCTTCCTATGGGTCTCAACGGTCTTCTCAAGGATGGTCTTAATGCCCCTATTCGAATTCTCAACTTGGCCACTAGTTTGAGGATGATAAGGGATGCCCCCTTTATGGGATCATGATAAGTTAGAATTTGTGATTAATTTTTATCACAATTCTATACTTATTATTTGTCTAATTGAGAGGTTTTTATCATACTTTTGTCTTAAAAATGACTTTTGCAGGTGAGGATTTTATTGGAATGACTTGAGTACTTTTGGAGTGATTGTGTGGTTTTTCAAAGGCAATTTGAAAAAGTTGAAAGAAGCAAACAACAAAAAGATAAAGTGGATTACTCCTCTTCACTCGTAAGGCATTAACAAGAAAAAAAAATACCCAAAAGTCCAAATAAAGGAGGCAGTAAATCTTTTTCTTATGGACCGTACTAGCAGCCCAAAAGCCAGAAAAAACAAGAAAAGAAAAAGAAGGCAAGAAGTGCAGAACGAGGGGAATTCCGGCTGGAGCAAGTG
The DNA here is from genome assembly GCA_945859915.1 of Cuscuta epithymum. Lineage (NCBI taxonomy): Eukaryota > Viridiplantae > Streptophyta > Magnoliopsida > Solanales > Convolvulaceae > Cuscuta > Cuscuta epithymum. Next base: position 729,931 of record CAMAPF010001009.1, read on the forward strand.
CGGAAGTTTTCCAAGTTCTAAAGGGCTCCACAAATTGCGGTTCCTACTCTCGAACGGCACCGAAAAATCAGGAGTTAAGCGCTTGAAACGACTGTAATCCTTCCATATAAACGAGGCCTTGGCAAGGGTTTTTAAGGGGGAATAATCGGCCAAGGGAGACGAGAGAGAAGAGCCGATTGCAAGGAGGAAGGGCTGCAACCTGGGAGAGGACACATTGAACTTCAGGCTGCAACTTTCTGGAGGAAGGAATTAATCAGTGCTTTGAAAAAAATCTGGTTTGATTCAGCAATATTCCCTTTGATCTTGATCTGCACGTTACAAAAAAAAGACTTGCTTCGGTTTAGTCATTTGGGAATTGGCAGTACTTGTATTTTACTGATTCTTAAGTGTTCAAGATGAACTCTTTTATTATTGTTGTTTTACTCTCAGCCAGTTTTAATATGAGTAGCTAAACTCTTTAAGTCCCGGATTATGATGAAGTTGCTATGATTTAGTATGAATTGTGATTTTAGTTATGCCAATTGATTGAGTTTTATCCATTGTTCTTATTCACTTAACTGATTGTTTTAATTTTTGGCCAACTTTAATATAATTAATTAAGTTGTTTGAGTGGATTAATAGAGTACATGCCATGCCTATTAGTTCGAGCTCTTTTGGATAAAAGAATAGATAATTTAGCTGTCTTGTTAGGTTATCTATTTGGTTCTTAAATCGGGTTTCCGTAGTTCTTTTGTAACTAATGGATTTTAACTATTTAATTGATAATATTTTATTGATTAATGGTTAAGGTACATGACTTATTCTGGACGCCATACGGAATAGTCATATTTTTTGTCTAGAACGAACCCTCAATTTTAATTGACTAACTAAATCACAAAATCTAAAAAGTAGTGACATAATCATAATCCCGGACTATCTTTTCCCTTGCTGAATTCTAAATCATTTTTCTGCTATTTAATCATTTAGTTGTTTTAATCTTTTAAATTCCTTGCATCCATATATTTTAATTCAAGCCTAACTTTTCAGTTTTAAATCAAACAAATTCAAAAACTCATTTTTTTAGTTAAGTTAATTTCACTTTTAATTTTTTTTATTAATAGTTTTCCAATTACTTGGTTACATTTTCCCCGTGGATTCGACCCTTACTTGTGCACTATACTACTGTGACTCGTGCACTTGCGAGGACTATTAAATTGTCTATCAGATCATTCCTAAAGTGGGTACCCCTTTCACTTATCAAGACTCGTGGCACTCCAAATCTAGAAAACAACTTCTTCAGAAAACGAATCACAACTCTCGCATCATTTGTGGGTAGAGCTTCAGCCTCAACCCACTTAGAAACATAATCCACAACAACCAGAATGAATTTATTACCTTTAGAACCCGGGAACGGCCCCATGAAGTCAATGCCCCAAACATCAAATACCTCACAAGCCAATATAAAATTCTGGGGCATCTCATCCCTCTTGGTAACCGCCCTGGTGCGTTGACACCTGTACAAACGTTAGAGCATCTTTGAACAAAGTGGGCCAGAAGAAACCACATTCCAAGACCTTACGGGCTGTCCGGTTGAAAGAATAGTGTCCCCCGGTCGGTCCGGAGTGGCAATGTTTAAGAATTTCAACTCCTTCACTAAGGGGAACACATCTTCTAACAACCTGATCAGCACAAATACGGAACAAATATAGTTCCTCCCAAAAATAATACTTCAGATCAGCAAAAAATTTTCTTCGTTTACGAGGAGTGTAATCAGAAGGAATAACACCCCCAACAAGATAGTTGGCGATGTTAGAAAACCAAGGCACCTCATGAACGATACACAAAAGTATCTCATCAGGAAAAGTACCCTCGATATCTCTCTCGCTTAAGGAATCAAGAAAAGGGTTTTCTAACATACTCAAGTGATCAACTGCTAAATTCTCAGCCCCTTTCTTGTCCCTTATCTCAATATCAAACTCCTGGAGTAGTAATATCCACCGAATCAATCTAGGCTTAGCATCCACTTTTTGCATCAAATATTTAAGAGCAGAATGATCGGTGAATATCACTACCTTAGACAAAATCAAATAAGGACGAAACTTGTCCAGAGCAAACACAAAAGCAAGCAATTCTTTCTCGGTGATAGTATAATTTTCCTGGGCACTATCGAGAGTCTTAGAAGCATAAGAAATAGGCTGAAAATGTTTCTCTCGACGCTGCCCAAGAACGGCTCCTACTGCAAAATCACTAGCATCACACATAATCTCAAAAGGCAAAGACCAGTCAGGAGCTACTACCACCGGTGCCTTGACCAATTTCTCCTTCAAACCCTCAAAAGCCTCTAAACACTCCTTTGAGAAGCCAAATGGTGTGTCCTTCTCAAGGAGCTTAGTCATGGGTCGGGCTATCTTAGAAAAGTCCTGGATGAACCTACGGTAAAAACCTGTGTGTCCTAGAAAACTCCTAATGGCACGGACCGAGGTAGGGGGAGGCAATTTAGAAATCACATCAACTTTAGCCAGATCAACTTCAATCCCCTTACTCGAAATCTTATGCCCTAGGACCACTCCCTCACTAACCATGAAGTGGCACTTCTCCCAGTTAAGCACCAAATTCACCTCTTGACACCTAACCAGGACTTTCTTCAAATTCTCTAAGCACTCATCAAAAGTATCACCATACACAGAAAAGTCATCCATAAAAACCTCCATAAACTTCCCAATAAAATCCCCAAAAATAGCAAGCACGCATCTCATAAAGGTAGCAGGGGCATTACATAATCCAAACGCCATCCTCCGATAAGCAAAGGTATCGAATGGACATAAGAAAGTGGTTTTATTCTGGTCCTCGGGGGCTATGGGGATCTGGAAGTATCCCGACATCCCGTCAAGGAAACAGTAAAACCTATGCCCTGCTAGCCTTTCTAAAATCTGATCAATAAAGGGGAGGGGGAAGTGGTCCTTCCGGGTGGCAGCATTCAATCTTCGGTAATCAATGCAAACCCGCCATCTGGTGACCGTACGCGTAGCAATCAACTCATCTTTCTCATTCTTAACCACAGTCATCCCCCTTTCTTGGGAACCACCTGGGCCGGGCTGACCCAAGGGCCGTCTGAAATCGGATAAATAATGCCTACATCTAACAGACGGATGACTTCCTCCCTAACCACCTCCTGCATATTAGGATTCAGTATTCTTGGTGGCTGCACTACCGGTTTAGCATTATCTTCCATCAAAATTTTATGATTGCAGAAAGCAGGACTGATTCCTTTCATGTCAGAAAGTTTCCGGGCTAGAGCTTCCCTTTGTTCACAAAGTAAATCAGGACATGCAGATTTTTGGAATGGCTCAAGCCCGAATGCAAGAATAACAGGGAGGTCAGAACTATCATCTAAAAACGCATACTCAATGTGGGGGGAAGAGGCTTTAGATTTAATGGAGAAGGAGTAACAATAGAAGAATCAGTCTGACAGTCTTCCTTCTCCACCTTATCTAAGTCATCTTCCTTCCCCTTCACATCACTAGCATCACTTGAGTCCTCCTCTCCATCTATCATAAGACAATCAAAACTAGGGAGGAGCTCAAAATCCTCTGCTGACAAACCATCATCCAAAAGAAGATCAACGAAGGCTTCATCAGAAAGCACACACAAATAAACTAGTTCTCGTGTGGGTTCTTTCTAATTAATGACGAAGGGAACAAGGATTGATTCTGGGATAACCAGATTTCTGGCTGATCAGGCCTAATTACATGAAATTAATTTAATTGAGTCTAGCTAATCACTACTAAGTTCTTACCGCTCTCGCGGCATAGAGTACAATAAATTAGGGGACCAGGCTGATCTCTCATGCGACAGGATCCTAAATTATTGCCAAGACGGGTAATGGGAGCAAAAACACTTTTGATCCCCGGCAACGACGACAAAAATTGATGTGTGTTTTCTCGCACTTAAAAATGATGTAGTAAAGTGGTTGAAAGTACGAGTATCGTCTCCACAGGGACAGACAAAAGGGAATTAAAGATTAACTAAATTCAGCGATTAAAAAGAAATAAATAAAATAAAATGCAATTGTGCGAGTTTGGTTGGTTGAGTAAAATAAAACTAATGCTAATGAGCGAGTAAAAAGAATTGTTTTTTCTTAATTAACGACGAAGGGAACACGGATTGATTCCGGGGTTAACCCGATTTCTGGCAGATCAGGCCTAATTACATGAAATTGATTTAATTGAGCCTAGCTAATCATTACTAAGTTCTTACCGCTCTCGCGGCCTAGAGTACTATAATTTAGGGGACCAGGCTGATCTCTCATGCGACAAGATCCTAAATTATTGCCAAGACGAGCGAGCTTACGGCCCCTTAATCGCTACTAATCTCTTAGCGAACGATTAAGTGTGTGTGAATGTGTCCTAGAATAAATTAGATCTCTCTTAATTCATTCTACATGCAATTGTAATTCTAGTGGCCATCTAGGTTACAAGAGATATCAGTTAAATTATTCAAACACAAATTAAACGACATTCATGCAATTACACCAAAAGGAATCTAGCCATACATCATGATCAACCCCTTCATCAAACCCAAATCCCTAATTAAACTACTCACGCCTCATAATTGACGAATCAAAAGAATTGGAATGAATAGAATAAATTGTCACTAATTAAAAGAATTGAACTTACAAAGAGTCCCAGGTTCTTGAAGTAAACAACGTAAAAACGCAGATAAAATTCGTCCTAGGCCTCTCCACAAAGTTTGTAACCCTAAAAAAGGGGTATGGAGGCCTTATTTATAGAAAACAGGTGAATTTGAGCTAAATTAGGACAAATCGGGGCCAGACACGATGCCAGACACAATTGTGCCTAGGACCGTGCCTGCGGAGCATGCGCGCGTCTCGTATGGAGGCACGATCGTGCCTGGCCAGGACACGATCGTGCCTAGCTGACAGAAAGGTATCGTGCCATCCTTTTCCAGGCACGGTCGTGCCTGGCCTTTTCTTCATCATTTCTTGCTCCAAATGCTCCCGGATGCAAATAAGGTCGATCCAAATGCTGTTTCTTCATCAGAATTTCGTCGTGAATCTCCCGGTGACCTCCAAATCTCCCTCGAATGCTTCCAAACTCTTCCCGATTGCCTCTTAAAGCGCCGATGCCGGTTTCTAACTTCTTCAATTTGATTCCAAATGCAACAAAACTCGACCCAACGCCTAGTAAACACAACTTGAGCCAAAATTGAGACTTGCAACGCCTTAAGAATAGGAAATCCATCAAAATCCGACCCAAACACGCATCAAATGCGTGTTTAAATACGGACTTATCACTACCAGAAGACATCCTTCGAAGGGATAAAGGGAAGAAAGTATAGAAAGGAAGCCTAGATGACTACTAACACTAGATCAAAGGGGAGAAAGGCAAAATATGCTAAAAGAGCGAAGAACAGGTGAAGAACTGACCTCGGAAACTTTAATTTGATCGAAGGAAATGCTTTATCTCTCTAGAAATTTTGGGAGAGCTTCGCTAAAGATTCAGAACGCACAAGGCAAATGCTTCGGGGCATGGGGTATTTATAGCCTCCCCAACCACAGTTAGGACCCTAATCGGGCCCTCGGGTTAAAACCCATCATTATGGGCCGCCGCTTCAGCCAATGGGTGGCACCTGCCCGCCTTCAACCAACAGGAGCGTGCCACGTGGACCCCATGTCCAACGGATCTATTCCAACGGCTATATTCTGAGACAACAACGTGGCCTCAGCTGGCACCCTTCGAAGCACAACAACAAACTGCCTTCGGGTGCCACGTGCCTTCAGACTACGACAACAAAGCCTTCGATCCCAATAACATGTTATTACAACTCCTCATCCGAACATGCCCTCGGATCAAAACATCGTTTTAAACTCCTTCAGCCCGAACTTGCCTTCGGCCTAAAGGAGTGGGGGACTGGGAGAACCCCCCGGGAACAACACAAAGCGAAAAATTTACATGTACAAAATAAATATATACAAATGCCAATGCAGCCCCCGGGTAAACGTCAGAAACAAAACCCCTCGGGTACATGCTATCAGTACACCCTTCGGGAAAAGCAAATTGTCAAAGTTTCTCAGAGATACCAAGGAGGACAAAGCAGCCTTCGCCACTACACATGCGAGCAACGCATTTGTGCCGCCCTCAGCCCTCAACATACGGGGAACTAAGGGAATGACCTCGGCAAACAGCGGGGAACAAAGAGTCAATTCAGGCATCCAAAAAATCAAGGAAACCTTCGGGAGAATCAACACAATTACTCCTTTTCCCTCAAGTGCCTTTCGGCAAAAGGAGTGGGGGACTCCTGATGGAGTATATAGCCTGGGGACCCCCGTCCCATAGACTCCTACTCCTCCTACACAGGCCCATCAAGCCCAATGAGCACACAAAGCCCAAACACAGCGGCCCAAGTCTTAAGAAGCCCACAGTGCACATGTGGGTGCCTTCGACCCTATGGCTGAGGGCCCCAGATTCCGCAAGACACCTTCATTTGAGCATACAAAGCTACTGGATCAAAACGGAAGAAAACAGTAGCCCTCAGCTACTGGGTGCCCTCGGCTCACACGAAGCCTTCGGCACATGGGTAGCCTTCGGCACATGGGTAGCCTTCGGCCATATGATCCAGGCCGAAGGGTCTACGCCCCACGAAGCTTCCTCTGGAGACAAGCAACCACCGCATTTAATGCGGCGTCATGTCCAACCACCGCATTTAATGCGGTGCACATGCATATGCCGATGCCACCCCGATTGAAGTGAGCCCTCGACCGTCGAATTGTTGACACGTGTACTCTCATCGCATTTATGGCTGCTATAAATAGCAGCCCTTTTCCTCTTGTAAAGCACGCTGAGTTCATTTAATACATTTGACTCTCTCTCTCTCTTACCTGCTCTGACTTCTCTCTAGTTATTCCTCGAATAACCCCTCGGATAAGTGATAAGTCCATTTTTGTACTTATTTTTCTTATCAAATTTAAGCGATTTTTGATTGAAAATAGAAAGAAAAGGCATGCTTTAGATATTTTGGTTCAAGTTTCATGAAATCAGGTGAAAACCACATTCATCGTATGTTTGTCGGAATTTCGGGTCAATTGAGCACAAAATGAGCCAATTTGAGCAACAAATGATATCATACCGAAAGAAGGAGACATTATTTCAAGGTGGTCCAGAAGACAATATTGAAGAGCACAAAATAAGGAACAAGCCGGACAAATAATCTCAAAGGCGGCCGTGCAGGCGGCCAAAATGAAGGCCTTCGCGGCCGCCTACGGTATTTTTGGAAAGTCAAACCTTGACTTTGACCGGATTCGGAAAAGACCGTAGGCCGCCGACACAGGACGGAAGGCGGCCGCCTACGGTGACCGCCTGCGGCAGAAGACGACGAAGCAACCGCCGGCCGGTGGGATTTGACGGCAGGCGGCCAGACAGGAACGGCAGGCGGCCGCCTGCTGGACCGCCTGCGGCGGCCGGGATCCGCCGGGACCCGCCTTGATCCGATTTGCTTACGAAAAGACGGTAGGCGGCCGGTTTTCATGGAAGGCGGCCGCCCTCTGTGGCCGCCTACGGCGGACGGAGACCGGCCCACGATGGATTGCCGGCGAAAAGACTGCAGGCGGCCAGATGCCGACGGAAGGCGGCCGCCTGCTTGGGCGCCTTCGGGATTTTTTCTGCTATAAAAACCAGGCTTTTTCCTCAACCCAAACACACCACTTCCAACCCTAAATCAGTTCAAAACACCCTCTTTCTTCCTCCATTTTCGAGCTCCAAAGGGTTTAGAGAGAGAGAAACTTCAAATCTTCATATCTTCTTCATTTTAGCTCCAAATTGTAAGTTCTTTATATGTATTTTCATCTTCTCAACGAGTAGAATCTGAATCTGCACTTTGTTTGTTCAATCTGTTCTTCGAAAATTTCCAGATTATTTTTCAAGTCTTTCGCATTTCCTTCCAAAAATTAAATAAAATAGTTATTGTTGTTGAATTCATTCCAATTAATTATATAGTTGTTCACTAGCCTCAAGGTAGTTATTTATCTGAAGAAATTAATTTTTCACGAAGCATAAGTAATTTTTAATTAATTTTGGTAATTAATTGATATTAGTTCATAATTTAGATTAAATACTAGAAAAAAAGAAAAAAAATGAGTCCGGCCCTATTTACAGTTTAATTAACTTAAGTATCATTACTAGTAGTTAATATAAAATTTGGTACGAATTTAGAGTTTTTTTTTATTAATTTCGGTAATTACTTTATATTATTGCTTAAGTCAAAATAAATACTAAAAAAGAAAAAAAATTAGTTCGGCCTTAATTTTAGTTTGATTCATAGTAATATCACTCCCAGTAGCTAAAATAAAATTTATAACGAAGTTAGCATATTTTTAGTTGCTTTTTGCATTTTCTAGTTAAAATTGGGAAAATTAGCAACTAGTTGTCAAAATTGGATTTTAGGTTCAAAAATTGGTGAAAAATTCCAGAAAGTTATATTTTAGTTCTTACAAGTTTATGGTTCCAGAATATAATTTTTGTTTAATTTTTTCTATCATACATGTTTAATTCCTTGTTAATGTTGAATTTAATCATTATATTGTTAATTGCAAAAATGATGATGAGTAGCTAAATTTGTTAGGGCATGAATTGAGAAAAGGAATATGGATTGACTTGTTGACCTAAAATTAGGGGTTAAGATTAATAAATTGGACTAGTTGTTTAAAATGATGAAATAGTAATTAATAATAGTTAGCCATATTCATTAATTAAATTCTTGGAAAATTAATTCTAACTTGTCTATGAGATTAGAAATTAATTTGAGCCAACCATATTTGAGCACATTAATAAGGCCTAGAAATAGGATAATTTAATGAAAAGGATTTACATCTTGTCTATGAGAAATAAATTCAATTGCTAAAATAAAGAGTTTAACTAGTTAATGAATTTGGCTATTTTTATTAATTAAAATATTGGAAAATTATTTCTACCTTGTCTATGGGTTTAGAAAATAATTTAAGCCAACCATTTTAAACACATTAATGATACCTAGAAATAGGATAAATTAATGAAGATAGTTTCTATTCTTGTCTATGAGGAAAGAAATTATTAGTCCAACTTTAGTCTTAATTTCCCTAATTAAGAGGTCCAAGAACATATCCATTTCTAATTACTCAATTCATTGCCCTTATTTGCATCCTTGCATATTCAATCTTTATACATTAATCTTTAAATCGCACTTTGCTCCTAGTTATAATTTAGCATAATATAGAACAAAATCACTTTCCTATATTGAAAAAGCTTCCAACGATTAGCGATAGCCCGTGACTAAAATTAAATTAAGAAACTTCTCCGCCATTCCTCAAGAGACACGACACTCGGGGAAAAACCGAAAGGTTATACTCCGTTTTACTACAACGCCGCGAAAGCGGTTATCAATAAGCTATCCCCAGTACACTATCCATCAGTAATACTTTATTTTCATTATTATTTGTAATTTGTTTAGATTAGGATTATTCTGAGTTTAGGACAGGTCAAAATTATCCCAAGAATTAAAGAATGGATCCTAAAGACCAAAGAATGTGCAAAAGGGAGAAGATCAAATGAAGATTTTGAAATTTGTTCAGTACTCGGTCGAGTATTGCCAATACTCGGTCGAGTATTGACTGGATATGCTGGTCAAAATAAAATCTGGGAGCAAAAGAACGTGGCTGAATATTTAATGAAAATCATGTCTCATACCCGATCCAGTATTGGCAATACTCGACCTAGTATGCCTACATTTCGCAGTTTCCTGGAAACTACCTCCTGTACTCGTTCGAATATCCCATATACTGGATCGAGTACAGCACCCTGCCACCTCCATTTTGCTATAGATGCACCCCTTTTCCTTCACATTAAAATCACCAATTCATATACACTTCTAAGCTCAGTCTAGTTAAGTACTTTCTTTATATTTTTATCGTGTTTAGTCTCCAAATGAGGAGCTAAACTTTTCTATCTTGGTTTTGCTACTTTGAAGCTTAATGGATTGTAAGTTGTGAGTTATTTTCTTTAATCTTCTTCCTTAAATATTAATTCTTCTCTTAATCTATCTCTATATTAATGTTGAGGAGTGTTGCTAAGATGACAATTAGTTAACATCTCAACATTAGTTATAGTAGCATTTATTTTCTTTATTCTTCTTCCTTGAATATTAATTAATTCCTATTCACATTTCATATTAATATTTTGAGCATTACTTAAAGGATCAACTAGTTTCGTTTCATATATTAATTATTACTAGAATCGATCGACGAATACACTTGTTAATCATTCGGTCTTTTCACGGTAGTAAACTTGGATTATTAATGCATGCGTCTCATGATTAATAGTCTAACGGGAATTAATTGTATTGATTAAACCAATAAACCGCTTGTGTTGAGGTTATCAATCTCAATCGTTTTCATCTTAAGTTTATTGCTACTATCGGGTTAATATATTGTGCATGTTCTATATTGAGTCGGTAGTAAGTTTTATTAATGAACGCGTCCCGTTATTAATAACTACCCTCGATGAATTGGAGATACTCCTCGATTGAGTATTCGAGAGGAAGATAGTTAAAGATATAACCGGGATTGACGAACATTTCATTAAGTGGATAAAAGCAAAACCAAGCCTTCATATTTTATTAATTAAACTCATATAAGTCATTCATATTAGTGTTAAATTAATTAAATCAAATCAAACTTTAAAACCCCCTTTGTTACTAGTTACATAAAAAGAAAAGTATTTGTTTCCATGTGGATACGAACCTTACTACGCTATACTACGTATTAGTGTTATATTGTATTTATTATTTTGACGCACATCACGACAAAGTGCTCGTCACCAGCTCAGGCACAAAGATCGGTCTTAGTCATTCCTCGAGTGGCAACTATTGTTTACGAATGGCTCATGACGTGCACATTGTCATGGTGTGCACTCAAAATAATTATCAATACAACAATTATACATAGTATATTGAAGTAAGGTTCGTATCCACAGGGAAAGGAATACTTCTCTTTTTATGTAACTAGTAACAAGGGGGATTTAAAGTTTGATTTGATTTAATTAATTAAATATGAAGATGAACGACTTATATGAGTTTAATTAATGAAGATGAGGACTTGGTTTTGCTTTTATCCACTTAATGAGATGTTTGTCGATCCCGGTTATATCTTTAACTATCTTCCTCTCGAATACTCAATCGAGGAGTATATCCAATTCATCGAGGGTAGTTATTAATAACAAGACGCGTTCATTAATAAAACTTACTACCGAGTCAATATAGAACACGCGCCGTATTTTTTTTTTTTTTTACCCCGGAAAGGTAAACCACCAAAATCAGTGGGGTAAATGCCGGGGGACATTTACCAGACTTTATTAGAAATTTATGAGGAACAGGAGGAGAGGGGGATTAGACCGAAACCTCTCCCAGGGAGGCATACCTCCCAGAGTACAAAACACAAACAGAAAGTAAAAACGAAAATTATTGGGGGGACCAAACCTGACCCAATAAAATTACATCAGACTTAGGGCCTGATAGAAAAGAAACCAAACTTATCCATATAGTAAGCCTGTCTGACCGAGCTCGGAAGATCTTTGGGCCGAATGAAATTTATGCAACGATCAGAACGAAGCATGGCCAAATTATTTGCAGCCCAGTTAGCCTCTCTGCCAACATGCCTGAACGAAACCCGTTTCCTATTTGAGATATGCAGCATTTCCTGAATCGCGAGCTTCCATCTCCCTGGTCGTTCTTCAATAACGTATCTGATAGCAGTCTCCGAGTCTACTTCCACCTGAAAAGCATCAAAACCGTCGTCCATAGCCCATCGAGTAGCAAAAATCAATGCTTTAATTTCTGCATCCAGAGCCGAGTTCGCTTGCAGAGGAAAAGCAATGGCGCAGACAAGGGCACCCTCTCCGTTTCTCAGTATCGCACCACCGAAAGCACCTTGAGGTGAGAAAGAAGCATCAATGTTTAATTTCAGTGTCTTTGGCTTATTCCATCTTATAATACGTAGAGTATTACCTTGGATTTGAAAGTTTGAAGGAATAAGGTTTTCCTCAAAGAGAACATTTCCGACCTCCCTAAGCTTAAGTTTGGAAAAAGAAGAGGCCCAATTCCGAGTGAATAACTTAATTTGCTCTATAATAAGGACTGTGGAGGGAGTTGTAGTATTCGAGCCCCAGATTAGGCTAGAGTAAGATTTCCAGAGGTGCCAACAAATGATTCCAGGCATGTTATGTAAAAAGATATCTAGAACTCGCTTATTTCCAGCCTTAAGCCACCAACATATAAGAATCTGCCTGGTAGTGTGATTGGTTGCAGAAATTGGGATACCAAATATATTCATGAAATACCACCACACTGCCCGAGCAACATTACATTGAACAAAAAGGTGGTCCATAGAGTCACTATATGATCTGCACATAGGACAAATTGAAGGGTTCAAGACAATTTGAAACTTGCTCAGATTATCCGAAGTAGGGAGAGCATTATTTAGAATTTTCCATTGGAAGAGCTTTATCTTCAAAATCTGTTTAGGATGCCAACAATGTTTATAAGAGAAAGTAGAGCCTCTTTCATGTCTCACCAGATGGTAGGCTGATGATAGAGAAAACATTCCATCCTCTTCAGCATTCCAGTTTAAATTCCCATGTTGGTCTTCATCACAGTAGGTCAATGCTTCAGCATTAATATGACATATTCTTCTCCAGACATAAGAATCATAAACCTTAGGCACCATGTTATCACCTCTAAGGTATTTAGCTCTGAGAAAATCAGACCAAAGTGAGCCTCCTTTCTTCCATTTCCACCAAAGTTTTAGGGAAAAAGCCTTCTCAACATCCTGTATAGATCTAATCCCCAATCCACCCTCATCTGTAGGAAGATACAAAGTAGACCATTTTATCCAGTGATGTTTATTTTTATTATTTGCAGATCCCCAAAAGAAATTAGACATTTTACTCTCCAGAATTCTAATAACTTTCTTGGGCAGGTTATCAGTAGCTAGCAGATGCAAGGGGATGGCACTGAGGACATGTTTGATTAGAACTAGACGACCCCCTTGAGATAAGTTCTTCTGTTTCCAAGGTGTGAGTTTGGCCTCAAATTTATGAATAAGATCCAAACAGTATTCGTATCTATTAATACCCTTATGGAGATTGACCCCAAGGTATTTAATAGGTAGCTCAGCTCTTTGCATGCCCAGTAGGTTCTGAATAGAATGTTCCCTAGCCCCAACATGTTTGCCACATATGAAAGAGCTTTTGTCAAAATTTACTGTTTGGCCAGAAGCTCCTTGATAAGACTGAATAAATTTTTTGAAATTTTTTAAAGATCTGGAACCACCATTGATGAAAATTAAAAGATCATCAGCATATGCAAGATGAGAAACCGGCTGACCTATATTACCCATCCAGAATGGTAGTATCCTCCCACAGTCAAGCATAGATTTAAGACCCCTGGTAAAGGCTTCAGAAGCCAAAATGAAAAGATAAGGGGAAAGGGGGTCGCCTTGTTTAACTCCTCTTTTAGGTTTAAAAAAACCGTAAGGGGCACCATTAACAAGAATTGATAAAAAAGTAGCACTTAGGTTATTCAGGATGAGATGAATAAAAGATTGGGAGAAACCAAATTTCTGCAGAACCTCACCAATGAATTTCCAAGAGAGTTTATCAAAGGCTTTTGCCATGTCAAGTTTGACCACCACATTAGAACCTCTCACTTTTTTGTCAATAGCATGAATCATTTCCTGCCCAATTAAAATCAGATCCGCAATATCTCTTCCTTGCATAAAGCCAGCTTGCTCTGGAGATATAAGCCTGGGAAGGATTTTTGATAGCCTGGTAGTCAACACCTTAGTACAAACTTTGCTAATAAAATTTGACAAACAAATAGGCCTGAAGTCAGCAAAGGTGATAGGATTTTCTTTCTTGGGAATAAGGACAACTAGACTGCTTGCCATACCTTTAGGAATAGGAAAACCCATAAAAAACTCCTGAACAGCCTTAAGAACATCATCAGCTACAATATCCCAACACTTTTTAAAAAATTTACCATTAAAACCATCAGGGCCAGGTGCACCATTCTGATTTAGACCCCAAACAGCTGTTTTGACCTCCATCATGTCTGGGAGAGACATGAGCATGTGATTGTCTTCAGCTTGTACTAAAGAAGGGATGTATTGAAGGATGGAGCTGGACTCAACATGGCAATCAACAGAGTAAAGATTGGAAAAAAATTCAACAGCTGCAGCACCAATTTCAGGTAAAGTATTGACAATATTCCCATTTTGAGTAGTTATGGAAGAGATAAATTGTTTTTTATTCCTAATTTTAACATAGGAATGGAAGAAATGGGAGTTGGAATCACCATCTTTTAACCAATGAATGTGAGCTTTTTGTTTCCAAAATTTCCTTTCCAGTTTGTATTTGGAAAGAAGTAAGGCCTTTAACAAAGACCAATGCTCTCTATTAACATCACTGGGATTCTCAATAAAATGATTTTCAGCTTGAAGAACCTCCTGCTCACAATTTTTAATAGAATCAAAAATGTTCCCAAAAGTATCTTTGTTCCATATCTTGAGATCCCTCTTAAGACATTGAAGCTTGAAAACCAAACCTCTCATTCCACCCCCAGAGTTGCTAGCAGCCCAGCTTTTTTTAACAATATCTAAAAAAGAATGATGGCTCAACCACATGTTCTGGAACTTAAAAGCTCTGGGACCAGATAAACCATTCTTAATACACCGGACCAAAACAGGATTATGGTCAGAAGGAGATTTATCTAAGTAAGAAATCTGGATATTGTTAAAGTAATCCATAAATTGATTATTCAATAAAACTCTATCCAGTTTCCTGAAGATCCAACCATTTGATCTAAAACCAGACCAAGAGAAATTAGAACCATGGTGTGGAAGCTCAGTCAGATTGCATGCTGCAATAAAATCAGAGAACTCAATAATACTTCCCAAGATAGGGCTACTATTACCTTTATGCTCACTATGATTAGCAATAGCATTAAAATCCCCTCCAATAATCCAAGGATCAGTCATAGAATTGGAAAAAGCCAATAAAGAGCTCCAAAGATCCCTTCTTGTGATGTGATTGTGTTTTCCATAAACAGCAGATAGCCAACACTTAAAACCATCTTTAACAATTCTGAGGTGAACAAATTGAGAATGCCAGGTCACCTCAGAGATAGAAATAACATTGGGGTTCCAAAAAATCCAAATCTTATTAACAGGGGAGAGAAGAACTTCCTGGAAACCAAAAATCAACTTAAACTCATGTGCTCTAACACTGTCAACAATAGGCTCAATAGTAATAAGAACAGAAATATTCCATTGTTTAATTAAAGACATAAGTCTGGAAGATGAGGCTTCCAGTCCTCTAACATTCCAAAAGAGAAAATTCATTGGGGTATGTTAGAGGGAAGTTTGAGAAGCCTATTAGCTGTAGTTTTTGGACCAGAAACTGTTGTATCAACTGTGGTTTTCCTCTTTGCAGCATTTCTGGTGACTCTGAGTGGCTCTTCAGGTAAGTCCTTTTCTTTCTTTTTTGATTTTTTGTATGAAACTGAAATGAAACCCTCATTATTGTCCATGGAAGTGCTTTCAGCTAGGCCTGTATCAGGATGAACGTCATTCTGTGCAATCTGCTGGTGACTGAGATCCGGAGGGGGAGACCGTGGTGCGACCTCTGCATTAGGATTTTTATTCTCTTCATTCTGGGGCGTAACTTCATTCTGAGATTTGGCAGTGGTATCATTTGAGACATTGCACTTATCTGCAATTTGTTTCCTTAGGAGATCAATTTTTGATGCTAATTCAGGCCAAGAATCCTTCCATTCTTGCAGGTTAATCCGCGACCTGGGCTGCTTCCCTTCTGAAGCATACTCTTTTCCACTAAGCTCATCATCGGTTGCCAACTGTTTTTGTAAATCTTTAACATGCAAGTCATCCTTAAATGCTGAGAAATTTCTAAAACTACTATCTTGATTTGCAGGGATTTCATCCTCAATAAGGTGCACCACTTGATTCTGATTTTGCTGATTTTTATCTGGCTCAATAGGCTGCTCTTCAGTGTCTAAGAAGATCTCCTCCTCTCCCTCTGAACCTTCATCGTGTAGTGTAATAAGCTGTGTAGAAGTTGATGGCATATCAACTGATTTATCATCATTTTGAGATGTAAAAGTAACTCTCTTTTGTTTCTCTACCCATTTTTCTGTAAGCCTCACTTCCTTCCCAGTATCTTTCCCCATCATTGCTTTCCCAGACTCATTCCCCATCACTGCCTTCCCTTTGTCCTTCCCAGGAGCATTTGAGACATCAACATTATGTTTCGGGCACTTTGCATCACAATGGCCCAGATGATAGCATAGAGAGCAATATTCCTGCCTGTTTTCATAGATTACAGGCTGGTAAAAGCCTTTAGAACCACTATTAATCCAGATCTTGGACGGCATTTCCCCTGTCAAGTCCAATTCAACACAGATCCTGGCAACTGAGGGCCTAGCCAAAGTGGCTGTGGCCGAATCAACATGTAAGGGGTGACCAATTAATCCGGCAATTGCAAATAAGGCACGTTTGTCATGAAAATGAATAGGTAAGCCCTCAAATGCAATCCAAACGGGAACTATAGGTGATTCCACGTTTGGCATGAAATCTGGAGACCATTTTGTAACACGCATAATATTACCTTGAATAGACCAAATCTGTCTATTCCAACATCGAAGATAATCTTCTTCCAAGTCAAAACGAATCAGTATGTGTTTCTTCTCTAAATGACCCAACTGAAAGGATCCTTTAAACCCAATAAACTCGAACGATTTTCTGATCAAAGCAAGACTAGGTTTCCCACGGAAAAAATATCCAACCAGTGCCCTCTTATGAACGTCAGCCAGTTTATTGACATCAGAATCGGTAAAGGAGATGGTTGGCACCCCTTTAAAACGAGATTTAGAAGGAAGGATAGAAACTTCCTTGTTAGCGACCACTTCCGCAAAAGATTTACGAGACCAAACATTCCCAACCGGTGGTGGCTGCGGCGGTGGAGCCACCACAGATGAGCCTTCTGTCATACGAGAGATTCAAAATCGCCGATCGTCTCTCAATTGTTTATTTCTGAGAACACGCGCCGTATATTAACCCGATAGTAGCAATAAACATAAGATGAAAACGATTGAGATTGATAACCTCAACACAAGCGGTTTATTGGTTTAATCAATCTAATTAATTCCCCTTAGATTATTAACCATGAGACGCATGCATTAATAATCTAAGTTTACTACCGTGAAACGACCGAACGATTAACAAGCGTATTCGTCGATCGATTCTAGTATTAATTAATATATGAAACAAAACTAGTTGATCCTTTAAGTAATGCTCAAAATATTAATATGAAATATGAATAGGAATTAATTAATATTCAAGGAAGAATATTAAAGAAGATAAATCCTACTATAACTAATGTCAAGATGTTAACTAATTGTCATCTTAGCAACACTCCCTAACATCAATATAGAGGAAGAAAATAAATACTACTATAACTAATGTCGAGATGTTAACTAATTATCATCTGAGCAACACTCCCCAACATTAATATAGAGATAGTATTAAAGGAAAAATTAATATTCAAGGAAGAAGATTAAAGAAAATAACTAAAAACTTACAATTCATTAAGCTTCAAAGTAGCAAAACCAAGATGGAAGAGTTTAGCTCCTCATTTGGAGACTAAACATGATAGAAAATATAAAGAAAACACTAATCTAAATTGAGCTTAAGAGTATATGTGAATTGGTATTTTTTTGTGGGAAGGAATGGGATGTATTTATAGGGAAATGGAGCATGCAGGGGTGTGTACCCGATCGGGTATAGAAGGCTCCCGATCGGGTACACTCAAAAGCTTCCCGGAAGCTAAAAACGTCATGCATACCCGACCGGGTGTGTCGGCTACCCGATCGGGTATGACACTTGAACATGGCCAAAATCTTCCCTGCATGTTGCTTTATTCCCGGGTTGATCCGATTTGATTTTTCAGCAAGGTACCCGATCGGGTATAGGTCATACCCAACCGGGTACAACACAAAAAATCATAATCTTCAGTTTGTCTTGAGATTTTTGCATCTTCCTTCCATTTGTGATGTTCACCAATGGTCCCTAGAGTGTTCTTGGACCTGTTTGAGCTCAGAATAAACCTAATCTAAACAAATTACAAACATTTTTTACAAACTAAACTATTACACCAAAAGTGTGTAATTTCCAAAGTAACAATCAATCTAAACTAATTAAAAAAAAACATAAACATGGAAATTACATGAATGTCAACTCCCCCACACTTAGTTTCTTTACTCGACCTCGAGTAAAACCAAATGTTTATACAATGTTCATCAAAAGATCATAAGTTCAAAGATAGTAAGAAATGAGAAACCAAGACCACCAAGTATTGTAAATGAGTTTACAAAACAACATTTCCTTGGGTTTAAGGGTCTTCTATGTTCCTTACTTCTTTTTTTCTCTTTTTCTTCTTCTCCAAGAGATGATGTCCTGCAAAAAACAATTTTTTCTCTCATATATCTCATTTTGCCTAGGAGCCTTTTCAGGTTTTCATCCTAGCATCTCTTTTCTTTTTCTTTCCTCACCACTCACTCATCATTTTTTTTGTAAGCCCTCCTTTCTTAGATTGCCCATGTTCTTAGGTTTTCAACCTAACTAGCATTTCATTTTTTTTGTGTACAACTAGTACAAGAAAGTAATGCTTAGTATAAGGTAAAAACAAAGGGAATGTAACATACCAAGAGATGAATCTTCCTCCCCCACACTTGAATCATGGCACTATCCCTAGTGCCCGCCGGGACTGCCATAAAAACCGCCTTGGAAACCTCCACCGGTGCCTCCTTCTTCCATGTGTGTGTCGCCATCCGCCCCGCCATCATAGCCTCCACCGCCATAACTAGAACCACCAAAATTACCCCAATCCGCGGGGTGATATTAAGAAGGTGGCAGTGGTGGTGAAGACATGGATGCAAATCCGGGTGGGACATGTAGGAATATGTCGGCCCATACATCCGCCGGTAGTGTTCTTCATATCTTTGCATGTCGGCCACTCTTTGCTCCTCCAACCTTTGAAGAGCCTCTTGTTGTTCCACCCTAAATTCCTCAAATTTGCGGTCCCTTTCCGTTTGCTTTTCCCGGTAGTGGCCTATTTCTTCTTGAAGTTGGGCAAATTGCCCTCCCTTATTTGTGTATTCGAGGCCCATGTTTTGAAAACCGGTTAGGAGGGATTGTTGACCCGCCAATAGTTGTTGAAAGAAGTCTTGTGGTGGCGGGTTTTGAGGAGGGTCGGGGATATCATGTTGGACATTTTCATGTCCTTGATTTTCGGCGTGGTTGGGTTGATGCTCGGGTTGGTGTTCGGGTGGATTGGCTTGAGCTTGGAGGTGTGGTGGAATGTTATTCGGGAGGAGGTAGTGGGTAACTTCATGGATTGGCCATCTATACCTAAGTCTAGGTAATTCGTCGCATGGGAGAGGAAAGTATTTGGTGGGTTCGGGGTACTTCATGTGCCATTTGTAGCGTTGGGTTCCATTGTGGTCCTTATTGCCCAAAGAGATCAAGCCCGCATTGCATAACCAACCAATGTGCATCAAAGAATCGGTGTGAATTGGAGCACTGTCCGTATAGCCGAATTTGGACACCAAGTGCATTATTACTCCCCCTACCACAATGTTTCCGGTTTTCTTACAAGTTTCCTCCAAATGATCCCTGTGATACCCCGAAAATTTAAACAAAATAATAGATAATTTCGTTGATTAGATGAAATTTTAACAATTGACAAACTCACATTTTCGGTCACATAAAATTTTAACTTAAATCGTGACATCTTTAGGAGTGCCAATTATACAACAGATGTTATGGGGTGGATCCGTTTCATATTTATACATTAAAACACACGCACCAACATAAGTATACATAATAATACTAATTACTGCTCCGCAATTATTACTATTACTAATATAGTAATATATTAAGAGATGACTTTTCAAACTATGCTAACACATGGTATGTACTACGTATTTGGTACGCATTACTCCGTATATGGAAACGGCCGAAACCATTCTATGCGTGAAACCCTAGAGTCTAGTCCATCACGCCTATATATATATACGGAGCTACGATTGAAGGCCTGCGTAGGAAGACACACTCGCCGCAGAAGAGAAAGGAACAACCTTCGCCAGCCTGAGTCGCTACCAATCTACGGTGGTATTGGATCGTTCGCTGCCAGCGTCGCTAGAAGAAGAAGAATTTCCGGTGCAACACTGCCGGTGTGCCAGTCTGTTTCTACGGCGGAGAAAAGCAAACGCCGCTGCATGCCTTCATCACCGGAAAAGGAGCTTGCGTCGGACTGTCTGGATCCACCATAAATCATCTGGACCACTGCCACCTTCGTCGGCGTCGAGGGGCTACTGATTGCCGCCGTCACCCGCTGCTAGAAGGAGCCGAAGTCGTCTGTCGCTGCCGCTGCTACTTCCAAAGAGAGAACCCACGATCTGCCCGGCTGATACGGTCGCCGTCTGAGAAGAACCGTTCAATGGCCTGGAGTTGACGATGAAGACGACGACGAAATGTACGTAACTTTACGTACTCTGCGTTTTACTCCGTATTTGTTTATGTTCTGGGCCACATTCCTGCATGATATTGTTGGCTGTGTAATTTAATCTGTTGGGCCGAAAATAACAATAAGGAAAGTTAATTGACTTTAGTTGATAACAAAACCTTGACCTAATTATAATTTGTTGCTGGCCGATTATGAGACTGCTGCTCCAAAATGAATGGCTGATTTGGATCGTCCAAATCATTATAATAACAATAAAATAATATTAATAAATTATATATGGACTATTATATATATAGATTGATAATTTGTGAAATAAGAGAATCATAAGAGGGGCAACTTATACGTAGTATATAAATAAAGGGTAAATGAATTTAACTGTAAGTTGATATCGATATTGATACTAGAATTTTAATATTGTTAGAAGGTGAATTGAATGATGAGCAATGTAGAAGAATTTCACTAGGAGTACTTGGAGGTTGAGGTAAGTTTCACATCAACCGAAATTATACCTTTTGCTTCGTGAATCTATTTATGATTATTCATTTGATTTTATTTGAGTACCTGGTGAGATTTCTAGCATTTACAATTTATACTTCATATTTGAGTATTTGGAATTATTTATGGATTGTTATTGAGAATTATATTTGAGATTTCAGTATTGGATATTGGATGATATTTTCGAGTATTTGAGTTATCATATGAAATGTTGTTTGGGTTATATTTGAGATCTGAACTATTTATGAAGTATTCTATATTTTGGCTCTTTCGTGAAATTTTAATGTATGATACATTTGAGTGTAATTTGTTGGAGTTGATATTTTACATTGTGGATTATTATGTGGACTTGGGATTTCATATCCGTTTTGGTTGAGGTTGTGATATTGGTTTGGAACTTTGAGAATGAATTGTGATTTTTGGTGAGCACCCGGAGAAATCCGTGGTGTCGGTTTGCCACATCCGGATAAATGTGGTATTGGTGAGTGGTAATGGCTATAAGTCTAAATCCACCAGGGGTACTTCCCAAAAGCGGAGTATCCCAGCTTAATTGTAGTGTAGTTGGTAGAAAAATCCCGACTACTCGGGCTTCTTACTTCCCGGAGGGCTTGGAATCCCTTTTAGGGGGTGTGCACACTTAAGGTAGGAGTTCGGCTTCCACTGGTTTTAATTGGGTTTGAGGTGATCTGGACTTTGATTGGATCGAGGTGATTGAGATTATTTGATTGACTTGATTTGGACTTGAGGTGAATATTATTTGGTTGGATTGGACTTGTATTGAAATTGAATTCTTGGATTGATTGAGATTGGATTGGATTATCTTTGGATTGAATTTGAGTTGGATTGAATTATTAAATTATTTTTGAAATTATTAGAGTATAAGTACTTTTGGATTTGATTCGGGTTGATTATGTTGAATATCGTTTATAATTATTTATAAGTATTTTGAGATTTGAGGTGAATAATTGATGTTTGATTTATGCTTTGAAATTATTGTAATGATTTTTGGTGGTTTTATGTATATTTGGTATTTTTGTAATTATTGTGGTTTTATGTAAATACTTACTTATATTTGAAATAATACTATTATTTTACTAGTGAATTATGCTATGAGAAGATTTTATAAATTGTTTTAAAAAAATTTTTCCTCCTAAATGCTTTTGTTTTCAAAAATATGAAATTATATTATTTTATAGGGTTAGGTGGAACTTACTTAGCATTGTTGCTAATTTTTGTTTTCTTTTGTTTTTTTTTTCTTTCTGTACTTTATTTGTACAGGTGCTGAGTTGATCCTGTTGAAGTTGATTTCGAGAGAGCTTCCGCTAGAAAACATAATTAGTAAATTAGTAAATTATTGTAATTTTAATTCATTTTCAACATCTTTACTTAGTAAATAATTGCTTATATATTTTAAGTTGTTTTAGCCTGTGCACTCGGTTAAGGGAGAATCGAGTGTGGCGGTAACACCCCTATTTCCCTTTTGGTTTTCCGCTGCATAACTCTGATGTTTTCGAATAAAGTTAATATTTCTTTTGAATAAAGTATTATTTTTGGGTGGGAAATTTGGGGGTGTTACAAGTTGGTATCAGAGCTAATGGTTTTTTCCGGGACATTTTCCAAAACATTTTTCCAAAAGTATTTTAAACAAATTTTTTAAATTTTTCCCATGTTTAATAAATTTTATTAAGTGATACCAACAAGTTGGTATCAGAGCCAGGTTGGTTTTCACAAAGGGGTTTTGAAATATTTTTATTATTTTGTTAAAAGTTTTCAAAAAAATAAATTATAAAGGTTTTCAAATATTTTCAAGGAAGTTTTTAAATTTTTTTTCTAAAATATTAAGAGAATAGATGATCAGGGAATAAGTAGGATTTTTTTTTAGGAGTGAAATATGAAAATTTAGGCCGCGGTGAGATTGTGAGATTTTGATTTTTGGTTTTGGTTGACTATGTGATTCTTTTGAATTATTTGAGATATTTTTGAATATACCCTTACTGACTTATTTAAAGAATACTTTGGACTTATGGAGGAATTATACATTATGTGTTTGCTAAGGTAGTATAATTACGAATAATACTCGATAGATTTCTTAGAAGACAATGACGTATATGAAGGACAACATGGAAGACAATGACGCCGCACTAAAGAACGTGGAATTGGTGGGTTTGGGGCAATCTTAACTTACCCAGACGATCGGAAACGTGCTACTTCAAAATCGACACTAACATTGTCTCACAACCGTAATGATGTAACAAGAAGCGTAGAGGGACGTAATCGAGATATGTAGGTTCGGAAGATCCTCTTATCCTCGAGGATTGGATTCTCACTTTTGTCAAACTTTTCCAGGTTATAAATCGTCATCCTGCGGGTTAATGCGTTAATACTTCTGCATACTACCTACGTCAAGAGGCCGACAACTTAGCCTGTGGGCTACAACTGAACAAGTGCTGCGTCAACAACCTCACTTTCTTTGGGAGACGTTTATAGAGGCCATGCGAGAATGATTCTATTTAGACAACGTGAAAGCTACGAAGTACGAGAAACTCTTACACCTGAAGCAAGTGATTATGAACGTCCAAGAGCACTACGTCAAATTGGAGCTGCACGATATGCATATGTGTTGGTTCCCGAGGGAGTTAGTAAATCTAGAAAGTTCGTAAGCGATTTGAATTTCGATCGAGACTATTCGTGTTTTAGGATGCCAAACTCTATACGAGGCCTACGAAAAAGCTTCCAACAGCTACTTAGTGCAACAACTCCAGAAGCAAACACTCTAGATAGCGATGAAGGGCGCTATAGAAGATACCACATGGAAGGAGTACTAATTTTGAGTAAGTTAAGTGCTTCGGGGACGAAGCATCTTTTTAAGGGGGGTAGAATGTGATACCCCGAAAATTTAAACAAAATAATAGATAATTTCGTTGATTAGATGAAATTTTAACAATTGACAAACTCACATTTTCGGTCACATAAAATTTTAACTTAAATCGTGACATCTTTAGGAGTGCCAATTATACAACAGATGTTATGGGGTGGATCCGTTTCATATTTATACATTAAAACACACGCACCAACATAAGTATACATAATAATACTAATTACTGCTCCGCAATTATTACTATTACTAATATAGTAATATATTAAGAGATGACTTTTCAAACTATGCTAACACATGGTATGTACTACGTATTTGGTACGCATTACTCCGTATATGGAAACGGCCGAAACCATTCTATGCGTGAAACCCTAGAGTCTAGTCCATCACGCCTATATATATATACGGAGCTACGATTGAAGGCCTGCGTAGGAAGACACACTCGCCGCAGAAGAGAAAGGAACAACCTTCGCCAGCCTGAGTCGCTACCAATCTACGGTGGTATTGGATCGTTCGCTGCCAGCGTCGCTAGAAGAAGAAGAATTTCCGGTGCAACACTGCCGGTGTGCCAGTCTGTTTCTACGGCGGAGAAAAGCAAACGCCGCTGCATGCCTTCATCACCGGAAAAGGAGCTTGCGTCGGACTGTCTGGATCCACCATAAATCATCTGGACCACTGCCACCTTCGTCGGCGTCGAGGGGCTACTGATTGCCGCCGTCACCCGCTGCTAGAAGGAGCCGAAGTCGTCTGTCGCTGCCGCTGCTACTTCCAAAGAGAGAACCCACGATCTGCCCGGCTGATACGGTCGCCGTCTGAGAAGAACCGTTCAATGGCCTGGAGTTGACGATGAAGACGACGACGAAATGTACGTAACTTTACGTACTCTGCGTTTTACTCCGTATTTGTTTATGTTCTGGGCCACATTCCTGCATGATATTGTTGGCTGTGTAATTTAATCTGTTGGGCCGAAAATAACAATAAGGAAAGTTAATTGACTTTAGTTGATAACAAAACCTTGACCTAATTATAATTTGTTGCTGGCCGATTATGAGACTGCTGCTCCAAAATGAATGGCTGATTTGGATCGTCCAAATCATTATAATAACAATAAAATAATATTAATAAATTATATATGGACTATTATATATATAGATTGATAATTTGTGAAATAAGAGAATCATAAGAGGGGCAACTTATACGTAGTATATAAATAAAGGGTAAATGAATTTAACTGTAAGTTGATATCGATATTGATACTAGAATTTTAATATTGTTAGAAGGTGAATTGAATGATGAGCAATGTAGAAGAATTTCACTAGGAGTACTTGGAGGTTGAGGTAAGTTTCACATCAACCGAAATTATACCTTTTGCTTCGTGAATCTATTTATGATTATTCATTTGATTTTATTTGAGTACCTGGTGAGATTTCTAGCATTTACAATTTATACTTCATATTTGAGTATTTGGAATTATTTATGGATTGTTATTGAGAATTATATTTGAGATTTCAGTATTGGATATTGGATGATATTTTCGAGTATTTGAGTTATCATATGAAATGTTGTTTGGGTTATATTTGAGATCTGAACTATTTATGAAGTATTCTATATTTTGGCTCTTTCGTGAAATTTTAATGTATGATACATTTGAGTGTAATTTGTTGGAGTTGATATTTTACATTGTGGATTATTATGTGGACTTGGGATTTCATATCCGTTTTGGTTGAGGTTGTGATATTGGTTTGGAACTTTGAGAATGAATTGTGATTTTTGGTGAGCACCCGGAGAAATCCGTGGTGTCGGTTTGCCACATCCGGATAAATGTGGTATTGGTGAGTGGTAATGGCTATAAGTCTAAATCCACCAGGGGTACTTCCCAAAAGCGGAGTATCCCAGCTTAATTGTAGTGTAGTTGGTAGAAAAATCCCGACTACTCGGGCTTCTTACTTCCCGGAGGGCTTGGAATCCCTTTTAGGGGGTGTGCACACTTAAGGTAGGAGTTCGGCTTCCACTGGTTTTAATTGGGTTTGAGGTGATCTGGACTTTGATTGGATCGAGGTGATTGAGATTATTTGATTGACTTGATTTGGACTTGAGGTGAATATTATTTGGTTGGATTGGACTTGTATTGAAATTGAATTCTTGGATTGATTGAGATTGGATTGGATTATCTTTGGATTGAATTTGAGTTGGATTGAATTATTAAATTATTTTTGAAATTATTAGAGTATAAGTACTTTTGGATTTGATTCGGGTTGATTATGTTGAATATCGTTTATAATTATTTATAAGTATTTTGAGATTTGAGGTGAATAATTGATGTTTGATTTATGCTTTGAAATTATTGTAATGATTTTTGGTGGTTTTATGTATATTTGGTATTTTTGTAATTATTGTGGTTTTATGTAAATACTTACTTATATTTGAAATAATACTATTATTTTACTAGTGAATTATGCTATGAGAAGATTTTATAAATTGTTTTAAAAAAATTTTTCCTCCTAAATGCTTTTGTTTTCAAAAATATGAAATTATATTATTTTATAGGGTTAGGTGGAACTTACTTAGCATTGTTGCTAATTTTTGTTTTCTTTTGTTTTTTTTTTCTTTCTGTACTTTATTTGTACAGGTGCTGAGTTGATCCTGTTGAAGTTGATTTCGAGAGAGCTTCCGCTAGAAAACATAATTAGTAAATTAGTAAATTATTGTAATTTTAATTCATTTTCAACATCTTTACTTAGTAAATAATTGCTTATATATTTTAAGTTGTTTTAGCCTGTGCACTCGGTTAAGGGAGAATCGAGTGTGGCGGTAACACCCCTATTTCCCTTTTGGTTTTCCGCTGCATAACTCTGATGTTTTCGAATAAAGTTAATATTTCTTTTGAATAAAGTATTATTTTTGGGTGGGAAATTTGGGGGTGTTACAAGTTGGTATCAGAGCTAATGGTTTTTTCCGGGACATTTTCCAAAACATTTTTCCAAAAGTATTTTAAACAAATTTTTTAAATTTTTCCCATGTTTAATAAATTTTATTAAGTGATACCAACAAGTTGGTATCAGAGCCAGGTTGGTTTTCACAAAGGGGTTTTGAAATATTTTTATTATTTTGTTAAAAGTTTTCAAAAAAATAAATTATAAAGGTTTTCAAATATTTTCAAGGAAGTTTTTAAATTTTTTTTCTAAAATATTAAGAGAATAGATGATCAGGGAATAAGTAGGATTTTTTTTTAGGAGTGAAATATGAAAATTTAGGCCGCGGTGAGATTGTGAGATTTTGATTTTTGGTTTTGGTTGACTATGTGATTCTTTTGAATTATTTGAGATATTTTTGAATATACCCTTACTGACTTATTTAAAGAATACTTTGGACTTATGGAGGAATTATACATTATGTGTTTGCTAAGGTAGTATAATTACGAATAATACTCGATAGATTTCTTAGAAGACAATGACGTATATGAAGGACAACATGGAAGACAATGACGCCGCACTAAAGAACGTGGAATTGGTGGGTTTGGGGCAATCTTAACTTACCCAGACGATCGGAAACGTGCTACTTCAAAATCGACACTAACATTGTCTCACAACCGTAATGATGTAACAAGAAGCGTAGAGGGACGTAATCGAGATATGTAGGTTCGGAAGATCCTCTTATCCTCGAGGATTGGATTCTCACTTTTGTCAAACTTTTCCAGGTTATAAATCGTCATCCTGCGGGTTAATGCGTTAATACTTCTGCATACTACCTACGTCAAGAGGCCGACAACTTAGCCTGTGGGCTACAACTGAACAAGTGCTGCGTCAACAACCTCACTTTCTTTGGGAGACGTTTATAGAGGCCATGCGAGAATGATTCTATTTAGACAACGTGAAAGCTACGAAGTACGAGAAACTCTTACACCTGAAGCAAGTGATTATGAACGTCCAAGAGCACTACGTCAAATTGGAGCTGCACGATATGCATATGTGTTGGTTCCCGAGGGAGTTAGTAAATCTAGAAAGTTCGTAAGCGATTTGAATTTCGATCGAGACTATTCGTGTTTTAGGATGCCAAACTCTATACGAGGCCTACGAAAAAGCTTCCAACAGCTACTTAGTGCAACAACTCCAGAAGCAAACACTCTAGATAGCGATGAAGGGCGCTATAGAAGATACCACATGGAAGGAGTACTAATTTTGAGTAAGTTAAGTGCTTCGGGGACGAAGCATCTTTTTAAGGGGGGTAGAATGTGATACCCCGAAAATTTAAACAAAATAATAGATAATTTCGTTGATTAGATGAAATTTTAACAATTGACAAACTCACATTTTCGGTCACATAAAATTTTAACTTAAATCGTGACATCTTTAGGAGTGCCAATTATACAACAGATGTTATGGGGTGGATCCGTTTCATATTTATACATTAAAACACACGCACCAACATAAGTATACATAATAATACTAATTACTGCTCCGCAATTATTACTATTACTAATATAGTAATATATTAAGAGATGACTTTTCAAACTATGCTAACACATGGTATGTACTACGTATTTGGTACGCATTACTCCGTATATGGAAACGGCCGAAACCATTCTATGCGTGAAACCCTAGAGTCTAGTCCATCACGCCTATATATATATACGGAGCTACGATTGAAGGCCTGCGTAGGAAGACACACTCGCCGCAGAAGAGAAAGGAACAACCTTCGCCAGCCTGAGTCGCTACCAATCTACGGTGGTATTGGATCGTTCGCTGCCAGCGTCGCTAGAAGAAGAAGAATTTCCGGTGCAACACTGCCGGTGTGCCAGTCTGTTTCTACGGCGGAGAAAAGCAAACGCCGCTGCATGCCTTCATCACCGGAAAAGGAGCTTGCGTCGGACTGTCTGGATCCACCATAAATCATCTGGACCACTGCCACCTTCGTCGGCGTCGAGGGGCTACTGATTGCCGCCGTCACCCGCTGCTAGAAGGAGCCGAAGTCGTCTGTCGCTGCCGCTGCTACTTCCAAAGAGAGAACCCACGATCTGCCCGGCTGATACGGTCGCCGTCTGAGAAGAACCGTTCAATGGCCTGGAGTTGACGATGAAGACGACGACGAAATGTACGTAACTTTACGTACTCTGCGTTTTACTCCGTATTTGTTTATGTTCTGGGCCACATTCCTGCATGATATTGTTGGCTGTGTAATTTAATCTGTTGGGCCGAAAATAACAATAAGGAAAGTTAATTGACTTTAGTTGATAACAAAACCTTGACCTAATTATAATTTGTTGCTGGCCGATTATGAGACTGCTGCTCCAAAATGAATGGCTGATTTGGATCGTCCAAATCATTATAATAACAATAAAATAATATTAATAAATTATATATGGACTATTATATATATAGATTGATAATTTGTGAAATAAGAGAATCATAAGAGGGGCAACTTATACGTAGTATATAAATAAAGGGTAAATGAATTTAACTGTAAGTTGATATCGATATTGATACTAGAATTTTAATATTGTTAGAAGGTGAATTGAATGATGAGCAATGTAGAAGAATTTCACTAGGAGTACTTGGAGGTTGAGGTAAGTTTCACATCAACCGAAATTATACCTTTTGCTTCGTGAATCTATTTATGATTATTCATTTGATTTTATTTGAGTACCTGGTGAGATTTCTAGCATTTACAATTTATACTTCATATTTGAGTATTTGGAATTATTTATGGATTGTTATTGAGAATTATATTTGAGATTTCAGTATTGGATATTGGATGATATTTTCGAGTATTTGAGTTATCATATGAAATGTTGTTTGGGTTATATTTGAGATCTGAACTATTTATGAAGTATTCTATATTTTGGCTCTTTCGTGAAATTTTAATGTATGATACATTTGAGTGTAATTTGTTGGAGTTGATATTTTACATTGTGGATTATTATGTGGACTTGGGATTTCATATCCGTTTTGGTTGAGGTTGTGATATTGGTTTGGAACTTTGAGAATGAATTGTGATTTTTGGTGAGCACCCGGAGAAATCCGTGGTGTCGGTTTGCCACATCCGGATAAATGTGGTATTGGTGAGTGGTAATGGCTATAAGTCTAAATCCACCAGGGGTACTTCCCAAAAGCGGAGTATCCCAGCTTAATTGTAGTGTAGTTGGTAGAAAAATCCCGACTACTCGGGCTTCTTACTTCCCGGAGGGCTTGGAATCCCTTTTAGGGGGTGTGCACACTTAAGGTAGGAGTTCGGCTTCCACTGGTTTTAATTGGGTTTGAGGTGATCTGGACTTTGATTGGATCGAGGTGATTGAGATTATTTGATTGACTTGATTTGGACTTGAGGTGAATATTATTTGGTTGGATTGGACTTGTATTGAAATTGAATTCTTGGATTGATTGAGATTGGATTGGATTATCTTTGGATTGAATTTGAGTTGGATTGAATTATTAAATTATTTTTGAAATTATTAGAGTATAAGTACTTTTGGATTTGATTCGGGTTGATTATGTTGAATATCGTTTATAATTATTTATAAGTATTTTGAGATTTGAGGTGAATAATTGATGTTTGATTTATGCTTTGAAATTATTGTAATGATTTTTGGTGGTTTTATGTATATTTGGTATTTTTGTAATTATTGTGGTTTTATGTAAATACTTACTTATATTTGAAATAATACTATTATTTTACTAGTGAATTATGCTATGAGAAGATTTTATAAATTGTTTTAAAAAAATTTTTCCTCCTAAATGCTTTTGTTTTCAAAAATATGAAATTATATTATTTTATAGGGTTAGGTGGAACTTACTTAGCATTGTTGCTAATTTTTGTTTTCTTTTGTTTTTTTTTTCTTTCTGTACTTTATTTGTACAGGTGCTGAGTTGATCCTGTTGAAGTTGATTTCGAGAGAGCTTCCGCTAGAAAACATAATTAGTAAATTAGTAAATTATTGTAATTTTAATTCATTTTCAACATCTTTACTTAGTAAATAATTGCTTATATATTTTAAGTTGTTTTAGCCTGTGCACTCGGTTAAGGGAGAATCGAGTGTGGCGGTAACACCCCTATTTCCCTTTTGGTTTTCCGCTGCATAACTCTGATGTTTTCGAATAAAGTTAATATTTGTTTTGAATAAAGTATTATTTTTGGGTGGGAAATTTGGGGGTGTTACAATCCCACATTATATTACAAAGGTTATATGCTGTGGCTCTCTCAAAGAGGGCTAGAATGAGTACGGCCACGTCCCCCATCCGAGTATGGTGATTGTTGGGGCGGCCGAGCAAAGAATTACACAAAAACTTTAGGAAAATCTGGAGAAGGGGATGTTGAACGTGACTAATGGAGAGTTTAGACGCGTTAACTTTCACTTCTCCGGTCATTTTTGACCATCAAGTGTGCTTTCCGGTATCCCTCTCTCATGGTGATACACTAGTAATTTCCGTGTGTATGTTTATGTTTTTAGCTAGTTTTGGTTGTTTAATATTTCGGAAATTACACGCTTTTGGTGTAATAGTTATGTTTGTAAAATAGTTGTAATATGCTTAGATTAGGTCTATTCTGGGCTCAAACAGGTGCAAGATCAATCAAATGATCTTTGATGAACCCAAAAGAGGAAGGAAGGTACAAGAGTACAAGACAAAAGAAGAATAACCCTGATTTTGGCCTGTACCCGGTCGGGTATACCCTTTACCCGATCGGGTACCAACTTGATTCGAAATCAGATCAATTCAGGAAACAAAGGGATGTGCAGGGAAAGATTTGGCCACGATCGATTGTCATACCCGATCGGGTACACCGACACACCCGATCGGGTATGCCTTTTATTTCTACCCTGAAATCGATCGAGTATACCTCGAATCTGAGGTTTTACAAATACCCGATTGGGTACCCTATGTGTACTCGATCGGGTACCCGAGCTGCATCTCCAAAAGCCTATAAATACACCCCCTTTCCTTCACAATTAGATACCAATTCCTATACACTTATAAGCTCAGTTTAGAATAGCATTTCTTTATAGAGAAAAGAGTCAAATAGGTCCCTGTACTTTAACAAAAAAGTCAATTGGGTCCTTAAACAATTTGCCGCCTCAATTAAGTCCCCTAAGTTTGAAAAATTAACCAAATAGGTCATTTAAACGGTTAGCATCCGGTTAGCCGGTTCCTTGTTGACTTGGATGTATACATGTCATTATTTTAATGAAAATTATTATTTTTACCTATTTGTTAATATGATATATTTCTTATATATTTCCTTCTCAGCCAACCTAACGTAGATTAGCCAGCCGCATCCCCAACCCTAATTACTCGATCGTCCATTTCATCTTCTTCTACTGCGAATCAAAATGTCATCTGCATCTTCATCACCTGCCAGAAAAGGACGAACCATTACTCTTGATTATGAGCCGGCGGTGTACTGTTATTGTGCTTTGAAGGCCCCCTTGTGCGTAGCTCGGGAGAGTGGGAGAACATTCTACGGCTGCCAAAAATGGAAGGTAATTCTTTCTGAAATTGCTAAAATTTTGTGTAAAGTTTTCAGTATATAGTTGAACATTAGGATACTCTTATCATTTCAATGAACCTATATAATTAGTGACATTGCATTCCAGGTTGGATGTGGATATTTTGTGTGGAAAGATTCTCTGGAAAGTAGATATGCAGTTCATGGTGAAGAAGTGAATCAAGATATGTTTGAAGGAAAGAGCATGATCTCCAAGCTAGCTGACCAGTTAAGCGGAGTACAAGGAAAAATTGAATGTCTTCAGGAGGTTGTTGAAACTGAAGCGAAGGATGCTAAAAAGTTTAGAAAAGTGGTTGGAGTTGCTGTTATTGCAGTTCTGGGTTTCCTTACCATGGTTTACTGTAATCAGCTTCAAATGTAATACTTTGAGTAGACTATAATTGTAGTACTTAGGAAGCTTGGTCTGCATTTTGTACTGCTGTGTAAGACTCGGTTGGAATGCATTAGTGTAATAAACAATGAGTGATGGCCTTGAACTTGTGTTGTACTATCCTTGACTCCTTTAATAAAGTGTGTGTAAGAATTGATTGCTTGGCCTACTTTTTCAGTCATCACATGTGTGTTCTTTTTGTAAAGTAGTTGTGCTATTAAAGAATGAATATGTGTAGTGGTTGTGCTATTAAAGAAAAAGAATATGTGTAGTATGCAGAAACATGGTAACAGATCAAGTGAAATGAACCAAGTTAATAATATAAAAATGAATAAGACTGTTGACATGTTCAGTATCAAGGCTGGACTCAGCACCAACAAAAAACCAGTAGTATAAGGCTTAAGTCAGTGTGTAGTATAAGGCTGAAGTTAGTACCAACATTATTGACATAGTTCAAACTAAAAACCATAAATTGACATGTTCATTGGAGGTTTTTCAGTAACAATAATTCCACCAAATGTACAGCAAAATGCATAACAGTAGTAGGGCCGCACAAGGCCAATCAGTGTTTACTTTGAGGGCCACAAAAGTGCCATACTAGCCACAAGTTCTAGAGATAAAAAACAAAAACAGTAGGTGTACCACCTACATTTTACAGCACTTGCCTTTATGTACTACAAAACAAAACAAAAAAAAACTTCTAAATCTTGAACTTCATCTCTTCCCCTTCATCTAGATCCTCCTCCAATGACCATTTCACTTCATAGCAGCTCAAAATTCACAACAAAAGCAAAAACAAAACACTTGTAAATCTGGAACTTCATCTCTTTCCCCCTTCATCTGGATCCTTCACCAATGACCACTTCACTTGCTTGTCCAGGCTGCCATGAGGTAAATAAAATTAGATTTCAAACATATATATTTATATGACTCACATACAACACACTTCACTTACATCTACAATAGTTTCACCAGTGCTAGCATTGAAAAATACCCCAAATCCCCTCTCAGATCTAGACTTCTTACTCCTTCCTCTCCTTCCTCTAGGTTGACTTGTGCCACGACCTTCAGGTGCAGAGGATCTTCCTCTAAGAGCTGTTTGGCCTCTTCCCCTCCCCCCTCTGGCTCCTTGTTCAGTCTGTGGTATTCCACCTTCAGGGACTGCATTACCAGCTTCAGATGCAGATGCAGATGATCTTCTTTTCCCTTTACCCCTTATATTTGTTCCTCCTGTTTCAGATGGAGATGCAGATGGTTCCTTATTCAGTCTGTTAGCACAAGAAGCTTTGTTGTGTCCTTCTCCGTTACAAATGGAGCACTTCATTATTCTACCTTTTCTGCTTAATCGGGTACCACTCCTTGGTGGTTCACTTTCTTCTCTTATCCTCCTCTTCTTGGGCCTGCCAGTCATCTTCTTGGGTAAGGGAGGCATTATCTCTTCAAACTCTGTGGCAGGCCATAATAACTCACCATTAATAGGTTGGAGGGTATATGAATAAGTCCTTTGATACAGCTCTTTGGAGTAACAATTGTCTACATAGTGCTCCGGATCCTCTCCTTTATCAAATATTGCACAAATGGCATGTGCACAAGGGATTCCAGAGAGATCCCATCGCCTGCAAGAACAGGTTCTACCATTTAGGCTGACTTTGAATTGTTGTCTTCCTTTTTTGATTTCATAACCATCATCCCCATTGAAGTCCACTTGCCAATCTTCACTTGCTGAAATATTTCTATTTAGCTTTTTCAATATGATAGGACCATAATTTCCTGAAATGGATGGATGCATAAGTGAACATATACACAGGTGGGTTCTGAAGCACTCAAGAAATAGACCATATATGTACAACATACATAATTCATAACATGTAGGTTCATAACTCAACATATACTGCATGTTTGCATATATGACTGAAGAAGTACAACATACCCACTTCATAAGTCATATACCCAATTCATATACTTATAGGTTCATATACCCACTTCATAAGTCATACACACTTCATATATGCTCAGTTCATATACTCATAAAGTACCACACTCTTTCTGATTCATATAGGTTCATACGTCAACATATACTTATAGAAAATACATATACTCAGTTCATATTTTCATATAATACACACATTTTATGATTCATATAGGTTCATAAGTCCACATATACTAATATAAAATACATAGTCAGTACATATACTCAAAACTAAAGAATTATCATAGTCAGATCAGTCCATAGCAAATACAGACACATATACCTGGCCACCTTTGAACATATTTTCTCTTCTTTGCAATTCTTTTCATTGTAGCTACCCTAATATCCTCCAGCATAGGAATCAGTGCCTTGCTTCTGCATTGTAATAAGGTGCTGTTGAAAGCCTCAGATAGGTTGTTATCTACGGTGTCACACTTCACTTGAGTTCTGAAATATGCCTTGCACCATAAGTTGAAAGCGTATTTGCGCAAATCCTTTCCAGCCTCAGGATTTATCTTGTCTAGTTCAGCTAATGCAGCCTGGAGTTGTGGTTCACATGTTGACTTAGCACACTTCCAAAACAGGTTCCTCAACACCAATCCTCTGTGTAATTTGCTCCAGTTGGCGTGTATGTGTCTAGCACAATTTCTGTGCTCAGAATCTGGAAGGATATTGGCAATGACATTTGACAGACCCTGTGATATTTTCATAAATGATACATGATGTTAAATAGCAATTTATGAATAATAATATAGGGAAAGGCAGAAACACAGTTACACACCTTTTGTTGATCACTAATTATAGTCCACATATGTGGATTAGTGATTTGCAAATCTGCCTTTAAGAGGCTTAAAAACCATGACCAGGATGAGTTGTTCTCTATCTCAACAACAGCCCAAACGATTGGGTACATTTGGTTATTCCCGTCCCTACCAACAGCAGTAAGAATCTCACCCTTTAACTGTCCTTTTAAAAAACACCCATCCAATCCTATGATCTTCCTGCAACCTTCCATAAAACCATGTTTGACCGGTCCAAAACACATATATATTCTTTGAAAAATTGCAGGTGCTTCAGGTACAACTCTGACAGTGTGAATGATCACAGTGGAATCTGGAATAGACCTTAAACACTCCTCAGCATAATTTCTCAATTTCTTAAATTGGTGTTTAAAATCTATCTGGCTTTTCTTATGTATATCACGCACAGCCCTTGTGGCCATACTAGTAGAAATATGTATTTTCATTTCAGCTTTAACTAGTTTCTTCAAGTCTACTCCACCCATGGTAGGATTTTCAACTACCTTATCCTCAAATGTGTCAACTATCCATTTTTGGCTCACTATTCTCAGCTTAAACTTGGAGTTGCATTTATGTTTAGACTCTAGAACTTTCACTTGGAAACACTTAAGGTTATCTTCCCAACTAGCATAGCAAAGATAAGGGCATTTTAAAGCACATTCAACTCTAACTCTCATAGAATCATTCTTAACAAAATGTAAATCCTTCTTGTTAACCACTGCATATTTGATAATAGCATTCTTGAATTGTCTAGAATCTTCAAATAGCATAGCCAACTCAATAAGGGGAGGATCAGAGTCCGGATTGTAAGAAACATTGGTGATCTTTGGGCGGCTAGAACTACCATCATCTGCATCTTCCTCACCAATGTAGCTTGGAGGATTGGATGAATCATACTCTACACTGTCTGCCTCCTCATCACTGTTTTCCTTACCATTTGTACCCTCTCCTTCATTTGCTTTTGTCTGTGTACCACTATCATGTGAGTGAACATGGACTTCATTAAAGATTTCTTCCTCTGAGTCTGCCTCACCCTCTCCCTCACCCTCTGCCTCACTCTCTGCCTCACTTTCTGATTGTGGCTGACCTTGAAGTTCGGTTTCAGAAACTGATTCTACCTGTACTTCACTGTCACAACCTCTATCACCCACTATATCA
The DNA here is from genome assembly GCA_945859915.1 of Cuscuta epithymum. Lineage (NCBI taxonomy): Eukaryota > Viridiplantae > Streptophyta > Magnoliopsida > Solanales > Convolvulaceae > Cuscuta > Cuscuta epithymum. The sequence goes on from CAMAPF010001009.1 coordinate 766,718, forward strand.
GTTGGAGAAGGGGCATCACCCTGTGTGTCCTTTGTATTCACCTCAGATTCTTCAACAACATCAGCTACTACTTCAGTTGGGGGAGGTAAAGGAAGAACCAATTCAACCTCATCCAAACCATGCTCCACATATATGTCACACTTCCCACAAGTTGAGGCTATATTTATCAAGTGAAGAGTTGATTCATCATTGTGCAATACCTGAAGCATGTCCATAGATTCAATAGGTCTTTTGAAGTACAACCCTGTAATATTACCATAGCTCCCACTTTTTAAATCCCTCATTAAGTGTGGATAGGATATCAAGTCGGGATCAATGTGAATGCATTCCACTGCACCACCTATGTATTTAGTTTCAGGAATGGTAACAAAGTTCCCTCCATGATGTATTATGAGTTCCACTTTATCAAACATTCTGTACACATTAAAAGACCATGCTTCAATTCAGAGGCTCAAATGAATTACAAGTTCATGGCAACTAAAATTAAGCACAAAGAACCAGAAACGTTGTGTATTAACATACATAACCATCTGGATGTTCATGTAGTGAATATTAAACGGCGGGTAAACCATGAAAGACCCCAAAACTGAAACCTAATAAAGTATAACCTAATACATTCAACACTTACATGGAGTTCCGATTCACGTTAAACTTCAGATTACGTAACAAACTTCAGAAGGATGGAGCGTGTCTCACACCATTTGCATATCTAGGGCTGAAATGAAGCTGCGTTGCCAAGAAGGTTTTGAACGATGACAAAGGTCTTTGTTTTTAATTTTTTTTACATGTTTCGAAGGACATATATCATTTTAACAAATAGGTAAAAATAATAATTTTCATTAAAATAATGACACGTATACATTCAAGTCAACAAGGAACCGGTTAACCGGATGCTAACCGTTTAAATGACCTGTTTGGTTAATTTTTCAAACTTAGGCGACTTAATTGAGGCGGCAAATTGTTTAAGGATCCAATTGACTTTTTTGTTAAAGTACAGGGACCTATTTGACTCTTTTCTCTTCTTTATATTTTTCTAGCATGTTTAGTCTCCAAATGAGGAGCTAAACTTCCATTTCTTAGTTTTGCTCTTGAAGCTTGTTGATTATAAAAGTTGTGAGTTATTTTATCAACTTCTTCTCTTGATTAATAATTCTTCCCTTAATCTTATTCTATATTAATGTTGGAGGGTTGCTAAGTGACGATTAGTTAACGTTCTGACATTAATTACTACTAGAAACGATCAACGAACCGATGGTTAATCGTTGATGGTTTCACAAGTAAGTAACTTCGGTTTATTAATGCACGGTCGTGGTTAATAAACTTAAGAGGGATTAATTTTGTTGGTTAAACTGAAACCGTTGTGTTGAGGTTATCAATCTCAATTGATTTCATCAAGGAGTTAAGAGATTAAATGCTACTATCAAGTCGGTATATGGCGGTGTTCTATACTTGACTAATAGTAAGAGTTATTAATGAACGGTCGTTGTTAATAGCTACCCTCGATGAATTGGATATACTCCTCGATTGAGTATTCGAGAGGGGATAAGTTATAGATATAACAATGATCGACTAAAATAAATCAACAAGTGGAAAGTAGCAAGGCCAAGTCCTTTTTATTCTTGAATTAAATCTCATATAAGTCATTCATCTTCGTGTTTAATTAAATTAAATCACTCAAACCCAAAATCCCCCTTTTATTTACTTGTTTCATTTAAAAAGATAATTATTCCTTTCCCTGTGGATACGGACTCTACTTCACCTATACTACGTATAAGTGTTAGTATCGAATTTATTTTGACTCACCGTGACAAAGTGCTCGTCAAATTTGGCGCCGTTGCCGGGGAAAGGCAATTAATTTTTCTTTTTATTTTATTTTAAGAAAAAGAAAAAAATATATATTATTCAAGTATAAAGATTTCTATTTCTTCTGAGCTTTGTAGTATATGGTTAAATATCGTTCATTGAACGAAATCACCTACCACTCAAACCCCGAAATAGAACAAACTCTCGAGTGGTTGAAAAATAAATTCTCAAACTCCGACTCGGGAGAATCATCAAGTGCTAGTTCTCACTCTAGCGAGACCGAAGAGCCAATCATTATGGCTCACGAAACAAGAACATTGAGGGAGCTCACGGTTCCAAATCTTAATCAACAACCCTTATGTATCACTTTTCCAACTCTTGATACGGGGGTCACATTTGAGCTAAAATTTGGGCTCATTCATCTACTTCCCTCTTTCCATGGTCTACGAGGGGAAGATCCGAACAAACACCTGTCAGAGTTTTATGTGTGTTTTCTCGCACTTAAAATAGTTGTAGAAAAGTGGTTGAATGTACGAGTATCGTCTCCACAGGGACGGACAAAAGGGAAATAAAGATTAACTAAATTCAGTGATTAAAAAGAAATAATTAAAATAAAATGCAATTGTGCGAGATTGGTTGATTGATTAAAATAAAACTAATGCTAATGAGCGATTAAAAAGATTGGTTTTTCCTTAATTAACGATGAAGGGAACAGGGATTGATTCCGGGGTTAACCCGATTTCTGGCAGATCAGACCTAATTACATGAAATTGATTTAATCGAGCCTAGCTAATCATTACTAAGTTCTTACCGCTCTCGCGGCCTAGAGTACAATAATTTAAGGGACCGGGCTGATCTCTCATGCGACAGGATCCTAAATAATTGTCAAGACGAGCGAGCTTACGGCCCCTTAATCGCTACTAATCTCTCAGCGAACGATTAAGTGTGTGTGAATGTGTCCTAGAATAAACTAGATCTCTCTTAATTCATTCTACAAGCAATTAAAATTCTAGTGGCCATCTAGGTTATAAGAGATATCAGTTAAATTATTTAAACACAAATTAAACGGCATTCATGCAACTAAACCAACAAGAATCTAGCCATCAATCATGATTAACCCCTTCATCAACCCCAAATCCCTAATTAAACTACTCACGCCTCATAATTGACGAATCAAAAGAATTGGGATGAATAGAATAAATTGCCATTAATTAAAAGAATTGAACTTACAAAGAATCCCAGGTTCTCGAAGTAAACATTGTAAAAACGCAGGTAAAACTCGTCCTAGGCCTCTCCACAAAGTTCGTCACCCTCAAAAAGGGGTATGGAGGCCTTATTTATAGAAAACAGGAGAATTTGAGTTGAAATAGGACAGTTCGGGGCCAGACACGATGCCAGGCACGATCGTGCCTGGGATCGTGCCTACGGAACACATCGCGCGTTTCGGTTGCAGGCACGATCGTGCCTGGCCTGGACACGATCGTGCCTGGCTGGCAGTAGCTCCGCGCCTCAAACCTTCTCCAGGCACGGTCGTGCCTGGTCTTTTCTTCGTCATTTTTCTCCGTTTCTTGCTCCGAATGCTCCCGAATGCCTACAAGGCCGATCCAAATGCTCTTTCTTCATCAGAATTTCGTCGTGAATCTCTCGGTGACCTCCAAATCTCAATAATCTTTTTCGAACGCCTTCAAATCCTTCCCGAATGCCTCTCAAGCGCCGATTCCCGGACTCTAACTTCTTCAATTCAACTCCAATTGCAACGAAATTCAACCCAACGCCTGATAATCACAACTTGAGCTAAAATTGAGACTTGCAACGCCTTAAAGCCAGGAAAACCGTCAAAATCCAACCCGAACATGCATCAAATGCGTGTCTAAATACAGACTTATCAGACTCCCCCACACTTAAGCTTTTGCTTGTCCTCAAGCAAATCGAACAACGGGACTTACGATAATCACCACACAGAATTTAAAACAGTTAGCATGCACACGTAGTTAAAGGGATATTCACAGGACAAACAATCTAAACCAAGAAAATTCTTCCCTAAACTACATCTTTGTACTCAAGCTAAACTGTTTGACACAACTATTCACAACATCATTAAAGTAATGGCAGCATACACAAATAAACTAGCTACTGATCAGAAGGACTTGTGAAGGTGATGGTGAATGGATCATGAATAAAAATAATAGTCCCTTTCTTTTGAGAGATTGGAATATTCTAACAAAGACTCAATGTATTCAGGAACTTCAGCTCTATTCTTAGGAACAAGGAACTCAGTAGGCCACAATTTATTAAAAATCATTCAAACCTATGCAAAGAGTAGACATGGTGTACAACTAAGCTAAACCGTCTCAACACATTTGTGCTTTGACGTATACTTGAAGTACGCGGAGGACTAAAACTAAATTTTGAGAGAGCCTCCAAGTTCATTAATTTAAGTTTAGTTTTCCTTGTCATGTTGGCACGAGAACGCTGTTTCTTTCGAAAGATACCTAAGTCTCATCTTACGCTTTTTGACCGGGGCTCCCATTCTCTTTTTCGCAAGGCAAGAGGTCTAGCTATATTAATTTTTCACCTTTCGGATTCTCACTAGACATTACCGCATTCTAATCTCGGCCTCACCAAGGAAAAATATCAATTAAAGTCCATTAATTTAAAAGTGAATCCATGCCTACAATGCAATCCTCGAAAGTATCAAATTCCTAAAAAGTGACTGCTCTTACCCCATTTGGGGCATAGGAACAGTGCCCAAAAATGGCTCCTACACAAAATTCCCTAAACTTAGCGAATTATTCCCTTAGTTCCCTAAACATCAAGACTAAGTCAGAAATATTCACGGGTAAGGAAACACAAGCCATTTGGCTATGGAGCTCAATTAATTGGGTAACAATCAACGGTCAGGCTCAAAGTGGCTTCTCCTAAAGGGTCTTATTCAGGTCAATGGGAAAACTGTTACTTCATTGCATGGGTGAGTAATGCCTTCATCCTTTCAACAACCAGATTCTTAGTGCAAGCAATTTTAGCCTAAATACTTTAAGGACATTCTAAAAGCATAGTCAAGCACTAGGCAGCTCACAAAGACACAGTTTAAAGAAAAATTTTCAAAAATTTTGACATGAATTTCCTATGGATATACAAGTAACACCTGCGCATGCTAACTCTAAAAAAATCACATGTAACAACTACTGTCCGAATGCCCAATTCAATCCCCCACACTTGAACTTTGGCATCGCCCTCGATGACCAAATATGCACTATGCACTAGGGGTAAAGAGGAAAGGGTCACGCGTGCTCAAAATCAACTCAAGTTAACATTACGCAGCGAGTAAAAAGAGTGATTGAAACTTCCCTATAGCGTTGGTCGGTCTGGAACTAAACTGGGTCTTTGATCGCGCGACACATCATCCACTAAGCATTTGTTTGAGCGGCAACACATCATGAAACAACAAAGCACAACAAGAATTCCAACAGGGCTTCCAAATGTTAGAACAGATTCACAAATCACAGTAATGGCCCCGTCAGCAATTAATCAAGCGAGAATATCATCATGTTAGAACAAACCCATGTTTAACCAGAATAGTTGAAAAGTTTGAATTTTTATCAAAGAAAAGTTCTTTGAATAAAAGTTCAAATTTTTCAACGACACACGGTATAAACAAGGTCACAAGAAAGCATCATTCATTACAACAATGTTTGTAGAATGAAGTTCTTCCCAAAAGAATTAAAGAGATCAAAATAGCTGAAGAACTCACAAATCTCAAATTAGAAAAAGTTTGGCCTAAAATTGGGGATTTATGCTCAAATAAACTCAACAACAATTATTCAACATCACAAGCAACAAATCAATCCTTAATTCAAGCAAAAAGCACAAAATCCCCAACTTTATTTCACATTCAACAAATTTTAACCCTAAATTGGCTAATATTAGCTCAAAAATTAGGGATTTCAATCAAAAGAGGCAAATTCATCAACATAGAACATCATTATCATCAATACAAGCCTCAATTTGAACAAAGAAATCAAAATCCCTAGGATTTGAGCACATGCAATTTCGGATTTTTCAAAGCTTCACACAACCTCCATTAATGGAGAAAAGAAGGTTGGAGAAGAAGATGATATACCTTGAGTGAAGAGAGGAGAGAGAGGGTGTGCGGCGGTCGGTCGGAGTAGTCGCTGGTGGTGCGGTGGTGGTTGGGAAGACTACTCTCCCACAGGAATGAAGCATCAAGGTCCATGAAAGTCAATCTCAGACTTTCAACTAAGAAGGGAAACCAAATCCAAACAGAAGATCAGCAGAAGACTACTCTCCTGAAGCAGCAGTCTCAGCAGATGACTGATCACCGGAAGCAGCAGACTCAGCAGACAACTGACACTCAGGTCACTGCTCAAAAAGACTGCATTGATGCTATCAACAGGTGCCTACCTCAGAAGCAAGGCACTTTGTCAAAGGCAGATGTCTCAGCAAAGGTCTCAGCAGAGCACTCGACTAAATACGTCTTCTAAGCAAGAGGCTGGAAAGATCGACAGAAGGCTCACATTTGAAGGAGAATTCCACTAAAGAAAGAATCTCTAAAGCATCATCTAAGGGGGAATGAGTGTTGTTCAACAAGAATTATGATCAATGAACCAAAATGAGTCAACAATCTGAGATCAAGCATTATTCATAAAGGTATCATTTATTAAAACTCTGCTGAAATTCATAGACTGGTGCTCTGTAGACTCTTAACTTTGTTAGGAACATCTACATCCTAATAAAAATAAAGGTCATCTACAAATTAGTCTAGAAACTGAATTTTCATTTATGAACACACAAAGCAGAAAGGTTTTAGTGTTAAAGGCATCACACAAGGAAGACATGTGATGATCCGAGAGCATCCTTTTAAACTCCATTAATAAAGATCATCAATACCGTCTTCAATAAAGGTTCTTAAACTCAACCTTGGAAAAAGAACCAGCCCCCAAACACACTAATCAATATGCCTCGATCTCTTGAATTCAATCTCAAAAGACGAAGAGACCATCTGAAGCTCGAGTATAAAATCTGGTCTCTCTTCTCACATGCTCATCTTCAACCTACGATTATTCCTTCCAAACCTTCTTCACAGCAAAACCTCTTAAACTCTCAAAAACGTCTGACAACATGTCTTCTAAACCCATTCTTGAGCTCTCACTCGGTCAACCCCGCTCTGCTCAAATAGCATCATTTCCTCCTCAACCTGACCAACCCAACGTTCCATTTCTCAAAGGAAGAGAAGAACTAGACAATCAAGTCAGAAGGGTCACGAACTGGAGGCAATGGAGAATGGCTCCAATGGAACAACTCCTTCAACATGCAGCATTGGTCAAAATTGAAGAGGAGTTTGCTCTTAACTGGCTCCAGGAACAGAGCATTGAAACAGCCATGCAAAAAACTACCATTCGTCGAGTCTACTATGAAAAGCTGGCGGTACTCAAAGAAAAAGCCAATCAGAAGATGAAAGGAAGAATCCCAAACCCCCTTCCTAATGAATCATCAAGAAAAAGAAGACGGACTGAGTGATTTGTGAATGCTACCAAAAGAGGGGGAAAGAGAGTTTTAGTAATTAGAACTCTTCTTTTGGCATCATCACAAAAGGGGGAAATTGTTAGACCCTAGATTTTGATGAACTGTTTTGATGATGCCAAAAGCTTTTGTTTTCCCCCCTCTATTGTAGCATTATTATAGGTTTGGAGAATGTAGTAGTCTCTGTTATCCTCTGTTGTAGCATCTTGCAGTTGACTAGTACTAAGAAAATTATCTAGATGTGTCTTGCTCCTTGTTATATAGTTAACAAATAAATATGACTGGAAAACCATAAAATGCAATAAGGCAATACTATATTGCCTTAAAAGGATATCGAATAAATCCAACCAGTTAAATTTATTTGTTACACACAAAACATTTCGTACAAATAAAACTATCTATTTTAACTGGAAAACAAAATGCAATAAGGTAATTTTACCTTAATAGGAGTTGATATCCTACCAGTTAAATACTTAGCTTATCATGTACGAAATACTAGATAAACCATACACTCAGAAGCATATTCTTGATATTCGGTTCACTACAACAAATAACAATGTAAACTCTATATAACAAATAAAACACACTGGGATTCAAAATGAAATAAGGTAAAGTTGTCTTTATCTTAAAATTGGATATTTAAATCCAACCAGTAAAATGTTATTTGATATATAGATTGTTAGAGATATTTTTAGTATTGTGATCAATGTATTTTATCTAGTCTCTTGGTAGTATTTATTGTGTATTTAGTAGGCCTTAAATGGAAAAGGCTACTAAGCTAAATTAGGAATGGGCCTCCTAAAAAGGAGAGCCCATATCATTGTAAAACCTACCATTCTAAGGAGGCTATAAATAGACCCCTTAGGAATGGCTAGGTTAAGCTTTCCTCCCTCAGAAATATTCCCTGCGCATAGAATAGAGCCTACGGAAGTTTTACGCTAACATTCTTCACCATCTTTGTGTAAACTTTCTGGCTATCAATGGAAAGCTTCTTCTACTTCTATTAATCAGATCTTATACATTATAGAGTAGAAATAGGGACCAACAATTGGTATCAGAGCCGAGCGTGTGACGTATTGAAGTTTCTGCAACTTATCGATCGATTGAAGACGGAAGAAAACTCCTGCGCGAAACTCATCGGTGAAGTTTTTGTCTCTTGCGCGATTTTCTATACTGTTTTTGTTGTCATTTTTGCAGGAAAATGTTTACAGGAAAGTGTTTATAGGCTTGCAAGGATTCATTTTCTAAAAAATCGTACCCAGAAATTTGGCGTACAGGTTAAGCCAGAGTTGAGCGATTCTGCATTTTCGCGCAACTCCGCTGGAAAGAAGAACAGGTTTCGCGCAACTCCTCCTGTCCGATTTCAACTTCGCGCAAAACACCTTGCGCGATTTTGGACTTGAGCGATCCTAAAAGTTGAGCGATTACACTTGAGCGTTTCACAGGTTGTGCGCAATTACTGGTTTGCGCGAAAGCACAGACCTGCGCGATCCGGATACTCTCTTGCGCGATTTTACCTTTGCGCGAAACGACCTGCGCGATTCTCCAGTTGCGCGAACCAGTGTGCACGATATTACCCTTGCGCGAAAGGTCTAGCCCGATCCAGGTGTTGCGCGAACCTTCATTGCTGCGCGATCCGGGAACTCTATTGCGCGATCCCAGAAGAGCTGCGCGATCACCACCTGCGCGAAGTTTCTGAAGTTGCGCGAAACAATCTCTTGCGCGATCCACGTGCTACGCGAAACTTGCGCGTTTTGTGTGAGTAAACCTTGAGCAGTTCCCGGTAAAGGAAACACAAATTTACTTTAAAAAAAAAAAGGGCAAAACCGTCTTTTGAGACCCCACAAATTTTGCGGCTATCGTGTCCGCAGGTCGCCCGCGCAGGGGGGGGGGTGCGAATTTTTCGTTTTTGAACTTCAAGCCGAAATCTCCTGTGCGCGAGAGCTCCCCTCTTCTCCTTCACCATTTAATCTTAAGGAAGGAGTGTTCCATATAAATAGGCTCTAAAGTTTCCAAGGGTTTTAGGTGTGGGATAAGTTAACAAGCTTACTTTTTCCTTCACTTGGACAAGTACATTTTTTCCCAAAACCCACTTCAAATGCTAATTTTAAGCTCATTTTTAAACCTTGAGTTCAAACTCCAAAACCAAAGCTCAACACTTTTTCAAAGCTTCAAATAGTCAACCTTGAGATTTTAAAAAAAAAAATAATAAAAATAATAATTAATAAAAAAAAAAATAATAAATCTCAAGGTTAAGACTAATTTTTCTCAAAATCAAAGCTACATTTCAAGAGTCACAAACTTGCAGAAAACTTCAATCAACCACACGTCAACGATCAATTTTCAACAGTCAATCATGACCACTCCTAATATTGCTGATAAAGTGACTGCCATGTCTGCTCAAAACAGGAATGCTGACAATGCTGTAAGTACTTCTAATCTTTCTATTTATACTTGCTCTTGCTCAAAAACTGATATGCATGATAAATTTAAGGAGCTAGAGGTGAAATATGATAGATTGTATGATGTCTATAATCAACTGCGTGAAAAACAGACATGCTCAAACATCAAAATAATCAATTCAGAGAAAACTATCACTAAGCTCACAACTGAAAATAAGAGACTTAGTGCTAGCGAAAAAGAACTGACAGAGAAGCTTAGAACAACTGAGAAAGAGAGAATTAGACTTCTCAATCAGCTGGCTTAGGTTCCCACATCAAACAAAAATTAAAACAGCTCTTCACCACTAATAAGGATGGACCCATCTGGAGGTGGGTACCAAAACACACTTAATCTGTTTTGCAGGTCCGTCATGTGTGGTACCTGATTCGATTGCTCCACACACATGGCGGGTGAGAAGAGTTGTGAGCAATCAACTGGTGCACATTATTAAGGGGAGTATTGGCATGTATACTACCCCACTGAGCAGAAAATCAACAAATGCACACCTCAACACCAACACATGCCAAGAAGAAATAACAAGTGCTTATTCTGAGGGGGAGTGTTTCTTTGTCACTCCTCCTGGTGCCTTACAACGAAAAAAGCACACATCAAGGGGGAGTTTTCTACTTTACTCCCCGGGTGACAAACAACACCTTGCACATTCTGAGGGGGAGTTACATTTTTCTCCTCCTGACACCAATCAAGGATCAATGCAAGACAACCCAAGGATGTTATGACAGAACTAGTACCAATCAGGACCGTCTACAGGATCCAGAACTTGTACCCATCAAGGAGAACAACTCGAAGTTGGAACCAAAGGCCTTATCCTGCCATGATAATGTCGTGGTGGCTGTTTTGACAAGGCATAAAATTTAGAAGACACTAAACAAAAACTACCGAAGCACCAGAGGTGTATCTCTAACCATTTTGGGGAACACTCAACTAAGCAATGGATGCCTCTGGTGCGAGAATTCTAAAAGCCACCATTGACGACACCAATGTGACCAACACCAAAGAGTTCATGCATCAAGTGCTCCAAACACTAGAATTGATAATGGGATGCAGTTCAAGAACAAGGGGCTAATTGAGTTCTACGAAGCTCAGGGAATTACACAACAGTTCTCTGGAGCTGAAACACCAAAGCAAAAGGATGTCGTAGAACGATCGAACAAGACCTTGGTGGAAGAAACCAGAACCATGCTAATACAGTCAAAGCTTCCTCATTTCATGAGCGCTGAAGCTATCAATACGGCTTGCTTCACACAGGACTGGACGGTGATTCACAAATGATCCGACAAGATGTCCTATGAGATTGTGTTCAAGCGACTCCCTAACATTGCCTTCTTCCGCATCTTCCACTACAAGTGTTACATTATGAACAGCAAGGATGCTAGGGGACAACTTGATCCGAAAGCAACTGAAGACAAAGAGGCTCAATCATCTTCTGAAGTAGGAGGACAGGGAGACGAGACAAGATTGGATGAGCACGTGGTATTAGATTCTCTGTTCGAGTACTTTTACAGTCAACCACATGCATCACCAGCAACAACCACTACAAATTCTCAGACCTTCCTTTTATATGCTCCCACCGCAGAGGAAACACTCACTCCCACTCAGAATGATGATGAGCACACAGATGATGAAGCTGAATATGAACCATCTACCCCGCATAATGATCAACTTGAAGCAACTGCAACGCAAGAAACCCCAAAGGCACAACCAGATCAAGAATACACTGATCCTGATCATTCAATCATAACTCCACTACCTCCAACATGAGAGAAAGTGGACGAGGGCACATCTGCCAGAACTAATAATTGGTGATCCATCAAAATGAATCAGTACCAGAACCGCTTCAGCCAATGAGTACTTATATTCATGTTTCCTGAGTCAGAAAGAATCAACAAATATGACTGAAGCATTGGCTGATCCGGATTGGGTGATTGCAATGCAGAAAGAGATGAACCAGTCTGAAAGACTGAAAGTTTGGACACTGGTGACTATGTCTTATAGAAAAACCATTATTGGCACCAAATGGGTATCCAAGAACAAGAAGGATGAGGACGGTGTGATTATCAGAAACAAGACCCGCCTGGTAGCAAAAGGTTACAATCAACAAGAAGGAATCGACTACGATGAGACCTTTGCACCAGTGGCGAGGATTGAGGCCATCAGATTATCTCTTGATTATGTTGCTCACAAAAGATTCACCGTCTGTCAGATGAATGTAAAGACTGCATCTCTGAATGGAGACCTGAAAGAAGAGGTCTATGTAGCACAACTTGATGGATTCGTAGATCCCGAATGCCCCAAACCTTAGAACAAGATGAATACGATGAACTGGCCAATAAAAAGACATCATGGAAGAAATGATCATGTTAGGCTATGCTATGCCGATCAAGCTCATCTCCCAGGTCAAACCCGACAGACTACCACGACCATGGAGGACTCTGATGGCAACCTTCAACAAGTGCTGCATTGCCAAACACAATAGCTTCGACATGTGTATCATCTATCTTCTGACTGCCTTCCATGGTGTGGCATTCAACAAAAACGACGATTTTGTCTCGCTGATCTGGGACGACATCAGGAAGAAGAAAAACATCGATCCATTCAAACATCTACCATATATGAGATGGTTTTCTATGCTGATGCGACGTGTCTCTAGAACAACTCCAACTATCCACCAAAGACTATCTACTGAGATTCTGAGAACGTCAGCACTCCATCCCTCAAGTACATTCAAATGGTGACTGAGGATCCTACACTCTTACCATTCACCAGACTTGTGTCTCTGCTGCAGCTAGCTAATCTGAATGATCCATCTGTCTGACGCTACTGCTAGAAGAACAATATCATACTCCCTATGGCTCAGATAAACCCCCCTGAGCCTACCCCGGGGAGTCAGCCGAGAGATAGTGAGGGTCCTGAGAGTTCTACCCAGCCACAAAGACCAGTGGCAAGTCGGCCCCATGATGATCAGACTATGTCTGCTGAGGGCCACACCCGTGCTGAGGAGAATACCAATGACTCGTCTAGCGCAGCCAGATCACATAACGCTGACGATGAGGACTCCGGGAGCAAGGCTGGAGAAAACGACAACGACGATGATGATGAGGATGACGACAATGCCAATGCAAAGGGCAAGAAAGTCGAGAAAGCCCCCACTAAGAAAGGACGACTCATTATCAGGCTTTCTCGGGCTACAACACAAGAGCAGTCTCACCAAATCAAGGACACTCAAGGAAACATCATCAGTGAGACTCGCTCCAAGGTACGCCATGACCATGCCTCATCATCTACTCCTGTGCAAAGAGTGCAAACAGCTAGCAACTTAGCTGAAGAACTAGCCTTATATGATAGTTGCTCTGACCTAGACATTATAAACCGGGCTAACCACTTAGGAGCAGAGACTGATATTTTCAGTTTCCGAGTAGAAGACGCAGCATCTTGTCCAACTGCGCATGCACAAGCCACACCTAGCCACTCTGCTGCCTCCCAACAGGTAGTAGTTTCACAAATAGGGGATCTTATACCCACCTCTCTGCCCCCTTACGGAGCAGTTAAGGATGTACATAGTGGTCTATCGCCCCGGGCCACTACCCTTTCTTCTATCACATTGAGTCTAGGTGTCACATTCCCTACATTTTCAGATATGCTAGGACACATACACTATTCACACCACCGCACTCTACAGGTCCACTTTCACTGTCAACAACGATCGGAGATACTTCGATGATGATCGGAAGTCCTGCCGCTCAACAGATAACTCAATTATTATCTGCAGGCCACACACCAGTAAACTTTACTGATGTTGTGACAACGGTTACTACCCCTGTAACCGGACAACCCTAACCCTACCGACCTTGCAGTCATTCAGCAGCGTTGCTTGGATTCCACCATTAAACCATGGGTGCACGAAGCAATAACCGCTCGGGCATAGGAATTCAGGACCACCCCGACGCTTCTTAATGACATCATCAAACCCTAACTCAACCCTCATCCTCCCACTCCCAACAGCAACTCACCCCAATCCTTATCCTATCCCATTTACAATGCCATTCGATGACCTAGCATACATTATGCTAGCGAGAATTCTTGAAAACGAAGAAGCTCCACTCACTGACAAACAAAGAGCTCTTTTTGTAGTACCTGAAACCGAAAGCACATGCCATGACAGTCTCCGCGATCACAAACATTTGCATGAGGACTCCAATGATTCGGCTCCTCATGAGGGGGAGAATAAGAGGAAACGGGTACTCGAGCATGGTGCTTCATCTAGCCAACAACCCCAACTTGAACCCTCAAACAACCTAGATTAAATGCAAGAATTCTCTTAAGGATGCAAATTTTAAGGGGGAGTTTTCAAAGTTCTCCTCCCAAGCGCCAAACATCGTCAAAGGCATCCTACTCAGTGCTCCAGTTGAGGGGGAGTACGCAGAGAGAAAATAAACAAGATCAATGAGAGATAAGTCCCAATGGCTTAGTAAACCCAACTAAGCCTACCCAAGGGACAAAGCCGAGAGTGAGTAAATGAGTGAATATTATGAGTGAGGAAGCAGAAGGCTCCGATGAGCAAGAAGACAATAATCAATGACAAAACTGCTACCTCAAATGAGCTATCAATCGAGGAATCAATCCCAGTCACTCAAATACTCCGGACAATCCCCATAGGTTCAGGACTGAATCTATTCAGATCCCGGGTAGAAGTCGCTGCATTTTGTCCAAACAGCGCGTGCACAACCCTACCCTAGACCACTCACCTGTCTCCCAACAGACAGGTGTTTAATCACTGTTCACGGGGAACCTCATCTCTTATCACCGTCTCCTTCTGAGGCGACTGATACTGACTACAGTGGCCCTCAGCCCCATGCCACTGAACTTTCATTGATCACGTTGTGTCTAGTTATCTCACTCCTAAATGTTTTGAATTTTCTAGGACACAGACACATTTTTAGAATCAGTTGCAGGTCCAAGTGACCATGCGAGAACTTCCATAGGCTCATCTTCTATAGATGCAGACCGATGATTGGATGGAAGTCCTGATGTTGCAACATAGAAATCACCAACATTTTCAGGCCATCATTTAGAGTTCATCTCTATAGTGATGATAACGAGTGTCTACATGATCCCGGGGGGCTACAATTATCTATGCTGATCCTAGTGATCATGCCATAACAACCAGAGTGACATCTACTTCAGATGTTTCACAATGATTGGTTGGAAGTCCTGTTAGAGCTACAACGTTTCTATCATTATATACAGGCCACACATCAATGTTTACACTGATGTTGTGTCAACGGAACACCACAGTGTCTCCGGTTCTTATCTTTTCATTTTTTTTGCATTTTCAATTTTCCAGAATAAAAGAATAAAGGCAAGACATCTCGATTCATTGGATTGTCATAAAGGGGGAGAGTGGTCCACACGCTGTTTACTCTCAAAAATCATTCTCGGACACTTCTCTCCTCCAGCTCAAAAACAATGGCTCTCTACTCTCTCATGTTCATCAACTTCCAAGTCAGCTTCAAATCTAAAGGTCATCCATGCTCACAAGTCAACCATCATTTTCCGCTGTTCCACCGACAACTGTTCCTCAAAAGCATTCACAACCGAATAGTCAGAAAAGGCTACATTCTGGAGGATACAGAGGTCGGATGATTAAATACTGAAGATGAATCCCTTATGCGCCTAGATTTCTCCAGAACAATCATTCTAAAGGCGCCATCAGATTCATTCAAGCTGATCAAGAGAAACTTCTGAAAGGCAGGGATTAAAAGCAAGATTTTGAAGAATCCCTCAACCCCCGGCATCAAAGAACGAATGGAGTGAATAACACCAAGGGGGAGATTGTAAGGATTTCTTCATGAAGCCTTTCCAAGAAGACAAAAGAAGCTGAACTGAAAGAATTTGATCGACTAAAGCGGTGCTAGACGCAATCAATGCTCGACTCGAAAAGAGGAGAATGTTGCACCAATATGAACATGCTCTAGCACTACAAAGCAACTACTACAAGAGGCAGAAGAATCCACAAGAGCCAACAACGGACATTTGATCACAAAGGGGGAGAATGTTAGAGATATTTTTAGTATTGTGATCAATGTATTTTATCTAGTCTCTTGGTAGTATTTATTGTGTATTTAGTAGGCCTTAAATGGAAAAGGCTACTAAGCTAAATTAGGAATGGGCCTCCTAAAAAGGAGAGCCCATATCATTGTAAAACCTACCATTCTAAGGAGGCTATAAATAGACCCCTTAGGAATGGCTAGGTTAAGCTTTCCTCCCTCAGAAATATTCCCTGCGCATAGAATAGAGCCTACGGAAGTTTTACGCTAACATTCTTCACCATCTTTGTGTAAACTTTCTGGCTATCAATGGAAAGCTTCTTCTACTTCTATTAATCAGATCTTATACATTATAGAGTAGAAATAGGGACCAACATAGATAAATCAAAGTGAACAAGAATATTTATTGGTTGACTAACTGGAAAACAAAATGCAATAAGGTAATAATTTTTACCTTAAAAAGGATTTGGTATCCTACCAGTTAAGTTAACAAAGATACCTGCTTAAAAGTGACAAGAATTCCAATGTACAAACTATGTATCAGATTAAACATACTGGAACTATAAAATGCAATAAGGTAAAAACTATTTACCTTACATGGATATTTAGATCCAACCAGTATGGTCTTAATTTGATACATAAGTTTAATCATGTCACTTAAAGAAAGAAAGTGATTAGTAAAATAAGTGACAAATTTTACTGTGAAATTTGTACCAAATAAATTGTACTAGAAAGAACAAAATGCAATAAGGTAATCTTATTACCTTAATAGGATATTTAAAAGATCCTACCAGTACAAAACTTATTTGATACAAAATATTCTAAGTCACACATTTTACTACTTCACTACACAAATTGAGCAGGTTCACGCACTCAGCTTTACAAGTGTAGTTGCAAGAAAGGCCAAATGCAAGAGCAGAGAAGACATCTGATTAGGTAAATAGTGAAGAAGTTTCAGAATAGGCATGCAGCGATAAGAAGGCCTAAGGTATGGGTGTTATCTTCGTACAAAGCAAGTGGTCTTCAAAGACAAATCCTTATCCTGCTCCAACACAAGAAGACGCAAGTACAATACTTTGGACATCTAGGATTAAATCCTCTTAACCAACGGAGGAGATTAATCTAATGGAGATGCCTATAAAAATAGGCAGAAGCATGAGATCAAAGGCAAGTCATTGAGTTCAAAGCAAGTGGTTCAGTCATTACACTACGAATATCCAGCAAAAGAAAGAGTGCTTGAACACTCTGCTTTGACTCATGCTTCACTAAGCTCTTAGACTAGATCATTCATTGTAACATTTTTAGAGCTTAGGTTTTAGTTGGAGGTTAGAAACTTTGCGAACAAATTCATGGTGTTGTAAACACTTAGGAGAACAGTTGTTCGGATCCTAAAGTGTGGTTAGATAGATAGAGTACCTTTTGATCCACACTGGATCAATTGAGAAAAGTCTAAGGACTGAGTAACTTTGAGTGGTGTTATACTCATTGTGAAAAACCTTCAATCTAGGCCAGAGTTGTCAAGGCTAGATTGGCACTAAGTGTATTGGGCTTAATACTTTAGTGGAAATCCATCTGAAATAGGGTGGGACTGGATGTAGGAGGATTACATCACTTCTGAACCAGAATATATGGTGTGTTGATTTACTTTCATACATACAGAGCACACACCAAAACTGTAACACCCCCAAATTTCCCGCCCAAAAACATTGATATGATTGAAATAAAACTTTTATTTATTGATAATAAAATTTAAAGAGTACAGCGGAAGACTAAATAGGGAAATGGGTGTTACCGCCACATCCGGTCATCTCTCAACCGGATGCACAGGCAACTAAAACAAAACAATAAAACTAAATAAATAAATGTTTATTTCAATACTAAATTTGACTAAGGCAACTTCTAACTCGCTCTCAGGCGCATGCATTCAGCAATCAACATAACCATCATCACCTGCACAAATATCGTGCAGAAACAAAACAAAGAAAAGAAAACAAAAATTAGCTTTAGAGCTAAGTAAGTACTACCCAACCCCGTAAAATAATCAGGTTTGGCAAAAACAGAGTTTTATATATTACTATATAAAAATAAAACACTCCATAAAAATTCTCTTCTTCTTTGCTCATCTAAAAAATAAACTCTTTTTCACTAACTTCCTAGTAATTTAGAAGGGCGGTGCTCAACCTTTCGATTGAGCCCGGTGGACCGTGGTTATGGACGGCCACCCCGAACAAGTGCCGCTACCACAACTGCTCTTGCGGAAACGAAACGACTACCTTAAGTGTGCACACCCCCTAAAAGGGATTCCAAGCCCTCCGAGTAGTAAGTCGTCACGAGTAGTCGGGACTCAGTCTACCAACTACTCCACCTTTAAAATACTTGAATGATTAGGGACTACTACTACTATAACTTCTTCTTAAAAGGGATCATAGATCCAAATATCACTTAAAACTCAAACTGTACTTCTTAGTAGTAGCAGCCTTAATCACCCTCCACATTTATCCAGATGTGGAAAACCGACACCACGGATTTCTCCCGGGTGCTCACTTCTTATGAAAACGTACATTTTATCTATAATTAAAATGTACTTCAAAAATATTTCTCAATTTCTTTAAAAAGTCTGGAAGGTATTTAAAAATATTTAATACCCCAAAAGTACTTAATTTATATTTCTCAACTACCATGTATATAATATCTCCTCACATACACAAAATTCACAATTCACACTTAATCACATAATGCATAATAAGCATATAATACGAGGAAACAATTTTGGATTGGCAGAGAAACTTACTTTAATTTCCAATAGCCTTACTAAGCTCTTCTACTGGCTTCCTCTCCAAATTCGATCACCTTCTATTAATTAAAATTCTCAATGTCAATGTCCATTTTACATTATGACTTAGTTGTTCTACCCTTCTCCTTGAATTTGATTTGTACTTTTCTATTTAATAGAGTTACCTTAATTTGCTATTCACCGTCAACTTTAGTCTAGAAATAGTCGAGTTATATTTTAAGTTAACTACTGCTCCAGTTCATTTTAATTTTACAAAGGTAATTGAAATAATCCATAGACATGTAAATTATTACTCCGTATTAATCAGCCTGGTTAAAACAATCAATATAAAACTGCCTTTTTGCACGATACATTATTATCCCAATTAAAAAGTGACAACTTATATACAAAAGTGAATAATATCAATTTGTGTCGTACTAAAATTCTACTAACCCGATTATTCTTGTTATTAAGGTAACCCGATCCCATGTCTTGCTAATGCTCGGCCCAGTGAACTAAAAGAAACAAGAAACGCAGCAGAGTATGGAAGATTACAGTACTTCGATCTCACGGAAGGAATTAGCAACGCCGCTCTCGACGGCGGCAAACCAGACCGAGGGGAATCCGGCTCCGTAGCTACTCCAGAGACGTCAACTCCGACTGTGGTAGGGTTCTCCGGCGTCAGCTTCTTTCTCCTCCAGCGTGTAGTCCAGTCCAGCGACACTCTGGTGCGGTGGCAATGGCTCCGGCCGGACTCCTCATACCTTTATTATCCCTCAGCTCCCTAATTATTCTCTCTCTCTCTTTCTCTCCCCTTTTTCTTCCTGTTCTTTTCTTTTCTACGTTACGTTGTTCGCTCATTCCTTTTGGATGCAGAAAGGTCGTTCGCAGGACTACTATTTATATAGATGTTCGATGGTTTGGTCTTACCGTTCATACGTTGAGAAATCTTTGGGCTTTAAATTTACATTTAAAACTTTCCTTCGTAAAAGATATTCATGCCATGCGTGATTTGTGGTAACGTATAATGGTATAAGCAATAACGTAGGTATACACTCGTAGGTGTGCATGCATCCGGCCGCTATATTGGTTTTATTCGTAGGAGTATATATGTATCCGTTTATTAAAGTACTTCCACCTAGGTTTGCGTAGATTTGTTACGAGTATTATTATTTTAGGGACTCTTATTTTAGGTGTGCATTCCGTATGTGTACAAATATAAAATCGAAAAGTCAACTTTTGTATTCTAAATGTTATTCAAAGGATACCTTATTAACTGATTAATTAACATTTGTAAAAATGTCACTTCCATAATTATTAGTTACCTTATCTAAAATGTCGCAAATGTTAAAACTTTATCAGATATACTTAATTTCGAAAAACTTTCTTTTGCAAAATCTTATTTGACTAATTTTTATCTGACCAATAAAATTATTTGTTTTATTTTATTTAAAATTTTCAGAGTGTCACATTCTACCCTCCTTAAAAGAATGCTTCGCCCCCGAAGCATAAGCTAAATTATTTATTTAAATAAATTCTTTTTTTTTCTCAAGGTGTCACAAAAACACATCTCACTAAAGGTTTGTAGTTTGCCAGCAGCATCCTAAGCAGTAGTCTTCATTGACTCTACTGCTTAGCCTACTGCTTAATAACTCACTCTCCTTGAGAGTGTTTTCCACTAGAAGTTGTCTTAAACTCAGAAGGTACCTCAGCAGTACCCTGGTCTTCACCCTCCTGCTGAGCCCACTGCCCATCCAAGAGTTATCCTATTCTTAACAGTTGCCTCAGCAGTAATCTGCCCACCAGCCAACTGCCAACTCAGCAGTTGCCTGCCAACCAGCCAACTGCCTGTGCAGCAGCAGCCTAAGCAGTTACCTGCTCATCAGCCAACTGCCAAGCCTACTTCCTCTCATAACCAGTCTAAACACCATCCAAACTAGAAAGTTATCTCACACTAAGTATAAAGAGGTTAAAGACTTCCGCTGTGCATCTATTAATCTCTCAAAAGATTATAGATCAACTCATCTAGAGGGAAAAGTGTTTCAAAATTGAAAAAGCTTTAAAAGTCTATTCACCCCCCCTCTAGACTTTTACCTCTATCCGGGACCATCAAGTGGTATAGCTGAATCTACTTCATGAGTTTCAGAAAATGACCAAACTGGTCACTATCATTCTTCCTCGTCAATCACGCCGGATAGGGGAGAGGTGGGGTGTAATTCTTAACCGGAACAGGCTGTTTTGGTGTAGCCGCCACCTCTCTTCCCTCTTCCTTCTCCTTTTCTTCTTCCCGGGCAGCAGGTACGTCTTTAACTTCAACGGGCTTCTTTGTCATGGCAGCAGGTTCTAGCTCTTTTCCACTCCTCAATGTGACTGCATGAACATGTTCTCTTGGGTTAGGCTCGGTATTGCTAGGGAGGGATCCTAGAGGCCTCTCAGATAAAGCCTTTGAAATCTGCCCCAATTGAGTCTCCATGTTCTGCATCCTTGCCTCAGTCATTTGCATCCTTGAGTCTGCTTGTTGTTGAGATTGTTGTTGAGATTGCATTTGTTGCTGTTGAAATTGCAGCAATTTCTTGAGTGTTTCTTCTATGCTAGAAAATCTTTGTTCAGTCTCTCTTTTAAAGCTCTCTTGCACTGGCTGAGATGCTTGTTGTTGGTTATAGTTCCTAGCCTGCTGCTGCTGATTTCCTTGCCCGTAATTCCCTTGCTGTTGCTGTCCATAGGGCTGATTGTAGTAGCCCTGTCGCTGATAATACATCGCATCCACTTGCTCTACTCCAGGGGCTGCCGAGTGTGTCATCATAATGCATTCATGCGGCGAATGGAGTCCCCCACACAGTACAAGAGGGACTAATAGGACTGGGGGCTACCATATTAACACGGGGCACCGAGCGAGCAAGATCCGTCTTTCTCTGATTATCTTCCACAGTGGTAGCAAGCTTCTGAATTATAGAAGTCAAAGCATCTACCCTCACAAAAAGGGCAGAATTATCACTGATCTCGTACAACCCCGGGGCCTTCTGGTGAGGTGTGTCCCGAGAGCTGTATCATGAAGCATTATTAGAAACAATCTTCTCCACTAATTCTTCCGCCACCTCAGATGGTAATTGAGGGAAAGCTCCTCCACCCGAAGCATCAAGCATCATCTTCCCTTCATTGCTGATCCCGCTATAGAAGCAAAATAGAATCTCACTATCGGGCATCTTGCCTTGAGGGCAAGCTCTTCTCAGCACCATGAATCTCTTCCATGCCTCAGCCAATGTTTTCAACGAGCCTTGCTTGAAATCTTGCAGCTGCTTCTTCAACTTTATTGCCTTTGACGTCGGAAAATACTCCTTGATGAAGGACTTGTGCAGCTGATCCCATGTTTGAATATGATGATGTGGATTGCTATCCAACCACCTCTGCGCGTCATCCCTCAATGAGAAAGGGAATAATAGCATCCGTACCTGATCGTCATCTAGCCCAGGGATCTTGAAAGTATGGCACATCCTCAGGAATTTTGTAATGTGTGCCACTGGATCTTCTGTAGGGCTCCCTCCAAACTGATTATTGGACACCATGTTAATCACTGCTAGGTTGATCTCATAGCGGGGTGCAGTAATTCCCTGCACTTGAATGCTGTCATACTCTGTGATGTCCGGAGTGAGGAAATCTGCAATGCTCTCTCCCCGATAGAGCGGATTGTTATGTGGGACATAATGTTGGAATGGAGGGGCCTGATGTCTCGGTTGAAGAACTGGTTGTGGTCTAATAGGATTTGGACGAGCTATGTTTGGCTGTGCTTGGGGCTGAACTTGGGGCTGATGATATTGTTGAAATTGGTTTTGGAAGGGCTGATTTTGTGGCTGAGTAATGGGTGGATTTCGAGTGACTTGGGGGTGGTTTTGTCTTGGCTGAAAGAGTGGATTATTTTGCCCAATACCTTGCATCCCAAATGTTTGGTTTTGAAAAGTGGTTTCGGGAGCAGTCGAGGTATTTTGGAAGAGTTGATAAAGTGGAGTCATGTTGATTTGGGGTGTGGTCTGATTTTGAGGAAAGAATGGTGTGCGGGAATTCTGAAATCCCGAGTAATTTCTAGGTGAAATAGGCGGTGAAGACTGAGGAGAGGTATTGACATAAAAATCAAGGTTACCAAAAGTGGTTTGGACCTCAGACGTCCCAGCAATTCCAGATGATGTAGGTTCCATGGTTGCGTTCTTCTCACGAAAACCCTTGCGGTTCTGTCTAGCAAACTTCTCAATCTCATGATTAAGAGAGACAAGCGATTCTCCCTTCTTTGAACGTGTATGCATAAACAGATCTGACCTGCAAGGTTAGCAGACAAAAAATCCTACGAGAAATTAAAACAAGTTGCTAAAATTAATTAACCCTTAATTCTGACACCGTCCCCGGCAACGGCGCCAAAAACTGATGTGTGTTTTCTCGCACTTAAAATAGTTGTAGAAAAGTGGTTGAAAGTACGAGTATCGTCTCCACAGGGACGGACAAAAGGGAAATAAAGATTAACTAAATTCAACGATTAAAAAGAAATAATTAAAATAAAATGCAATTGTGCGAGATTGGTTGATTGATTAAAATAAAACTAATGCTAATGAGCGATTAAAAAGATTGGTTTTTCCTTAATTAATGACGAAGGGAACAGGAATTGATTCCGTGGTTAACCAGATTTCTGGCAAAACAGGCTTAATTACATGAATTTAATTTAATTGAGCCTAGCTAATCATTACTAAATTCTTACCACTCTCGCGGCGTAGAGTACAATAATTTAGGGAACCAGGCTGATCTCTCATGCGACAAGATCCTAAATTATTGCCAAGACGAGCGAGCTTACGGCCCCTTAATCGCTACTAATCTCTTAGCGAACGATTAAGTGTGTGTGAATGTGTCCTAGAATAAATTAGATCTCTCTTAATTCATTCTACATGCAATTGTAATTCTAGTGGCCATCTAGGTTACAAGAGATATCAGTTAAATTATTCAAACACAAATTAAACGGCATTCATGCAACTAAACCAACAAGAATCTAGCCATCAATCATGATTAACCCCTTCATCAACCCCAAATCCCTAATTAAACTACTCACGCCTCATAATTGACGAATCAAAAGAATTGGGATGAATAGAATAAATTGTCATTAATTAAAAGAATTGAACTTACAAAGAATCCCAGGTTCTCGAAGTAAACAACATAAAAACGCGGGTAAAACTCGTCCTAGGCCTCTCCACAAAGTTCGTCACCCTCAAAAAGGGGTATGGAGGCCTCTTATTTATAGAAAACAGGAGAATTTGAGCTGAAATAGGACAATTCGGGGCCAGACACGATGCCAGGCACGATCGTGCCTGGGATCGTGCCTACGGAACACATTGCGCGTTTCGGTTGCAGGCACGATCGTGCCTGGCCAGGACACGATCGTGCCTGGCTGGCTGTAGCTCCGCGCCTCAAACCTTCTCCAGGCACGGTCGTGCCTGGTCTTTTCTTCATCATTTTTCTTCGTTTCTTGCTCCGAATGCTCCCGAATGCCTACGAGGTCGATCCAAATGCTCTCTCTTCATCAGAATTTCGTCGTGAATCTCCCGGTGACATCCAAATCTCTCAAATCTTCTTTGAACGCCTTCAAATCCTTCTCGAATGCCTCTCAAGCGCCGATTGCCGGACTCTAACTTCTTCAATTCAACTCCAATTGCAACGAAATTCGACCCAACGCCTGATAATCACAACTTGAGCTAAAATTGAGACTTGCAACGCCTTAAAGCCAGGAAAAGCGTCAAAATCCAACCCGAACACGCATCAAATGCGTGTCTAAATACGGACTTATCAGAGTTCCATATTGTGTGCACAAGCATGTGCCCCAATGGCGTGTCCGAGGAGCAAATCAAGCTGAGAGCTTTCCCATTTTCTCTAAAAGACACCGCAAAGGACTGGCTATTCTATCTTCCTTCCGGAAGTATCAATACATGGGCTCAAATGAAAAATATCTTCCTTGACAAGTACTATCCCGCCTCTATCTCTTCAAGTCTCAAGAAGCAAATCAACAACATTGAGCAAGCGGATGATGAGACCTTGTACGAATATTGGGAGCGCTTTAAAAAATTATGTGCTAGTTGCCCATATCATGGGTATTCGGAACAAGATCTCATCCTCTACTTCTATCATGGTCTTGTTGATCAAGATAGACGCATGGTGAATGCGGCATGCGGAGGGGGTATTGTCAACAAAACCCCTTCTCAAGCAAGAGACCTCATTTCGGAGTTGGCCGAAAACTTGAGACATTACAACGGGAGGTCATCATCAAAACGAGTTATGGCAGCGGAATCCAACAACTCGTTGGAAAGTCAAGTGGCCGGCTTGACTTCTTTGGTAAAAGATTTCCTTTTAAATCCAAAACCTCAAGAAGTCAAGGTCTGCGGCATATGCTCAACCCAAGGACATCCCACCGATTCTTGCCCAACGCTACAAGAAGAGAATCCCGAGCAAGTCAATGCGTTGGGATTCCAAGGTCAAAGGAGGTACGATCCTCACGGAAACACTTACAATCCGGGATGAAGGGATCATCCCAATTTAAGGTACGGAAATTCTCAACAAACAAACCCTCCTCCTTAACAATATAAACAACAAGGCCAAACATCAAACTCAAACATGATTCGAGCACTTGCCATGAACATGGCAACGATGCAACAAAGTGTGGCCCAATTCCAAGAAACAACAAAATCCAGCATCCACAACTTGGAGAGCCAAATGAGCCAAATCTCAAATGCCGTGAGTAGGCTTGAAGCTAAGGATTCGGGAAAACTCTCATCTCATACGGAGCCGAATCCAAGGCAACAAGCTCACGCGGTCACCTTAAGAAGTGGCAAAGAATTGGTTATGGCTAAGTCGAAAGCAAAGAGCCATGTTGGAGAAGAAGAGGAGGATATCTTGGTGCCAAGCACAAATCCTCAAAATGAAGAGGAGAAAGAGGAGGAGATCACACCTCAAAGGAAGTTCCCACCGCTCGATTCATACGAGCCGGTGCCACCTTTTTCGGAGGCTCTCAAAGATAATCGTAAGTACAACAATGACAAGGACATCTACGAGACCTTCAGCAAATGTGAGGTAAATATCCCTCTTCTCAATTTAATAAAAGGTGTTCCTAGGTTTGCAAAGTTTTTAAAAGAGCTTTGCACAATTAAAAGGAAACACAAATTAAATGGCAAGCATAAAATCCAAGTATGTGAAAGAGTGTTGGCCGTTTTTCAAAAGAAACTTCCTAAAAAGTATAGCGACCCGGGAATGTTCACTATACCATGTAAACTGGGAAATTCTAGTTTTTCTAGGGCTATGTTAGATTTGGGTGCATCAATCAATGTCATTCCATATTCTCTATATAAGTCCCTAGAACTAGGCCCTTTACATGAGACGGGGGTTGTTATCCAACTTGCCGATAGATCCAATGCTTACCCCAAAAGGTGTAGTGGAGGATGTACTCGTCATGGTGGATAATCTAATCTTTCCCGCTGATTTTTATGTTCTCGAAATGGAGAACGATAAAAATGCAGTCCCAATTTTATTAGGAAGGCCCTTTTTGAAAACGGCCAAAGCAAAAATTGATGTTTTTAGTGGAGTATTAACAATGGAGTTCGATGGTGAAAAAGTTGAATTTAATATCTACGACTCCATGAAATACCCCACCGATAATCACTCTCTTTTTGCGATTGACACTTGCGACACTTGGGTACAAGATGTATTTGAGGTTGAGGGGAAAGACGATTTACTAAGCTCAGTCGAGAACGACATATAGGATTTCACTTTGGAATACTCTATGTCAAATAACATGAAGGTTGTGGTGGCGGAGTTAAATCAACTCCCACTTTTGCCACCGGGCTCTAAAGCCCTCCAACTAACCATTCCGAGCGAGAAGCCGCTACCATCTGTTTTGCAGGCACCGGAGGTGGAATTGAAAACACTCCCTGAAAATTTGAAACATGTGTTCTTGGGCGAAAATCACACTCTACCGGTGATTATCTCAAATGCCTTGGCCCAAGAACAAGAGGAAAGACTGATTGCGGTTCTCAAGGAGTGCAAACTGGCCATTGGATGGTCTATTGCCGACATCAAAGGCATTAGTCCATACACATGCATGCAAGAATCCACCCATGATGGAGGTGGTAAAAAAGAGGTGATCAAATTGCTTCAAATGGGAATCATCTTTCCCATTTCCGATAGCAAATGGGTGAGTCCAACCCAAGTGGTGCCAAAGAAGACCGGAGTGACGGTCATTGAGAACAAAGATGGAGAGATGGTGCCCACCCGAGTTCAAAACGGGTGGCGAGTGTGCATTGACTACCGAAGGCTTAATTATGTGACTAGAAAAGACTTCTTTCCATTGCGTTTCATTGATCAAATGCTAGAGAGGCTAGCCAGACACAAGTTCTATTGTTTTCTCGATGGTTACTCCGGATATTTCCAAATACCAATAGCCCCAGAGGACCAATAGAAAACAACCTTCACATGTCCATTTGGCACTTTTGCCTACCGAAGAATGCCCTTTGGATTATGCAACGCACCGGGCACCTTTCAAAGGTGCATGATGAACATTTTTTCCGAATTTGTGGAGGTATTCATGGAATTCTTTATGGATGATTTCACAATCCATGGAGACTCTTTTGACACTTGCCTCTATCATCTCACTCTTGTGCTCAAAAGTTGTATTGAATCCAACCTTGTTCTAAATTCTGAAAAATGCCACTTTATGGTGGATCAAAGGATTGTTCTTGGGCATGTGATCTCCTCAAAAGGAATTGAAGTGGACAAAGCCAAAATTGATGTCATTCAAACGCTCCCGTACCCCACGAATGTACGGGACATCCGCTCTTTCCTTGGGCACGCTGGATTCTATAGAAGATTCATCAAAGACTTCTCCAAAATTTCATCCCCCTTATGCAAACTTTTGCAAAAGGAGGTGGAGTTTGATCTCAATGATGAATGCAAAGAAGCTTTTGACACTTTGAAAGCAAGGTTGGTAACCGCCCCCATTATACAAGCTCCTGATTGGTCTCTTCCTTTTGAGATCATGTGTGACGCAAGTGATTATGCGGTGGGGGCTGTTTTAAGCCAAAAGATCGGGAGAGCTTCTCATGTCATCTACTATGCTTCCTCAACTCTCAATGAAGCTCAAAAGAACTACTCTACCACTGAGAAGGAAATGCTAGCGGTGGTCTTTGCTTTGGAAACGTTTTGTTCCTACCTTCTTGGAACGAAAGTTATTGTTTACACCGACCATGCCGCTCTCTGATTCCTTATGACAAAGAAGGAAGCCAAACCAAGACTCATTCGATGGATCCTTCTATTGAGTGACTTTGACGTGGAGATTAAAGACAAGAAAGGAGCGGAGAACTTGGTGGTTGATCATTTAAGCCGCCTCATTCCTCACAAGGACATTGAAGACCTCCACACAAATCTCATGAAAGGCGAATTCCCGGACGGAACTCTCTTCTCCATCAAAGTCATACAACCATGGTACGCAAACATTGCAAATTGCTCATCAGTGAGAAGATTATTGAGTGATTTCTCAAAAGATTTTGATGTGCTGGGTTCAGACACTAAGGCTAGTGTCTTTATTTCATCTTCCTTCTCTTCTCTGATCTCTTTCATCTCGAATTCATAAGCTTTGAGATCACTGAACAGTTTATCAGTTGACAAGGATCTTAGATCTCTACTATCTCTCATGGCAGTGACCTTCATATCCCACTTTGATGGTAGACCTCTCAAGACCTTGAGAGAGGTTTCCTTTTGGGAGAGAATTTTTCCCAGATCAGAGACCTCTGCTACGATTTTCAAGAATCTAGACTCCATCTCATGGATAGATTCATTTGGCAGCATTTTGAAGTCTTCAAACTTCTTGTGAGCAATGGTCAGCTTGTTGTCCTTTTCTTGCTCATCTCCTGCTCCTATTTTGGTCAGCTCATCTCAGACATCTTTGGCAGTTTCACATTTCCTTATTCTAGGAAATATGGACTCATCTACTACTTTGAAGAGAATATCTCTTGCAACATTATCAAGGTTATTCCTTTTCCTATCTTCAGTTGTCCATTCCATCTTTGGTTTGGGAATATATATATCATCAGTTCCTTCAGTGGTCCTGGATGTGATGACTTTCATAATTTTGATAGGCCCATCAGTGATTACTTCCAGCATTTCATCATGTAAAGCACTGAGATGTGCTTTCATCCTGATTTTCCAGTCATCAAACTTGTCCAAGTTAAACATGAGATTTTTGGAAAGTTGATTATCCATGTCAAGAAAGTGTTGAGAAGCCTTAGGATTTGGATCTTTAGTTCAAAGGTAGTCAGAAACTGACTTTAGGAACACACTGCTCTGATACCACTTGATGGTCCCGGAGAGGGGTAAGAGTCTAGAGGGGGGGGGGGTGAATAGACTCTTAAAACTTTTTAAGAGTTTTACCCCTTTAGTTGATCTATAATCTTTTGAGAGATTAATAGATACACAGCGGAAGTTTTTAACCTTTGGGAACTTGGTATGACACAACTTTCTTATTTGGATATGCTATTGAACATTTTGTGTTAGCAGTTGTCTTGGTAGTTGACTGAATGATAGTGTACTGCTGAGACTACTGCTGTGTAAGAGAGTAGGAAACTACGGATGAAACTACTTAGATGACTGCTGAGATATAGGAAGAGATTCTGAGGGTGATATGAGCTGATTTCCTTTTTGTGAAGTTCAAGAGATATGAAAATGTGTGGGCAGTAGGGTCAGCAGCTGACTGGACAGTAGGATACTGCTAAGGCAACTGCCAAGGCAACTGCTTAGAGGATATTTGAGTTGTGAAGAGGTTGTGATCGTGATATTGCTTGATTTGAAGATAGCTTTATAACTCGATTCAGTTTGAGTGAATTTGTTGAAGCAGTATGCTTAGCAGTTGAGTGAGTGTGAGTGTACTGCTGAGGTTCCTGCAGTGTACTGCTAAGGTAACTGCTAGAAATGAGAAATTCTTGTTGAGAAATTATCTCAAGGAGAGTGAGAAATTAAGCAGTAGGATAAGCAGTAAGGTCAGTTAAGACTACTGCTTAGGATGCTGCTGGCAGACTACAATCCTTTTGTGAGAAGTGTTTGGTGTGTGCTTTGTTAGCTTATAAGTAAATTGACACACAGTGTATCCTGGTTCAGAGGTGGTGTAATCCTCCTACATCCAGTCCCATTCTCTTTCAAATGGATTTCCACTAAAGTATTCAGCCCAATACACTTAGTGCCAATCTAGCCTTTACAACTCTTAGGCCTAGATTGAAAGGTGTTTCACAATGAGTATTACACTTCTCAAAGTTACTCAATCCTTTGGATTTTCTCAATTGATCCAGTGGGGATCAAAAGGTACTCTACCTATTCTCTCTACACTTTAGGATATGAACAACCGTTCTCCTAAGTGTTTACAACAATTTAATACAAGGGAGTTCTAACCTCCAACTAGTTACTAAACTTCTAGAATTTTGATGAATGTTTATGACTTGGAAGTTTAGTGAAGCATGAGTCTAAGCAGAGAGAAAAGTTAAACGTGCACTTTCTCTTTTGCTAGATGTCTCTTGTATGCTTAGAGAGATTACTCTACTTAGAAGACTCAAAAACTTGGTTTTAGACCTCATGCTTCTGCCTTTTTTTATAGGCATCTCCAGTTGATTAATCTCCTCCGTTGGTTGAGAGGATTTAATCCTAGTCACAGAAGGAAGTGTACTCTTGTCTTCTTGCGTTGGAGCTGATATGGAAATTTCTTTTGTCTTCACTGATTAGCCGCTGAAAGATCACTTCAAGTCTCTATGGAGAGATTCCAACACGTTCAGGGACCCATGTACAATCCTGGCATTAAATGGCTATCAATTCTGTCTTCAGCCGTATGCCATATTTTACTTGGCTTAAACTTGCGTGTGATTTTTAACAGATTGTATCAAATAAAATATGTACTGGAAGGATTTTCTAAATATCCTTTAAGGTAAATACAAGTTTACCTTATTGCATTTTTAAATTTCTAGTAAAAAGTATTTGATACATTTGTTGTACATTTCACTCTTTTGATTATCTATGTATTAAGTAAAGTTATACTGGTAGGATTTGAATATCCTTTTTAAGATAACAATGGTTACCTTATTGCATTTTAAGTTTCCAGTATAACTTATTTAATACATAAATTATGCTTTTATTTGTTTATGTTGATTTATGGTCATAATTTATCAGATAATGTGAGTGTGGATCATTTGGGAATTTAGTATAGTGGCATCATCAAAATCTATCAAAGTTGGGTACTAACAATACCCGATCGGGTACACCGACACACCCGATCGGGTATGTCTTTTATTTCTACCCTGGAATCGATCGAGTAAAGCTCGAATTCAACATTCTGCAAATACCCGATCGGGTACCCTGTGTGTACTCGATCGGGTACCCGAGCTGCACTCTCAAAAAGCCTATAAATACACCTCCTTCCCTTCACAATTAGATACCAATTCACATATACTCTTACGCTTAGTTTAAAATAGCATTTCTTTATATTTTTCTAGCATGTTTAGTCTCCAAATGAGGAGCTAAACTTCCATTTCTTGGTGTTGCTCCTGAAGCTTGTTGATTATTAAAGTTGTGAGTTATTTTCTTAACTTCTTCCCTTAAATATTAATTATTCTCTTAATCTATCTATATATTAATGTTGGAGAGTGTTGCTAAGATGACAATTAGTTAACATCTTGATATTATTTATAGTAGTATTTATTTTCTTCCTCTATATATTAATGTTGGGGAGTGTTGCTAAGATGATAATTAGATAACATCTTGACATTAGTTATAGTAGGATTATTCATCTTTAATCTTCTTCCTTGAATATTAATTCTTCCCTTAATCTATCTCTATGTTAATGTTGGGGAGTGTTCCTAAGATGACAATTAGTTAACATCTCAACATTAATTACTACTAGAAACGTTCAACGAACCGATGGTTAATCGTTGATGGTTTCACAAGTAAGTAACTTCGGTTTATTAATGCACGGTCGTGGTTAATAAACTTAAGAGGGATTAATTTTGTTGGTTAAACCAAAACCGTTGTGTTGAGGTTATCAATCTCAATTGATTTCATAAAGGAGTTAAGAGATTAAATGCTACTATCAAGTCAGTATATGGCGGTGTTCTATACTTGACTAATAGTAAGGGTTATTAATGAACGGTCGTTGTTAATAACTACCCTCGATGAATTGGATATACTCCTCGATTGAGTATTCGAGAGGGGATAAGTTATAGACATAACAATGATCAACTAAAATATATCAACAAGTGGAAAGTAGCAATGCCAAGTCCGTTTTATCTTTGAATTAAATCACATATAAGTTGTTCATCTTCGTGTTTAATTTAATTAAATCATTCAATCCTAAACCCCCCTTTTATTTACTAGTTTTATAAAAAGAGAATTATTCATTTCCCTGTGGATACGAACTCTACTACGCTATACTACGTATAAGTGCTAGTATTGAATTTATTTTGACGCACCGTGACAAAGTGCTCGTCAAATTTGGCGCCGTTGCCGCGTAAAGGCAATTAATTTTTCTTTTTATTTTATTTTAAAGAAAAAGAAAAAAAAATAGTATTTAAGTATAAGGATTTCTATTTCTTATGAGCTTTGTAGTATATGGTAAAATATCGTTCACTGAACGAAATCACCTACCAATCAAACCCTGAAATAGAACAAACTCTCGAGCGGTTGAAAAATAAATTCTCAAACTCCGACTTTGGAGAATCATCCAGCGCTAGTTCTCATTATAGTGAGCCCGAAGAGCCAATAACCATGACTCTTGAAACAAGAACGTTGAGGGAGCTCACGGCTCCTAACTTAAATCAACAACCTCTATGTATCGCCTTCCCCACTCTTGATGAAGGTGCTACGTTTGAGCTAAAATCTGGGCTCATTCATCTATTGTCATCCTTCCACGGGATAAGAGGAGAGGACCCGAACAAACATCTCTCGGAATTCCATATTGTTTGCACGAGCATGTGCCCAAATGGAGTCACCGAGGAGCAAATCAAGTTGAGGGCTTTTCCATTCTCCCTCAAAGATACCGCAAAGGATTGGCTATTCTATCTCCCTTCGGGAATTATAGATACATGGGCGGCAATGAAGAAATGCTTCCTAGAAAGGTACTATCCCGCTTCTGTCTCATCATCTTTGAAAAAACAAATAAGCAACATTGATCAAAAAGATGATGAGTCCTTATATGAATATTGAGAGCGATTCAAAAAGTTGTGTGCTAGTTGCCCATATCATGGGTACACTGAGCAAGACCTCATCCTTTACTTTTATGATGGTCTTGCGGATCAAGATAGACGCATGGTGAATGCGGCATGTGGAGGGGGATTGTCAACAAAACCCCTTCTCAAACGAGTAATCTCATCTCGGAGTTAGCCAAGAATTCTAGATATTACAATGGGCGGTCCTCAACCCGAAGGGTTGCCGCAGTAGAGTCCAACCCATCGTTGGAGAGTCAAGTATCCAACTTGACTTCTTTGGTAAAAGATTTTCTTTTGAATCCCAAAACCCAAGAAGTCAAGGTCTGTGGCATTTGTGCAACACAAGGGCATCCTACCGATTCATGCTCTACATTACAAGAAGAACAGGTCCATGCCTTGGGTTTCCAAGGCCATCAACAAAAAAGGTACGATCCGCACTCTAACACTTACAACCCCGGCTGGAGAGATCACCCGAATTTGAGATATGGGAACCCTCAACCACAACAAAATTAGCCCTTTCAACAATCCTTCCCAAATCATCAAAGCACTTGCCGCAAATATGTCAACGTTGCAACAAAGTGTGGCCCAATTTCAAGAAACGACGAAATCTAGCATCCAAAATTTGGAAAACCAAATGAGCCAAGTCTCTAGTGCGGTGAGTAGGCTCGAGGCCAAAGACTCGGGAAAACTCCCTTCTCAAACGAAGCAAAACCCGAGACAACATGTCAATGCGATCATGTTGAGGAGCGGTAAGGAGTTGCAAACAAAGGGGACCGAAGAAGAAAAAGATGACAATGACGAGTTTGATCACAACGAGGGGGAACCAACGAAGACTAAATTCCCTGCACTTTCATCATATGAACCACTCCCTCCATTCCTTGAGGCGCTGAAGGACACAAGGAAACTGGGAAATGATCGGGACCTCTACGAGACTGTAACACCCCGGCCCCACAGGATCCGAGGTAGTTACTCCAGACCAATAGTACTGTCCTCACAAACCACCACAAGCCTTTACCGCGCACTTTGTCCTCACTCATGCGCGCCCTGAGAAATTTCCCAGGGGGTCACCCATCCCAAGACTACTCCCGTGCAAGCACGCTTAACTCTGGAGTTCTTAGGTGATGAGCTCCCTTAAAAAGAGACGCACCTCTGTTGGTATGAGTAGTACTATTAATCCGTTTATATTAAATCTCAAGTGTTACAATCACCCCCACTTAGGATCGCAACGTCCTCGTTGCGCCCTTGAACCAATCTCAACTCTCAATCAAATCCCAGAATCTTCCCCCGCTAAGTGCCCGCCCGATATTCAACGGGTCATCACACTGTCGCGGGGTTGCTCTGGGTAGAATCTATCTCGCATTGCCTTCTTAAACGTCTCCCAAGAAAAGTCAGGTTGTAGACGCAACGTTGGGCCAGTCGTGGCCCACCAATTGTCAGCCTCTTGACGTAGATAGTATGCAGCTATGTCAACTCGTTGATCCGCAGGGCAGTTCATAGACTCGAAGAGTTTGTTGAAAGTGCGAATCCAACACTCAAGGATGCAAGGATCTTCTTGGCCTAAATAGCTCGGGGGATTACGCTTTGCTACAAATTTCGCTACATCATTGCGGTGGTTCAGACGTTGTTGGTGTTGATCCTGAAGTCACACATTCGCGACGGTCTAGATGAGTTGAGTTAGTTGAACCATATTCTGAACTAATTCCACATTCGTTGGTGTGGTGTCATTGTTCTCGATGTTGCTCCTTGTTGACGTCATTGTATCCTTTAAAAGGATAGCGTTTAGGATATGAATAAGAAATCAATCAAATACTCTTCGTAATTATACCACATTATACCACATTAATTGAGCTCACTAATCAAATGATCTCAAAAGTTCTTCTATAAGTCCATCCTTATCCTCAAATAAACATATACGAATAGGTCACACTTAAACATATCTTAAGAAAATCAAAAGAATCACAAACTCAACCGAAACCAAAATCAAAGTCTCACAACCTCACCACGCGCCTAAAATTTTATTTTAGTCCTAGATGTTTTTTCCCAAATATTTTAGAAAAGCATTTTGAAAAACCTTTAAAGAAAATTTCAAAAATGTGTGCAAACCTCTTTAGAAAACCTTGGAAAAATTGTTTAGAAAAATCCCCCAGAGAACCATGGGCTCTGATACCACTTGTAACACCCCGGCCCCACAAGATCCGAGGTAGTTACTCCAGACCAATAGTACTGTCCTCACAAACCACCACAAGCCTTTACCGCGCACTTTGTCCTCACTCATGCGCGCCTTGAGAAACTTCCCAGGGGGTCACCCATCCCAAGACTACTCCCGTGCAAGCATGCTTAACTCTGGAGTTCTTAGGTGATGAGCTCCCTTAAAAGGAGATGCACCTCTATTGGTATGAGTAGTACTATTAATCCGTTTATATTAAATCTCAAGTGTTACAGAGACCTTCGCCAATTGTGAGGTAAATATCCCACTTTTCAAACTAATCAAAAGTGTTCCCCGTTATGCAAAGTTTTTAAAAGAACTATGTACAATGAAAAGGCAAAATAAATTAAAAAGGAAACAAGAGGTTAAGGTGAGTGAACGTGTCTCGGCTATATTTCAAAAGAGACTCCCCGAAAAATGTAGCGATCCGGGCATGTTCACTATTCCTTGCAAGATAGGAAACACCACATTTTCTAAAGCATTGTTGGATTTAGGGTCATCTATAAATGTTATTCCCTACTCTGTTTATAAATCCCTACAACTTGGCCCACTACATCAAACCGGTGTAGTGATTCAACTAGCGGATCGTTCTAATACTTACCCGAAGGGTGTATTAGAAGATGTGCTAGTAGAAGTAGAAAATTTGGTTTTTCCTGTTGACTTCTATGTCCTTGAAATGGGGGATGATGACCAAATGACACCCATCCTGTTGGGTAGACCTTCCCTAAAGACAGCAAAAACAAAAATTGACGTGTCTAGTGGTTCATTAACTTTAGAGTTCGATGAAGAAAAAGTAGAGTTCAATATCTTTGACTCTACGAAAAAACAAATTAAAGATCAATCTCTTTGTTCTTTAAATGTTTTTGAACCACACACATCGACTATTTTTGTTGAAGCTGAGAAAATCCCATTTTTCGAAAAAGAAGAACAAATTGAGCATAAGGAATCACCTTTGATAGAAGAGGAATCACTCATATTTCCAACAAAAGAATTAATCCCACCTGGGGATGGAGTGATAACAATGAAGAAATCCCGGTCTTACTGGAAAAGACCATAGAAGAAAAATGAAACTCGACCAAACAAGGCCGTTAAAAAGGAAGGGATGTTCACGATCCCACATAAAATGAAAAAAACAAAAAATAAATAAAACGTC
The DNA here is from genome assembly GCA_945859915.1 of Cuscuta epithymum. NCBI lineage: Eukaryota > Viridiplantae > Streptophyta > Magnoliopsida > Solanales > Convolvulaceae > Cuscuta > Cuscuta epithymum. Next base: position 802,953 of record CAMAPF010001009.1, read on the forward strand.
GTGCCACGACGTTAAATAAGGCGCTTCTTGGGAGGCAACCCAAGTCAAGTAGTTAGGATTTTATTTCTTTCTTAAATTAAATTTGAGAGAAAAGAGAGAGAGGGCACTAACCACATGTTTTGGAGAAGAGAAAAAATGCAGGGTTTGTGCAGCTAGAGACATACTCGATCGGGTACCAATAAGTAACCGGTCGGGTATAGATTAAAAAGGAGAAACCGAGTTTAATACTCGATCGAATCAGCAAGATTTTCAAAAATACAGGCATACTCGATCGGGTACAAGTACATACCCGGTCGAGTATATTCAGAAAGGCGAAACCAAAAGAAACCTGCCTCGAACACTCGATCGAGTACAGGGCTCAAAATGTGCAAAGGGACATATACCCGATCGGGTATCACTTCCCACCCGGTCGGGTATTGCTGGAAAAACGAAAAAATAAGGCCACTGCCTAGAGTACCCGATCAAGTACACACCAATACTCGATCGGGTATACCTGCATTATTAAGAGATAAAAACCCCCTGCCTCCAACACCCGATCGAGTACACAGCTCAAAACCGAACAAAAGACGCATACCCGATCGGGTATACACCAATACTCGATCGGGTATACCTGCGATTTTGTAACACTTGAGATTTAATATAAACGGATTAATAGTACTACTCATACCAACAGAGGTGCATCTCCTTTTAAGGGAGCTCATCACCCAAGAACTCCAAAGTTAAGCGTGCTTGCACGGGAGTAGTCTTGGGATGGGTGACCCCCTGGGAAGTTTCTCAGGGCGCGCATGAGTGAGGACAAAGTGCGCGGTAAAGGCTCGTGGTGGTTTGTGGGGACAGTACTATTGGTCCGAAGTAACTACCTCGGGTCCGGTGGGGCCGGGGTGTTACAGGTGGTATCAGAGCAACCCCGCGACAGTGTGATGACTCGTTGGATATCGGGCGGGCACTTAGCGGGGGAAGATTCTGGGATTTGATTGAGATTTGAGATTGGTTCAAGGGCGCAACGAGGACGTTGCGATCCTAAGTGGGGGTGATTGTAACACTTGAGATTTAATATAAACGGATTAATAGTACTACTCATACCAACAGAGGTGCATCTCCTTTTAAGGGAGCTCATCACCCAAGAACTCCAAAGTTAAGCGTGCTTGCACGGGAGTAGTCTTGGGATGGGTGACCCCCTGGGAAGTTTCTCAGGGCGCGCATGAGTGAGGACAAAGTGCGCGGTAAAGGCTCGTGGTGGTTTGTGGGGACAGTACTATTGGTCCGAAGTAACTACCTCGGGTCCGGTGGGGCCGGGGTGTTACAGATTTAACCCCAAACCACACCCCAAAACACTTCATCTTCTCCAAACACCCACCTAAACTTCGAACCCCTCTCCCCAAACTCCATTTTTCTACCTTCTCTCTATCATATCTCCCTCATTCCTCCACCAAATCATCCCATTCCACCACCAAAATACTCCCCTCACTCTCCTCTACACAACCATACCCACAAATCCCATCTTTCCCCAAATTTCCCAAAAGTCCGAAAACCCTATCCCTATTTCGAATTTTGGATTTTAAAGCTCCAAAACACCAACAATGGCTCCAAGAAAGAATAGGGGAGAGAGCTCCAACGCCATGGCACCCATCCCGGGCTACGAGGACTTCCATTTCGTCAACGCCGAACACCGGGCTAGAATCCTCGCCACAATAGCAAGGCAAGTTAAATCATCCTCGCCACAAAGCTCTTCGTGATTTAGGAATTCTTAAGAGCACTAGAAAATTTTTTCATGAGTTGGGTATGGACCTAATTTTCAATATGAAATACAACTCCAATGAAAAAATTATCTATGCGTTCATAAGTTCGGCTCGTTTTGAGAGCAATGAGGATGATCTTAGGGATGATACACTCACGTTTCGTTTGCTAAACCGCAAATATTCAATAACAAAACATGAGTTTGCCGAACATTTTGGCATCCCCGTCCCCTACGAGAGAGAGATTTCGGACAACACCGTAATGGGTCATGCACTTTGGCCCAAAATGACCGGAGAATTGGAATTTAGTTCCTCCCAACTATACATAAGCCATGTTCATCATCCCATTCTCCGGATATTTTTAAAGTTTTTGGCAAATTGTATACTTGGGCACCCCAACAATCATCATACTAGGATGGGGGACGTGTGTTTGATGACCACAGTTTTGTTCCGTCGCGCTGTGGATTTTAATCTTTGCAATTTGATGTGGGCACACCTCAAGAAAGAAAGCTTGGCTAAAGGCCCAATTGTAGTGGGTGGGGTGATTATGCACTTGGCAACAAAGTTTGGGTATACGGATAACTCTCCTATACCCGACTATTGTTTAATGAATATCACTTGGTTAGGCAACTCGGGGTGTACATCTTTTTCTCACATGGTGTATGGTGAAGAACAGCCCCGACATGTGTACAATTGGCTCATACACCCAACACCGGTAAGACATTTCCCCTTGTCTAACCCGGACCTCCCCAAACTCGTATACAACAGAGATGTGCCCCATTACTTATTCCCACATCTCCTCCCACCACATCTACAAGAACCTCAAGCCGAAAACCCTCCCGAAAACCAACACGAAGAAGCACCCCAAGCCAACCATGATGAGCCCGAATCCATGCATGGACACATTCCCGAACTGCCCCAAGGTCCTCCACCTCTTGATTACTTCCAACAACTACTTGATGGGTTCAACAAAGTGACCGACGAAGTTGGAAGGTGATAAGTCCATTTTTGTACTTATTTTTCTTATCAAATTTAAGTGATTTTTGATTGAAAATAGAAAGAAAAGGCATGTTTTAGATATTTCGGTTCAAGTTTCATGAAATCAGGTGAAAATCACATTCATAATATGTTTGCCGAAATTTCGGGTCAATTGAGCACAAAATGAGTCAATTTGAGTAACAAATGAAGTCATACCGGAAGAAGTAAGTGATGGAGTATATGGACCGGGAACCCCCGGTCCACAGACTCCTACTAATCTATCACAAGCCCAACAAGCCCAAGGAGCTCAGGAGGCCCAAGATTCGGCGGCCCAAGCGTCAAGAAGCCCACAGTACACACAGGGATGCCTTCGGCCTCCTTGGCCGAAGGCTCCAAAACTCACAGAACCGCCATATTCGACCATGCGAAGCTACTGGGAGAAAATGACAGAAAACAGGGAGCCTTCGGCCATACATGGAGCCTTCGGCCACATATAGAGCCTTCGGCCACATATGGAGCCTTCGGCCACACATGGAGCCTTCGGCCACACATGGAGCCTTCGGCCACACATGGAGCCCTCGGCCACACATGGAGCCCTCGGCCACACATGGAGCCTTCGGCCACACATGGAGCCTTCGGCCATACATGAAGCCTTCGTCCATACATGAAGCCTTCGGCCATACATGAAGCATTCGGCCATACATGAAGCCCTCAGCCATACATGAAGCCTTCGGCCATACACGATGCCTTCGGCCATACATGAAGCCCTCGGCCATACATGAAGCCCTCGGCCATACATGAAGCCTTCGGCCACACAGTGCCTTCGTCCCCACAAAGCCCTCGGCTACGCGAGGAGCCTTCGGCTAAACGGACTCAATCATCGAAGATTCCCTTTGGAGACAGCCAACCACCGCATTTAATGCGACGTCACATCCACCCACCGCATTTAATGTGGGGAACGTGCGATGGTCGGTGCCACCCCGATTGATGTGACCCCTCGGCCGTTGGATTACTGACACGCGTACTCTCATCACATTTATTGCTGCTATAAATAGCAGCCCTTATTCTCCTTGTAAACCAGGCTGAGTTCATTTAATAAATCGACTCTCTCTCCTCCTATTTTGCTCTGACTTCTCTCTATTTATTCCCGCAATAACCCCTCGGACAAGATACCCCCCGGGTAGACCGTCCATCATTTGGTGCTCTCGTTGAGAGGTCTGAACAATCAAGTAAGAAACCCTCCCCTTCACCAAACAAAAAACACCTACCAAAATGGGAAGAACACATCAAGTGAGTCCCTCCCGATTCACTATCCGAGTGGGAGGACGTATCTCCCGTCCAAAGTTCCCTCGGCCAAGTTGGAACTCCTTGGTCAGAGCTTGGGTTCCTCACTTCCCTCTTGAGAGGCCCCCAATTGTAACCAAGGTGGCGGCTGCTCCAAAAACTCCCAAATTTGAGACCCACCCATCCAGTCAAAAGCTCTCGGCGGCCCTCGGCGATGCCACTTGGTGCCCTTCGGCGGCACGACGCGACGCCCTTCGGTGGTACCCCTCGGCCATCGGCGTAAGGCCCCCATCACCATCCCATGAGCACATTGCAACCCTAAACTCTTAGCTAAGGTCAAGTTCAAGGAAGGAGGGACCCTTCAGCCAGATGAATTCCTCCTATCTATAGGCCCAAGCAGCGGTTATACTCTATTACTATCGCCACTCGTGATTTATTAATATATATATGTATATATAACACCTTAAGAAAATTTTTCAAAATAGCCTCTTTACCCTAAGCCCAAGGCTTTAGAATTAATCAAGCTTCTCCCGGCCCAAGGCCGAGGGGCGAATATATCGCCTCTTAAAAAAACAATTCTTTCTCCCTCGCCACCATCCCAACCTAGCCCTCCGCGTCAAGCGCCGAGGCCGAGGGGCGAGTATATCGCCGGCTACACCAAGTGTTGTAGCCATGAGGACGTGAGAGACTCATGCAAGCTGTTCCCTTGAGGATGCCCTCATGCATGATTGTACATACACATAAAAAACTGAGGGGACAATACCCCTCGGCTCCGGCAGATACCAAGTGCCCTCAACCATTTGTGTTTCACAAAATAAAACCCTTCCTTGAAACGCTTTCCGCGCCATTCCCCAAGGGAGTGGCAGGCAACGGACTATGTCCCGGGCCGAGGAAACGACTCTCAAACCCCTCGGGGTTCGGAAGGACAACCCCCACCAATATATTTGCTCACCGACCCAAGGCCCCCTCTTTCTCCAAAGAGCATATGGGCGGCCAAGCCCTCATCACTCACCGATCAAACGACCCAAGGTCCCATTCTTCTTATGAGGATGGATTAAGGGCCAAGCCCTCATCCCCTTACCAAAATGTTGACTCACAGGCCAAAGGCCCCATCTTTTTCCAAGAGAACGTATGAGCGGCCAAGCCCTCATCAGTCACCAACATGGGTGATTTACGGCCCAAGGCCCCTCCTCTCCGCGAGGATGACTTAATGTACCAAGTACAAGGTGCGCCAATACGCCCACCATTCTTGAAAAACACCAAGTGTTTTTCAATAAGCCGTTCCCCTCGAGGACGCCCCCATGCATATTTCATGCATACTCATACATACATACATACATACATACATAAAAAACAAAAAAAAAACGGGGGGTACAATACCCTTCGGCTCCGGCTGGTACCAAGTGCCCCCGGCTATTTGTGTTCTACACACAAATAAAACCCTTCCCAGAAACGCTTTCCGCGCCATCCCCCAAGGGGAGGCAGGCAACGGACCATGTCCCGGGCCCAGGATTCGACTTTCACAAACGAAACGCTCCCCGCGCTATCCCCCAAGGGGAAGCAGGCAACAGACCATGTCTCGGGCTGAGGGGACGACTTTCAAAACCGAGGCGCTTTCCGCGCTATCCCCCAAGGGGAAGCAGGCAACAGACGATGTCTCGGGCCGAGGAAACGACCCCCAAACCCTTCGGGATATCGGAAGGTCATTCCCGAAGGGGGGGCCAACGGTTTGCTCCGTTGCCTCCCATATAGGCCAAGCCTTTCCTTGAAACCAAGTTTCTTGATGCCCCTCCTACAAAGATGTGTAGGGGGGAAGGAACTCCCCGGATACTTTTCTCCCCGGAGGCTCAACAACAATCCAGAGATACATTCTCGAAGGCTATTTCTAAAGATGCAAGGGAATCTCTAAATACAATGTCATTCGACTACATGTCCGAAGGCTCTACTACATGAAGGTTCCACTACAAGGAAGAAGGCTCACCAGCAGACTTCACCAAAATTTGGCTAAGTCCACAACTACAAGCCCTCGGCATTGCCTCTCCCAGGAGCCTTCAGCCTCAAGGAGGGCACAAGAGTCTTGAACCCTCATGTCGCACTGAAGCTTTCAGTCATGAGCCTTCAGCGTCTGGCCATCATGCCAGCTCCTTCATCATAGGGTTCCAACATTCATACGGAAGCCCTTGGTCATGAGCCCTCAGTGCGTGGCCTTCATGCCACCGCCCTCATGACTAGCGCCTGGCCCTCATGCCAGCGCCTTCATCATCGGGTTCCAACATTCATGCGGAAGCCTTCGGTCATGAGCCCTCAGCGAATGGCCTTCATGCCATCGCCCTCATGACCAGCGCGTGGCCTTCATGCTGTCAGCGCCTTCATCCTCGGGTTCGGACATTCATACGGAAGCCCTTAGTCATGAGCCCTCAGCGTATGGCCTTCATGCCATCGCCCTCATGACCAGCGCCTGGCCCTCATGCCAGCGCCTTCATCATCAGGTTCCAACCTTCATATGGAAGCCTTCGGTCATGAGCCCTCAGCGAATGGCCTTCATGCCATCGCCCTCATGACCAGCGCGTGGCCTTCATGCTGCCAGCGCCTTCATCCTCGGGTTCCAACATTCATACGGAAGCCCTCAGTCATGAGCCCTCAGCGTATGGCCTTCATGCCATCGCCCTCATGACCAGCGCCTGGCCCTCATGCCAGAGCCTTCATCATCAGGTTCCAACATTCATACGGAAGCCCTCAGTCATGAGCCCTCAGCGTATGGCCTTCATGCCATCGCCCTCATGACCAGCGCCTGGCCCTCATGCCAGAGCCTTCATCATCAGGTTCCAACCTTCATATGGAAGCCTTTGGTCATGAGCCCTCAGCGTATGGCCTTCATGTCATCGCCCTCTTGACCAGCGCTTGGCCTTCATGTCAGCGCCTTCATCCTTGAGTTTCAACCCTCAGACGGAAGCCTTCAGTCATGAGCCCTCAGCGCATGGCCTTCATGCCATCGCCCTCATGACCAGCGTCTGGCCATCATGCCAGCTCCTTCATCATAGGGTTCCAACATTCGTACGGAAGCCCTTGGTCATGAGCCCTCAGTGCGTGGCCTTCATGCCACCGCCCTCATGACCAGCGCCTGGCCCTCATGCCAGCGCCTTCATCATCGGGTTCCAACATTCATGCGGAAGCCCTTAGTCATGAGCCCTCAGCGTGTGGCCTTCATGCCACCGCCCTCATGACCAGCGCCTGGCCCTCATGCCAGTGCCTTCATCATTGGGTTCCAACATTCATGCGGAAGCCCTTGGTCATGAACGCGTGTCCTTCACGCCACTGCCCTCATGACCAGCGCCTGACCCTCATGCCAGCGCCTTCATCCTCGGGTTCCAACCTCTAAACGGAAGCCATCGATCATGATCCCTCAGCGCATGGCCTTCATGCCTTCGCCCCCATGACCAGAGCCTGGTCCTCATGCTAGCGCCTTCATCCTCAGGTTCTAACCATCAGACGGAAGCTCCCGCTCATGAGCCCTCAACGCGGGGCCTTCATGCCATCGCGCTCATGGCCATCACGGCAGACCCCCTGGTCTCAACGTGATCATCTGTCTCACGACCGGCCTCATCCCCTCACTTCATGGATGAGGACCGTTGCATGGACTTCGGACTGGCCCCTCAATGCCGCCGTTCTTGCGTCACGGAAGACCCCTTGGTCTCAACGTGATCGTTCATCCGATGACACGGCAGACCCCTTGGTCTCAACGTGATCATCTTTTTTAAGACCGGTCTCCTCCTCCCACTCCAAGGATGAGGACCGTTGCTGGATTTCGAACTGCCCCTCCATGCCAGCCGTTCGTGCATCACGGCAGACCCCTTGGTCTCAACGTGATCATCTTTCTGAAGACCCTCATCCTCGGCAGTACCTCTTGGTACCCCTCGGCAGTACCTCTCGGTACCCCTCGGCGGTACCTCTCGGCACCCATCGGCAGTACCTCTTGGTACCCCTCGGCAGTACCTCTCGGTACCCCTCGGCGGCACCTCTCGATACCCCCCAGCAGTACCTCTCGGTACCCCTCGGCAGTACCTCTTGGTACCCCTCGGCAGTACCTCTCGGCCATGAAACCTCCCGCCATACATGAATCCTTCGGGTAACATTCCAACGGCTATATTGCGAAGTGGCCTCAGCCAGCACCCTTCGGCACACAGGCAACAGTTTCCTTCAGGTTCCTATGCCTTCGAGCATGCAACAGTATACGCCTTTGGTTTGTCAATGTTGCACCCTCAAGTGATCATCTCCGGTTGTCACCTACTATAGCCTTCGGGGAACAACTCTCACCAAATGCCTTCGAGAATGCAGCAGCATAAGCCTTCGGCTTGTCAATGTTCCGTCCTCGAGCATGTAGCAGCATAAGCCTTCGGCTTATCAATGTTGCACCCTCAAGTGGTCACCTCCGGCTATCATCTATTACAGCCTTCGAGAAAGCAGCAGCATAAGCCTTCGGCTTATCAATGTTGCCTTTCATCAAGTTCCCCCGAGCAAGCAGTAGTATAAGCCTTCGGCTTATCAATGTTGCACCCCCAAGTGACTGCCTCCGGCTGCCACCTATTATGGTCTTCGGTGAACAACTCTCACCAGAACCCTTCAAGAATTCAGCAGTATAAGCCTTGGGCTTGCCAATGTTGTCACTCATCAATGCATACTTGGATGATAGCCTTCGAGCAGATAGCAGTATAAGCCTTCGCCTTGTCAATGTTGCCACTCATCAATGCATACTTGGATGATAGCCTTCGAGCAGGCAGCAGTATAAGCCTTCGGCTTGTCAATGTTGCCACCCCTCGGGAGCTCATCAACACATCATAACTCCTTCAGCCCGAACTTGCCTTCGACCTAAAGGAGTGAGGGACTGGGATACACCCCTCGAGAATCACACATGACTAAAAACAAAAATTCCCACATGCAAGAAATCTACAAATAATGCATGTAGCCCTCGGGTACATACACCATTACACCCTTCGGCAAAGCAGAATGTCAGAAACTTTCCACAAAGTCACTGACAATGATGAAGCAGCCTTCATCACAACACATACAGATATTATTTACGCTTCCCTCAGAAAACCCTCGACATGTGGGGGACTGAGGGAAGCCTTCGGCTAACAGCAGAAGATAAGTGATCAGTCAAAGGCACCCAACAAAACGATGAAGCTTTCGGGAGAATCAACACAATTACTCCTTTTCCCTCAAGTACCTTTCGGCAAAAGGAGTGAGGGACTCCTGATGGAGTATATGGCCCGGGAACCCCCGGCCCACAGACTCCTACTAATCTATCACAAGCCCAACAAGCCCAAGGAGCTCAGGAGGCCCAAGATTCGGCGGCCCAAGCGTCAAGAAGCCCACAGTACACACAGGGATGCCTTCGGCCTCCTTGGCCGAAGGCTCCAAAATTCACAGAACCGCCATATTCGACCATGCGAAGCTACTGGGAGAAAATGACAGAAAACAGGGAGCCTTCGGCCATACATGGAGCCTTCGGCCACATATAGAGCCTTCGGCCACATATGGAGCCTTCGGCCACACATGGAGCCTTCGGCCACACATGGAGCCTTCGGCCACACATGGAGCCCTCGGCCACACATGGAGCCCTCGGCCACACATGGAGCCTTCGGCCACACATGGAGCCTTCGGCCATACATGAATGAAGCCTTCGTCCATACATGAAGCCTTCGGCCATACATGAAGCATTCGGCCATACATGAAGCCCTCAGCCATACATGAAGCCTTCGGCCATACACGATGCCTTCGGCCATACATGAAGCCCTCGGCCATACATGAAGCCCTCGGCCATACATGAAGCCTTCGGCCACACAGTGCCTTCGTCCCCACAAAGCCCTCGGCTACGCGAGGAGCCTTCGGCTAAACGGACTCAATCATCGAAGATTCCCTTTGGAGACAGCCAACCACCGCATTTAATGCGACGTCACATCCACCCACCGCATTTAATGTGGGGAACGTGCGATGGTCGGTGCCACCCCGATTGATGTGACCCCTCGGCCGTTGGATTACTGACACGCGTACTCTCATCACATTTATTGCTGCTATAAATAGCAGCCCTTATTCTCCTTGTAAACCAGGCTGAGTTCATTTAATAAATCGACTCTCTCTCCTCCTATTTTGCTCTGACTTCTCTCTATTTATTCCCGCAATAACCCCTCGGACAAGATACCCCCCGGGTAGACCGTCCATCAGTAAGCATTTTATCAAGGTGATCCAGAAGACAATCTTGGAGAGCAGGAAACGCGGGAATTACCAGACGAATTTGGCAGAGGGCGCCCAAATAGGCGCCCAAAATGGCCGCCTGGTTGGCCGCCTACGGTAATATCAAAAGTCAACATTTCAGTTTGACCCGAGCCGGCAGAAGACAGAAAGCGGCCGACGGAGGACGAAGGGCGGCCGCCCTTCGTGGCCGCCTGCGGCACAACGGGACGAAGCCAACCACCGGCCGGTGCGACTGGACGGCAGGCGGCCAGACAGGAACGGCAGGCGGCCGCCTTTTGGACCGCCTGCGGCTGACGTAGACGGGCGCACGTCGGGCTGCCGGCGAACACGACGGAAGGCGGCCGGTTAGTGACGGAGGGCGGCCGCCCTCTTGGGCGCCTACGGGGAAATTTCGGCTATAAATAGTAGGCTTTCCCCTCATCTCAAACACACCATCTCTAACTCTAAATCAGTTCTAAAAAGGCTTCTTCCTCTTCCATTTTCGAGCTCCAAAGGTCTTAGAGAGAGAGAAACTTCAAATCTTCATATCTTCTTCATTTTAGCTCCAAATTGTAAGTTCTTTATATGTATTTTCATCTTCTCAACGTGTAGAATCTGAATCTGTGCTTTGTTTGTTCGATCTGTTCACCGAAAATTTCCAGATTAATTTTCAAGCATTTGGAATTTTCTTCCAAAAATTAAATAAAATAGTTATTGATGTTGAATTCATTCCAATTAATTTCGGTAATTATTTGATATTATTGCATAAATTAGAATAAATACTCAAAAAGGGGAAAAAATGAGTTCGGCCCTAATTCCAGTTTAGTTAACTTAAATATCACTACTAGTAGTTAAAATAAAATTTAGTACGAATTTAGAGTATTTTTAGTTGCTTTTTGCATTTTCTAGTTAAAATTGGGAAAATCATCAATTAGTTGCTAAAATTGGATCTTAAATTTATTAATTCGTGAAAAATTCCAGAAAATTTTATTTTAGTTCCTATAAGTTTATTGTCCCAGAATATAAGCTTTGTTTAAATTTTTGCTATCATCCATGTTTAATTCCTTGTTAATGTCGAATATATTCATTATATTGTTAATTGTAAAAATGATGTTTAGTAGCTAAATTTGTTTGGGCATGAATTGAGAAAAGGAATATGGATTGACTTGTTGACCGAAAATTAGGGGTTAAAATTAATAAATTGGACTAGTTGTTTAAAACGATGAAATAGTAATTAATAATAGTTAGCCATTTTCATTAATTAAATTCTTGGAAAATTAATTCTAACTTGTCTATAAGATTAGAAATTAATTTAAACCAACCATATTTGAGCACATTAATAAGGCCTAGAAATAGGATAATTTAATGAAAAGGATTTACATCTTGTCTATGAGAAATAAATTCAATTGCTAAAATAAAGAGTTTAACTAGTTAATGAATTTGACTATTTTTATTAATTAAAATATTGGAAAATTATTTCTACCTTGTCTATGGGTTTAGAATATAATTTAAGCCAACCATTTTTAGCACATTAATGAAACCTAGAAATAGGATAAATTAATGAAGATAGTTTCTATTCTTGTCTATGAGGAAAGAAATTATTAGTCTAACTTTAGTCTTAATTTCCCTAATTAAGAGGTCCAAGAACATATCCATTTCTAATTACTCAATTCATTGCCCTTATTTGCATCAATCTTTAGAACACTTAATTTTTAAACATTAATCTTTAAATTGAACCTAGCTCTTACTTATAAACTGGCATAATTTAGAACACAACCATTTTCCTATATTGAAAAAGCTTCCAACGATTAGCGATAGCCAGTGACTAAAATTAAATTAAGAAACTTCTCCGTCATTCCTCAAGAGACACGATACTCGGGGAAAAACCGAAAGGTTAGACTCCGTTTTACTACAACGCCGCGAAAGCGGTTATCAAATGGCGCCGTTGCCGGGGAATGGCACGATTATTTCTTGATTTAGTTCTAGCATAGGTGAATTCTAGTTAGGGAGACTTTTTCGCCCTTGCGACAATTTGTATAAAGACGACCCTAGGGCCCACATGTTGTGGTTCACCCGAGCATGCCAAACATTCCGCTTTAACGGAGTGACCCCCGACGCCGCAAAGTTGACCCTATTTCCTTTCTCACTGCGAGATAGGGCATCTTTATGGTTGAATAGCTTTCCAACGGGTCATTTCACAACATGGGCAGCACTGCACCAGGCATTTATGCAAGAATACTTTCCTCCATCGGCAGTTGCTAAAATTAAAACAACGATTCAAAATTTTAGGCAATTCCCGATGGAGTCTTTAAGTGAAGCATGAGATCGTTTCAAGGATATGAGAAACAAATGTCCACTCACACTGATGGACCCTAGTAGCTTGATGTTCCATTTTTATAATGGACTTCAAGTTAGTAGCAAAAAAGAACTTGATTTCTCTTCTCAGGTGGGATCATTCCTTGACATGGCACCAAACACCAACGAAGCTCTGGTGGAGAAGGTCACTTCAAATGCAAGATACCGGTATGACGAAAGAACTCCAGCAGCAACAAAACCAGGCTATCTTGAAGTTGACCAACTCACGGCCCTAACAGCGAAGATTGAAGGATTGGTCGTGGAAGTGAAGAATTTGAAGAATGATAACAATCACACCAACCAAGTCAACAACATCGGTGCTGTCCCGAATCAACAATCATCCCGATATTTCGGGAACTCAAGCTCTGTCCCACAGTCATCTCAATTTAATGCTTTTTCACCTGTTTCTCATTCAACTGAACTTGTACTCTCATGTGAGATATGTTTTGGTCCACATTTGACCAATTCATGTCAATTAGTTGATGAATGTAATCTAAGCAACAAAGGGAGGTGAACATGCTGGAGTACGGCCGAACAAAACAAGAAGGGCCATGGGCGAATCAAGGCAACCGGGGGGGTAACTCAAACTACCCTCCTCAAAATTATCAAGGGAGGAATTACCAAGGTAACCAATGGCGGGCGGACTACAGCAATGGTCCTCCTCGCGGCGGTTACCAAGGTACTCAGAACTACTCCAACAATAATCAAGGGAACAACTTCCAGAGTCGGAACCAGGGAGGTGCACCAGCCCAACAGAACAACCAGGCTTATGTGCCTCCACACCAACGACAAACGGAGGCTGCCCAACCATCAGAGATAGGCTTGCTGGTTGCAGAACTGGCAAGGACACGGGAGGAAATGTCAAGATACAAGGTCAGCACTGACAATCAGATCAAAAATCTGATGATGCAAATTACTCAGAACAATGCTCCCGGTCGCCAGCCAGGCAACTTGCCTAGCACCACGGAACCAAATCCCCGTGAACATGTGCAAGCTATCACTCTCCGAAGTGGGAGACAAACAACAGAAGTTGAGCAGAAAGACAAAGATGATACTCTGATCATAGAACCCGAGAAACAAACTGATGCTCCAACTGAGAAGAGCATGGAACCAACACGCACTAACACAAAGGTCACTATCATCAAACCTTCTCTCCCGTTTCCTTCACGGGTTAGAAATGATGAAGATAGCAGGAAATACAACAAATTTCTGGACCTACTCAAACAACTCCACGTCAACCTGCTGCTGATGGATGCCCTAGCGGAGATGCCCAAATATGCCAAGTTTTTCAAGGACTTGCTGACAAACAAGAGGCAGCTGCAGGAGCTCTCAGTCGTGGACTTGAACGCAGAATGCTCGGCTGTGGTTCTGAGGTCAATACCCGAAAAGCTAAAGGATCCAGGTAGTTTCACTATCCCTTGCTCTATAGACAATTTCAATTTCAATAATGCTCTAGCTGACTTAGGGGCAAGTATCAATCTGATGCCTTCCTCTATAGTCGAGAAGCTAGGACTTGGGGAAATGAAACCCACCAGGATGTGTCTTCAACTGGATGATCGCTCGGTCAAATATCCGAAAGGAATTGTTGAAGACGTCTTGGTCAAGGTTGACAAATTCATTTTCCCAGTCGACTTTGTAGTAATGGACATGGAAGAGGATAGGGAAACACCTCTTATTCTGGGAAGGCCCTTTCTGGCTACCGCCAGGGCCTTGATTGATGTCACTGATGGCTCATTAACTCTAAGAGTCGGAGATGATCTATGCACCTTCCGACTCTCAGATGTTATGAAACACCCCACAGATTCCTTTCAAGGATGTCATTTTCTTGATACTTTTGAGTCTATTGAAGGGTATCTGTTTGGGGAAGAAAATGGACATGTAACTGATAAAGCATGTCTGTTAAAAGAAGCCAACACTGATGTGAGTGATGCATGTGAGAGTTGTGAGGATGCGCTGATTGATCAAGCTTCTAACGAAGTATTGATTGAGTTTGAGGGGGAGAAAAATGAACAAAACTTGAAAAATGACCACCCCCTCGAACTAAAGAAACTGCCCGACCACTTAGAATATGCATTCTTGGATGACAAAGGCAAGTGCCCTGTCGTCATCGCTGCACACTTAAGACAGAGTCCTTAAGACACACAAGCAAGCAATTGCTTGGAAACTTGAGGACATCAATGGAATAAGCCCCGCCTTTTGTACCCACACCATCAAGATTGAGGAAGGGTTTAAACCAGTTGTCCAACCACAACGACGTTTAAACCCAAACATGATGGAAGTAGTGCGTGCCGAGATTGTCAAACTGATGGATGCGGGTATCATTTACCCCATCTCTGATAGCCAGTGGGTAAGCCCTATTCATGTTGTCCCCAAAAAAGGGGGAATGACCGTCATGAAAAATGAAAAGGGCGAACTTCTACCCAGTCTAACTGTTACCGGGTGGCGAATGGTAATCGATTACCGCAAACTGAACGAAGCCACCCGGAAGGACCATTTTCCCCTTCCCTTCATCGATCAATTAATAGAGAGATTGGCAGGCCATAGTCACTACTGTTTCCTGGATGGCATGAGTGGATACTTCCAAATCCATGTCAACCCGGAAGACCAAGACAAAACTACGTTTACATGCCCTTTTGGGACCTTTGCTTTTCGTAGGATGTCTTTTGGTCTCTGTAATGCCCCTGCCACCTTCATGAGGTGCATGATTGCCATTTTTGAAAAATACATTGGCCACTTCATGGAGGTATTCATGGATGATTTCTCTATTTTTGGGGAAACATTTGAAAAATGCCTTGAAAACCTGGAAAAAGTACTTATCCGCTGCAAGGAAACCCATTTAGACCTAAGTTGGGAGAAATGTCACTTCCTTGTGAAAGAGGGCATAGTACTTGGACATAAAGTGTCAAGTAACGGGGTAGAGGTGGACCGTGCAAAAATTGAGACGATAGAGAAACTTCCTCCACCAACCACGGTAAAAGCCATCCGCAGCTTCTTAGGACACACGGGCTTTTATCGTCGTTTTATAAAGGATTTCTCTAAAATCGCAAAACCTCTCACCCGGTTACTTGAAAAACATGCGGTTTTTATATTCTCTGATGAATGTCACCATGCTTTCCAAGCACTTAAAACACAACTGATCAATGCTCCTGTGCTTGTGGCCCCGGATTGGAGTTTACCCTTTGAACTCATGTGTGACGCTAGTGATTTAGTAGTGGGGGCTATTCTTGGTCAACGGAAGGACAAGAACTTCCACCCAATCTACTACGCTAGCAAAACTCTATCGGGACCACAACTCAACTACACCACCACTGAAAAAGAATTCCTTGCTATTGTTTGTGCTTTAGAGAAGTTTAGGACTTACATCATTCTTTCGAAGGTTATTATCTATACCGATCATTCGGCCATTAGATATCTCCTTCAAAAGCATGATGCTAAGCCTAGACTGTTACGCTGGGTTCTTTTGCTGCAGGAATTTGATATTGAAATCAGGGACCGAAAAGGGTCTGCTAATCAGGCAGCTGATCACCTTTCAAGGTTAGATGTCGAATTAGCAGAAACCTTCGGAAATTGCGAAGTCGAGGAGCTTTTTCCCGCTGAGAGGTTGATGGCGATTTCCGCCAAGGAGCAAACACCGTGGTATGCAGACATTGCCAACTACCTTGTTGGTAAAGTCGAGCCTACCGAACTGACAAGGCATATGAAAAGGCGGTTCCTATCAGAAGCAAAGCACTATTTTTGGGATGATCCATATCTGTTCCGAATTTGTGCTGACCAGGTGGTGAGAAGATGTGTTACTGAAGCTGAGGCAAAGGACATTCTGGAGCATTGTCACAGCGGTCCTACTGGGGGCCACTTTTCAGGGAATAGAACTGCAAGGCGGGTTTTGGACTGTGGGTACTTCTGGCCCACGATTTTTAAAGATGCTAATGTATTTGTCTCCTCTTGTGATAACTGTCAACGAATCGGGAACATTTCTGGGCGCAATGAGATGCCCCAACACTTTATCTTACCTTGTGAGGTATTTGATGTTTGGGGCATCGACTTTGTTGGACCTTTCCCAAGCTCAAGAGGAAACAAATACATTCTTGTGGCCATTGATTATGTTTCTAAATGGGTCGAAGCCCAGGCCTGCATCACCAACGACTCTCGAGTAGTCGTAAATTTTCTGAAAAAGCTCTTTACCAGATTCGGTGTGCCCAGGGTTTTGATCAGCGATAGAGGGAATCATTTCCACAATGATCCAATGGCCAGAATTTTGGCCAAATATGGAGTCCAACATCGAAGCGGAGTAGCGTACCACCCCCAGACTCAGGGACAAGTGGAGAACGCTAACAGGGATTTGAAGTCCATTCTGGAGAAAACTGTTGCCCAGACCAGGAAAGACTGGTCGACTAAACTTGATGACGCTCTTTGGGCATTTCGGACTGCTTACAAAACCCCGATCGGAACCACACCTTTTCGCCTTGTATACAGGAAGTCTTGCCACTTACCCGTCAAACTCGAGCATAAAGCACTTTGGGCGATGAAAAATGTCTGTTTTAAACTAGATACTGCAGGGAAGGAACGATTTTACCAGCTGAATGAACTGGAAGAGTGGAGAGCGCAAGCTTTTCATAATTCCAAACTTTACAAGGAACGGGCCAAACTCTACCATGATCAACACATCAAGGCTCGTGATTTCAATGCTGGAGATAAAGTGTTGTTGTTCAACTCCCGGTTGAAGCTTTTTCCAGGAAAGCTTAAGTCAAGATGGTCTGGACCGTTCAAGGTCATAAAAGCTTACCCCTACGAAACCGTTGAGATTGAAGATGCTAATGGGGGTCCCTTTAAAGTCAACGGCCACCAACTTAAACTGTACCATGGTGGCCCAATTGAAAAAAGCAAGGAGATTCTCTATCTCCAAAAATTTTGAACCGAAGGAGGACATTCGTCAAGCTAGTGACGTTAAAGAAGCGCTCATTGGGAGGCAACCCAACCCCCCAAAAAAAAAAAAACTAACCCAAAAATATTCTACTTTGTTTATTTCTTGCAGATGTATGGAGGAGGTGACGACCCCATCTTTGAGGATGCACCACTAGGAAGGGAAGATCCGCCGCCTCGGCCCAATATCCCCTTTGCCACTATTGCAGACCGGAGACGCTTTCAGGTATGGGGACAGTATCGCACTCTCCTAGCCCCCATGATCCTAGACCAGGAGATGCTCGAGGAGTGGGGATACTGGAGTGATATGGATGCTCTGCTGGGAGACTCTTTATGGTGGAGGATTCTACTCATACAGGAGAGGGCCAGTCTCCCGTTGACGATGGAGTTCCTGTGCTCTCTACAGTTCACTCACTATGGTCAGGCTGTGCAGGAGGGTTCGGTCATTGGGTCAGAGACTGAGATGAGATTCACCATTAGGGGCATTGAGCACTCCATCACTGTGGCTGAGCTCGGATGGAGGATGAGGCTCTATGCTCCGGCTTACACCCAGACTGAGGAGTTCCGTACTCTTTCCACCCGTCTACCTGAAGCTTTTGACATTGAGGAGTTCTGGCGCCGACACTCCACAGACACTAGGTCGTTTCTCCGGCAGCATCCCCATTCGAACAAATGGAGAGAGACTCACTGGTATATACTCTCATTCGTACTCTCCTGTGGTTTTTTTGGGCGACCTCATAACACAAACACGGTGTCCAAAAAGGACATTTTATTCTTTTGGAGTCTGGTTCACCGTACCCCGGTGAATATGGCGGTCCTTATGGCTCGTTTCTTCCGGAGCCAGGGGAAGTTTGTCCGCCGCACTATCCAGGCAGGGCCTTTTGTCACTACTCTCGTTCGATCATTCTATCCTCACTTAGACATTCCAGAGCTACTACACCTACAGGATAGCATCCGCGTTCTTCGATCTTCTTCCTTTGCCAACATGAAGATCAAGAAGAAGCGGAACACTCAGGAGCTCCCAGACATCGAGCAGAGCAAGGTTGTTAAAATCGTATTTTTGAATCGAATCGATAGATGTTTTTGAAAATCGAATCGTAAAATCGAATCGCAAATCGTAAGATTTTATCAAACATATTTTATTAATTATAAAATAAATAAATATTAAAATTAAGTTGCAAGTTAATGGTATTATGTCATTTTATTACATACCACTATACCTACAAGGTCAAAAACAAGATTTATAAACTATTTTTATATTGTAAATAGAGTGGATAATAACATTAAACATATGTAAAACATAAAAATAATTAAATAACACAAGAATCCATTACTTTTTTTAAATATACCATTGATGTTATTATTATTGAAATTTTGTATCAATTTGTAGTAGTTAATTTAAATAAATTTGAACCATTTTCACTAAAAAAAACTTATTCCGATTTTGCTACGATTTTGATACGATTTTATACGATTCTACACGATTTTTGTACGATTTTGTACGATTTTATGATTTTACGATTTTACGTGCGATTTGAATCGATTTATTATTGTAGAATCGTAAAATCGTACGATTTTACGATTTAAATCGAGATTTTAACAACCTTGGAGCAGAGTAGTTCCTCTCGACCCCCACCGCATAGGAGATCCAGTGAGATGCCTAGTGCATCAGATTGGAGGGAGATGATAGACGGGATGAGGAGTCTACAGACCTCAGTCTCTGAGATTCGGGATGCACAGACCAGAGGATTTCAGGAGATGAGAGGCGCATACAGCGGTCCTGGGGGAATTCAGAGATTTCCGACGGGTACAGGAGGAAGCCTACAGGGATATTCAGGAGCAGTTAGAGACCCAGAGGCTGGATATTGATGAGATGCGAGACTGGCTTAGGCCCAACCATGGCTCCCAGGATGGCACAGGCGATGTTTAGATTTGCTTTTTCCTTAACATTTTTATTATGTTTGTTTGTTCTTCAGGTTGGACATTGCGCTGCTCTTTTGACTTGAATGCTCTTACAAACTGACTATGGATGATGTAAGGATTTTTAAAACCATTTTACTCCTGTTTCATTATTCCTCTTCACAAAATCTTTTCAAATCTCAAGTGTGAGGAAAGAACCAAAAAAAATAAAAAAAATAAAAAAATGTGCCTTTATTTCAAACTTTTGTGCTTCAAAAGAAGACCTCGAGGGCGAGGTCCAGCTCAAGTGTGAGGAGGTTGCGTTTCACACTCAAAAGTTAAAACCTTGTTTTAGAACAATCTTTTTACTATTTTTGACATGAAACATTAATTTCTCAATTTGTTATTCAATCACATAATAGCCTAGATAATCACCCCTATTATAAGAATTTACTTTTATTATTTTTAGAAAACTTAAATTTGTTATGGGTTTTTGGTTGTGAGTGTAAAGGGCTGAATTTGTTTTAATTGGACATTCATTTTATTCATTAAAACAAAAATGCTAGTATTAATAAAACTCCAAAAATCATTGTTATAGGACAATTCCATCTCCGAAAAGGGGCTCTGTTTTATTCGTTAATCATAGTCTGTGAGAATGAAGTATGCATTTACCATGGGATAACACCGCCAACAAGAGTGAAAAGGAGGCAAAAAAAAAAACTGGTGAACAAGATGTATGTCCAATTTAGAATAATGAAAACCTTGGGATAAGGAATTGATTGGTGGTTTAACATAATCAATAGTTCTTTAGAAATAATAATTTTAAATTCTTACATTTTGGGTGATTTTTCTAAAATATTTAAAAATTGAGAATAAAAGAGAGTTTTTTTTGTTTCTACTTCTTTAATAGCACTTCGATTGTGATAAAGTCAAGTTTTACCCTTTTTGAGTGTGTTTGCAACTAACTTGTCGCTTGAGGACAAGCAACGCTTAAGTGTGAGGAGATTGATAAGTCCATTTTTGTACTTATTTTTCTTATCAAATTTAAGTGATTTTTGATTGAAAATAGAAAGAAAAGGCATGTTTTAGATATTTTGGTTCAAGTTTCATGAAATCAGGTAAAAATCACATTCATAATATGTTTGCCGGGATTTCGGGTCAATTGAGCACAAAATGAGTCAATTTGAGTAACAAATGAAGTCATACCGGAAGAAGTAAGCATTTTATCAAGGTGATCCAGAAGACAATCTTGGAGAGCAGGAAACGCGGGAATTACCAGACGAATTTGGCAGAGGGCGCCTGTTAGAACTTTTATTGTGGGTCAAGTTTGTCTGTAATGTCTTGTTTAAATAAAGTAGACTAGTTATACTATTTATGGTATTAGATTAGTATTTATTATGTAGCAAATAAGGTAAAGGGAATAAGGCCCAAAAAGGCCTTGGCCCAACTTCCAAGGTTTACCTAAATCGGTAACCTGTACAGCGCCTATAAATATGCGCCTTGTGTACAGGTACCGATATCGATCAATACACATTAGCCTTACGCTGCCAAATTTACTTCTCGATACTACAGAAAGAAGGTTTCACTGTTCTCGATAAAGCTTATATCATTATATGAAATCTTTCTCTTCTGTCTATCAATGATGCTCATCTAGCTGATCGTTAGTCTGCTGAACTGGGACCAACAACTGGTATCAGAGCCTGCTCGAGTGTGATCGTCGAAGAAAAGTTTTCGAAGTTTCTCTGTTTTCATACTTTTCGATATATTTCTTTGTAATCACTGTAATCTTGTTTCTGATCGATAAACTGTAAAAGTTATATCATTGGATTCGCCATTCAGAAACGAACCAAGGGTATATCTTACTTTTCGATTTCAGTAGATTCGGTATTTTTGATTTCTCGATAGTATGAGTTCGAAAAGCAGGGTTCTCGACATTTAAGCAGGTTTTTTCAGGACGATAACTATACAGGAAGACTCTCGAGATCGAAAACTTCACGGAAAAGTTGTTTAAACTGTTTTAATCTGAAATTTTGATTTGCAGGATTTCGATACTACGTTCTCGATACAAGTTCTCGAACTGAGTTCTCGAGATTGCTTTCTCGACACTCAGTTTTCGATACTAAATATCTAAAACTCTGTTTTTTTTTCGAATTGCAGGTTCTCGATACAGCTTCTCGACACTCAGTTCTCGAAACTAAGTTCTCGAACTTAGCTTCTCGATACTGAAGTTCTCGATACAGCTTCTCGAATCCTGCTTCTCGATAAACAGTTTCTCGATATTCACTATCGAAAACTGGTTCTCGATAGAACTTCTCGAACCCTAGTTTTCGAATTTTTTTCTTGAATTCGGTTTTCGACATTCTGCATCTTAAATTTTTTTCTGATCAAAACACTCGACCGATCTGTTAAGGCTCAATCAGCAAAGATGGAAGCATTAGCACTTGGAAATGACAACAGACCACCCATCCTCAGAAAAGGAGAATATCAGATGTGGAAGACAAGATTCTTGAACTTTCTGGAAGGGAAAGACAATTCATCTGCCATGCTTGAATCACTTACACAAGGTCCTGCTGAGATCTATACTGAAGTAGATACCTCAGATGTAAACAACCCCCCTGTCAACTATGTGAAAAGATTGAAGACAAAAGGCGAATACACTGAGGCTGACAAGTTGAGAATCAAAGCTGATCTCATGGCAAAAACTTACCTCCTGCAGGCTATCCCCAATGATATCTACATTCTGATAGACAGCATGGAGACAGCAAAGGAAATGTGGGATGAGGTGAAGAAGTTAATGATTGGAACTGATCTTGGTTTGAAGACAAAGAAAGCGAACATCTTGACCGCCTATGACGCTTTTAAAGCCCTACCTGGTGAGGCGCTCCATGAGACGTATAACAGATTCGTACAACTGATCAATGAGATGAGGAAGATCAAAGTTGTCAAATCTAATATGGAAATGAACATACGTTTCTTGTCGAGCCTGCCGCCAGAATGGAGAAGAACTGTCAAGAATCTACGACAGCACCTAGACTTGGATGAACTTGACCTCTGCACTGTCCATGAACATCTGCAGCAGTTTGTTAATGACACTGCTGAGATGGAAGGAAGCTTCTCCGCTAATCCTCTAGCACTAATGATTGAAGCTAAATCAAAGAGTTCATCTAAGGGTCCGAAGAAGAAGAAGGCAGTCAAGATAGAGTCAGAAGAAGAAGAGAGTGAAGAAGAAATGGATGTTGAATCCGAGCTGGCCGATCTACAGAAGAAGATGGCACTACTTACCAATCAGTTCAACAAAAGGTTTGCCAAGAAAGGAAGTTCATCAAACAAGCTCCGAACCTCCTCAGCCAACTACAAAACAAAAACCAATGATCAAAACTCTTCTAGTAGAGTAGTTGCAGCCGAAGACCCCCTCAAATGCTTTAACTGTGGAAAAGCTGGACATGTTATCAAGGACTGTCGCTTACCAAAGAAGAGGGACTTCAACTATTACAAGCAAAAGATGCTGTGGAACAAGCAGAAGATGTTCATGGCCAAGCAAGATGATGATAGTGCTGCAACTCCTACTGAGAATGATCCATGGCAGGAGGAGAGTTCCGATGATGAAGAAGAAGAGAATCTGGCCCTGATGGCGTTTGTAGAAGAAGAAGGAAAAGACAAGGGTGATGTTGCGATCCCCGGAAGAGGTCAAAGTTCAAGCTCAAACATCACTGTAAGTACTTCTGAACCTTCTTGCTCCTGTACTTGCAAAGTTCATTCCTCACAAGAAAAGGATAACACCATAAAGGAGTTAAAGGGCAGGTTAGATCATAACTACAAAGTTGCACTTGACACTCTAGATAAGAGTCACTCTCTGAAGTTGCAACTAGAAAATGAGAAAGAAAGAGTTCAGAAACAAAATTTAGAAGCAGAGAAGCTTACACAAAAATTAACTGAACTAACTAAGAAGGTCAGTGACACAGAACTCGAACGAAATGTTGCGAAAGCAGAAAATGATTTTCTACGCAAACAAAGATGTGCTCTTTACACAAAAATCAAAGAATTAGAAGACCTGCTGGTCAAAAGAGGACAAACTGAACAAACAATCTTCTTAAACCAAAACAGGGACACTCGGTTTTATAACTCAAAGGAAGGTCTTGGATTTACTAACCCCAACAATCTGAAAAAGATTGATTGTCTCCAACTTTACAACATAAAGTACATGGGGTTAGGATTGACCAAGTTGATGGCTTTTACCTACGGAAAGGAAACCGCAGAAGAAGAAGAGGTAAAGCGGTCAAATCCTTCAAAAGCCGAAATTCCTTTCAGTTATGATTCCCTGAACGAAAGCTATGAAAACGCTGAACCTGTTTTGTCAACTGACGAGAGTGTGAATCTCTATCCTTCTGAGAAGGAAGTTGTGTCAGAACCTGAAACCCCTTCAACCTCAGGTTCAAATGGAGAAGAACCCTACATCCCTCCACTAATCAGGAAATTTGAAAACTTACACATCTCTTTAGAAAATCAAAGAAAAAGTTTTGAAGAAGAGAGAAAAGAATTCGAAAGTGAGAGGGAGAGGTTGTTGAGAGAACTGACCATTTTAAAAGAAAGTTCCCAATCTGGCACAACTTCTCAATCATCTAGCGATACTGATACATCTCAACCAATTCTGAACAAAACTAACCTTTTCAAAAGGACACCCACTCACTCCAACTCTCCTTTGAAAACAGGAAATGAAGTAAGTCGGAGAGTGGAGAGGAGAAGAGAGTGGAAGTTAAAGAGAGCTGAGATAGCTGAAGGAAAGAAGAAGATGTTTTCTGAGAATAAAAAGTCATGTTCAAATGCTGTTTTCTATTCAAATAAGCGTAGATCTAGTTCTATGTCACAGTCATGTAGTTCCAGTTCAGTCTTGTGTCCCAAGCTGAATCATTCTAAGTTTAAATCTGATACTTTCATTATCAATGAAAAGTTGTTCACTTCTGGGTTTGTGAATCCTTGCAATGATACTTTTGGTTCTGATCATGATGTAAATGCTGTACGTGAGAAAGAAAAAGGAGAGCGCAAACAAAGAAAACAGTCTGAGAATAGAACTGTAGAGGGTACCTATAATCTTCCAAATTTAAGATATCCTCTTAGAGTTCATTCGAAGAAACATTTACAACGTCTCTCTAAAGAAGAAATTTTCAAACCTTATCTCACGAACCAGCCATTCACACATAGAAACAATGACTCTGTCTCCTCCGCTCCTAAAATCAAACAAAAATGGATACCAAAAACTGAACTTGAAAAACAAAGAACATTATCTGAAAAGGCTGTTGACCGTGGATCACAGCTGAAAGAAAAATTCAAAAAGATATTCTCAATTGATAAGGAAGGACCCATCCTGCGGTGGGTACCTAAAAGTCCTTAATCTGTTTTGCAGGACGGTCATGTGTGGCACTTAGATTCAGGCTGCTCAACCCACATGACCGGAATAAAAGAACTGTTGAGCAACTACACCAAATGCTACGGAGGAAATGTGAGATTTGGAAACAACGCGGCTTCTCCAATCCTAGGATATGGGGATGTCATCTGTGCAAGTGTCACCATCAAGGCTGTGTCATATGTGAAAGGACTGAAGCATAATCTGCTAAGCATTGGACAGTTCTGCGATAGTGGCATGGAAGTGAAGTTCATAGCCAGACAATGTTGTGTGCTGGACAGGTTTGGGAAGGTGTTATTGACCTGCACGAGAACTTCCAACCTGTACACCATTGATCTGAAGAGCGTACAATTACCTTCTTCCATCTGCCTGCTGTCCAAAGCTTCCTCTGAACAAAACAGTCTATGGCATAGACGCCTCTCACATCTTAACTTCAAATACCTCACAACTCTATCCTCCAAGAAACTTGTGAAAGGGCTGCCTCCTTTGAAGACTTCCGCTGACACTCATTGTGATGCCTGCAGACTAGGCAAGATGAAAAGGAGCTCTCACAAGTTAAAACCTGTTCCATCCTCCTCCCGACTGCTGCAACTACTTCACATGGATCTGTGTGGACCAATGAGAGTCCAAAGCATCAATGGACGCAAATATACACTGGTCATTGTGGATGACTTCTCTCGGTACACATGGACCAAATTTCTGAGGACAAAGGATGAAACAGCTGCAACCATCATAACCTTCATCAGGACAATCCAAAATTTTCTACAAAAGAGTGTGGAGATCATCAGAACAGATAATGGTACCGAGTTCAAGAACCAGTCTCTTGCTGAGTTCTATGAAACTCAGGGTATCACACAGCAATTCTCTGCAGCAAAGACACCACAACAAAACGGGGTCGTTGAAAGAAAGAATAGAACTCTTGTTGAAGCAGCACGCACCATGCTTATTCAGTCAAAGCTTCCCCATTTCATGTGGGCTGAAGCAATCAACACAGCGTGTTTTACTCATAACAGAACATCAATTCACAAGCGCTTCAACAAGACCCCCTATGAAATACTCTTCAACAGAACACCTGACATCTCATTCTTCAGAGTGTTTGGCTGCAAGTGCTTTGTTCTAAATGACAGAAATGAAAGAAGCAAGATGGATCCGAAAGCCGTCGAAGGAGTATTCATTGGGTACTGCACGCAATCAAAGGCGTATCGGGTCTATCTACGTGATCGCAGAACAGTCATTGAGAGTGTCAACGTTGCATTCTATGAAATGGCTGACTTTGCTTCTGAACATTTCTTGATAGAACACACACTCTCTGCTCAAAGGAAGCAACCTGATGGAGCTGAAGCAACGAAGCAAACAACGGCTGACAGTGCAATTCTCGACTCTCTCTTTGAACATTTCTATGAAAATGCACGCACCGCCAACCCACAGTTACCAATAGAAGCTGCACAACCACCATTCATGCCTGACCTCAGTGAGGAAGAAGCTGACTCACCTCATACATCAGATCACGAAGAAACTGAGGATCATGGCACGGCAACAACACAAGCAACTTCACCAGCACAAGTTTCAGAAATACCAGCTCAAGCAGACACAGAATCTGAATCGATCCCTGTGCACTCCACTCCTCAACAAACCACATCTACTACTTTTGAGGACCCGGATCACCCCATCATAACTCCAATCCCTCTAACTCATGAGCGGAAATGGACGAAAGCACATCCTGCAGAACAAATTATTGGAGATCCAAGTCGTGGAGTTTGTACAAGAACAGCCACAGCAAATGAATGTCTCTTCTCTTGCTTCATCAGCCAATCTGAACCAACCAAAGTTTCTGAAGCTCTAACAGATCCAGATTGGGTGATAGCAATGCAGGAGGAGATCAATCAGTTTGAAAGATTGGATGTATGGACCCTGGTGCCAAGACCCCCAAAGAAAACAATAATTGGCACCAAGTGGGTCTTCAAGAACAAGAAAGATGAAGACGGTGTGATTATAAGGAACAAAGCCCGACTGGTTGCAAAAGGGTACAACCAACAAGAAGGAATTGACTATGATGAAACCTTTGCACCAGTGGCCAGAATTGAAGCAATAAGGTTGTTCCTTGCCTATGCTGCTCATAAGAGTTTCACCATCTATCAAATGGATGTAAAGACTGCGTTTCTGAATGGAGAACTGAAAGAAGAAGTTTATGTGGCACAACCAGAAGGCTTTGTTGACCCTGAACGCCCACACTATGTCTACAAGCTGAAGAAAGCTCTGTATGGACTAAAACAGGCACCGAGAGCCTGGTATGATGCACTATCTGATTTTCTTGTACACTCAGGCTACTCGAAGGGAAAGATAGATCCAACTCTTTTCATCAAGCGAGAGAACAGTGACATCATGTTGATACAAATCTATGTAGATGACATAATATTCGCCTCGTCCAATCCGAACTTCTGCGAAGAATTCAGCAACTTGATGCACACTGAGTTTGAAATGAGTATGATGGGAGAGTTGAACTTCTTTCTAGGGCTACAGATCAAGCAAATGCCAGACGGAATTTTCATCAGCCAGTCAAAATACATCCATGAAATGCTCAAGAGATTCAAGATGGACAGCAAGTCAACCATGAAAACCCCCATGTCTCCCTCACAAAAGCTCGACTCTGACCCTTCTGGGACTTCCGTCGATGCTACCAACTATCGGGCTATCATCGGTTCCTTGCTGTACCTGACATCTAGTAGACCGGATATTGTCTTTGCAACTAGTCTGTGCGCTCGCTTTCAAGCAAATCCAAAGGAATCACATCTGAATGCAGTAAAGAGAATCCTGAGATACCTGAAAGGAACAGTCAACTTGGGACTTTGGTATCCCAAGGACACGGGTTTTGACCTTGTTGGTTACTCAGATGCTGATTTTGCAGGTTGCAAGTTAGATCGAAAAAGTACATCCGGTGGTGCTCAATTTCTGGGAGAGAAGCTAGTCTGTTGGTCCTCCAAGAAGCAGAACTGCGTGTCAACTTCTACAGCCGAGGCAGAATACGTTGCGGCTGCTAGTTGCTGTTCACAAATCCTATGGATGAGGACACAACTCAGAGACTATGGCTTCCTATTCAACCATATTCCCATCTACAGTGACTCCCAGAGTGCAATCGCCATAACCAGCAACCCCGTTCACCACTCGCGCACCAAGCACATCGATTTGCGCTATCACTTCATCAAGGACCATGTGGAGAAAGGAGATGTTGATCTGTACTTTGTAAGCACTGAGCTTCAACTGGCTGACATATTTACTAAGGCACTGGATGACAAGAGATTCCAGATCCTAGTATCTAAGTTAGGCATGTTGAATCTCGATCCTATATAATTGTGTTATCTCCATGGTCTGAATAAAATGTGTGAGTGTGCGTGGTGTGCGTTGCATGTGTTGAGGGGGAGAAAAGGGAGAAAATAAAAGAGAGAGGAATACTTTGAGGGGGAGAAAAGAAGAAAATCAGAAAAAGAGTGTGTGTGTGTGTTTTGTGTGTGTGTGAGAAAATAAGAAAATCAGAAAAAGAGTTTGTGTGTGTGTGAGAAAATAAGAAAATCAGAAAAAGAGTGTGTGTGTGTGTTTTGTGTGTGTGTGTGAGAAAATAAGAAAATCAGAAAAAGAGTGTGTGTGTGTGTGAGAAAATAAGAAAATCAGAAAAAGAGTGTGTGTGTGTGTTTTTCATTTTTTTCATGTACTGTTCGAGGGGGAGTTCAATTTTCACACATAAATAAATTTTCTTTGGGGCCCAAAATCATTTTCTAACAAAGACAGGGCCCAGCTCTACTTCTGGGCCCAGTATACTTCTCGAAAGGCCCATGTTTTCGCGTATAAAAGGCACCTCGAGAACTAGAGAACTCATTTTCTCGCATTCTCAGTTCTCGAAGTCCAGATCTCAAGCTTTCTCGCAAAACGCACTCTCTCTCTCGCACTCACTCTTCTCGAATCAGACAAAAGGTAGTAATTTGGTTCTCGAATGAACTTCAAATGGTTTTCGCATGTAATGAAACGGTTCTCGATATCAAACCAAGATTTTTTTCAAAGATTGAATATCGAGAACTCCTTTTTCTCGAACCGAAAGTTTGGAATCGAAAAGTGGTTATTAATTTTCATTATGATTATGTGAAATTACAGGTGGTTCTCGACGTATCTTCTGAGTGCGAACTCGAGAAATCAATTTTCTCGATGTTTAGAACTCGAGATCAACTTCTCGATACTTTGAATTTCGAGGGACAGTTCTCGATGTTAAACCTCGAAAAGATACTTTTCGATGTTTAATACCGAGAACCTACTTCTCGAAGTTGGAAATACCGAGAAGAGGTTCTCGATACTAAACCTCGAGAAGATGGTTCTCGATGTTTAAATCTCGAGAAGGACTTTTCGATACTTCCATATCGAGAACCAAGTTCTCGATATTTGAGTATCGAGAAGAGCTTCTCGGTATTTAAGCCTCGAGAACCTACTTCTCGATGTTCAAACCTCGAGAAGTTGGTTCTCGTGGTTTACACTTAGAATAATTTCGATGTCCCACCTGTACACACCTGATCTGAAAAATTGCAAAAACAGAACAAAAATAAAATTTTCAAATGAACATTTGTGCTGACCCAATTCTTTCAGTTAACAATGTCAGGAACGGACAGGAATGCACAATCAAGTGATGAACTATACTCAAAAGAGAACTGGGTCCCAATCTATGACAATAATTTTCAGCTGGACCTAAAACTCTTCAAATGTCAGGACCCAGTAATTCTCTCTATTCTACAGAAGCACTACCTCTGGTTTGCATTCAATGAAGCCAAACCGGTGCCAGAGGTATACCTGCAGCAATTCTGGGGCTGCATGCGAACTGAGAGCAAGAAGGATCGGTCCAAAATCATGACCAAATTGGGTGACAAAAGAGTGGTGCTGACACCATCTACAATCCGGGAGACCCTGAAGCTCCCAGTGCACCAAAGCTACGCACCACCCCCCTCCAACGAAGAACCGATAAAGGGGATGAAAGATCTGGGATATGACAGCCCACTGCCATTGCTGTCAAACTTCACAATCTCAAATCTTCCGCACCCATGGAAGAGTCTGTTCGGCCTGGTCAACAAATGCTTGTCTCCTAAGCACGCCGGACACGACAAGTGCAACAAGCAAATTCTGCAAATCTTCCATGGGATTGCCTTTGATATGAACTACGACATGGCCCAGCTCTTCTGGACGGAGCTGATGGATCAAGTGAAGATTAAAGAGAACAACAAAGGAAACACCATCCCCTACGCTCGGTGGCTGGGGCTGATGATCCACAATATGTTGGAAGCCACCCCTTCAATGCCAAAGCGTAAGGAGGACAAGCACTTCACCGCCCCAAAGCTCAAATACTTCCAGAGGGACAGCAACAAAGCTGAAGCACTGCCTATCCCGGACTCTCTACTTGACCTTGCAAATCCGAGGGATAAAGCAGTCATCGACTACAAAGAGTCGCTGAAGAGAACGGTCCCTATGGTTCAGCAAAACCCAGCTGGACCTTCCCCGGGAACCAAGCCGAGAGAAAGTGAGGGTAAGAAGAAGAGAGCCCCGCCACAGAAACCAGTGGCAACCCGGCCTAATGATGATCAGTCTGCTAACTCTTCCGAGAGGACCCAGACTGCTGAGGGCCACCCTAATGCTGAGGACACTGCCGATGAACCATCAAGCCAGGCCCCTTCTAATAAGGCTGGTGGTGAGGCCTCCGATAGCATGGCCAAGGGAAAGGAGAATAATAATGATGATGATGATGCAGATGATGATGATGACATGGAGGGAGTTCTGATCAGCAACAGGAAAAGAGCCGGAAAGAGAGCCATTCCGATAGACTCCGACTCCTCATCGGACAATGAAGAGGCTGCTCACATGTCCCGACCACTTAAGGGCATTGTCATCAGTGAGCAGCGCTCCAAACACAACAGCGACAAATCTGCATCATCACAGCCTAAGAAGAGGCTAAGAAAGAAGAGTGCAGTGGAGGAGGAGCTGGCACTATACGATGACTGCGACACCTTTGTCACCATAGACCGAACCACGCCCCTAGGAGCAGGAGCTGACCTTGTCAGTTCCCGGGTAGAAGTCGCAGCATCTGGTTCAACTGCGCATGCACAGCCATCTCCCATCCACTCTCCAGCCTCTCAACAGGCTGGAGTTTCAATAACTCAAGGGGAATTCATACCGACCTCACTGGTTCCTTCCGAATCAGTTGAGAGACTTAGTGGCCAACAGCTCCGGACCACTACCCCCATCCGTTCTATCACTTCGAGTCTAGGTGTCACCATTCCTACATTTTTGAATTTTTCTAGGACACCTACACTATTCACTGCACATACAGGTGCACTCACCCTGAATGCAACGACCGGAGTGCAAACTATGATGGTCGGAAGCCCTGCTACGCCAACAATGCCTCGATCATTGAACGCAGGCCACACATCAGCTGTCTTCACTGATGCTGTGACAACAGTTACAACCCCTGTAACTGGTACCATTATCCCCGAAGACATTCTCGTATATCTGAATAGCTTTCTAGAGTCTACCATTAAGCCATGGGTGCATGAAGCAATAACCGCTAAGGCACAAGACTCTGGAAGTACCCCAGTTGTTCAGAATATACCATCCAAACCCCAATCAACACAGCCCACAACCATTTCCATACCTGTTTCCAAACCCTTAGCCATAGAAAACCAACAACCATCCACATCAAGGGGAACCCAGGATACAGAACTAGTATTCTCCCCTACAACGACCAAACCCAACCTAACAACTGTACCCTTCGAGGATCTTGTAGCTGAGATCTACGACCGTATACTAGACGTGGAAGAAGGCAACCTCACCCCTCTTCAAAAAGCCCTTCTCCATGCTCTAGATACACAGAACACTTGCCGTGACAGTCTCCGTGGCGCTAAACGTTCACATGAGGATCCTGATGATTCGGATTCTCATGAGGGGGAGAACAAGCGCCAGCGGATACTTGAGCATGTTGCTTCTACTAGCCAACCCTCAAAGCCAAACCAACCCTCTACCTCTACCAATGAGCAACCCACTACTTCAGCTAGCCATAAATCCCTAGCCACTCTCTCTAGCATGGTCGAGCTAGACATAACATCCCGAGGTGCATCTCCTATAGATGTTAACCAAGGACGGAATGGAAGTCCTGATGATGCTACCATGAGTACATCTTCTTACTCAGGCCATCAGTTAGAACCTAGTTCGAAACTGATGTCAACGGGCAATCCTGAGGATCCCGGTGTTTCACTTTCTCAGCCAACGGAGGATTGGCCGCATGTAACGAAGTATAGAGGTCTGGTCTCTGCGCAAGAGCATCGTGTTGAGATAATTGAGGATCCCTGCAAGTCTCACCAGGATCCCGATGCTACGCCAGACGTGTCGCCACAGCAGCAACAGGCTTCCTCTAGCTACTACAATGATCAAATGCATGATGAACTTGAGGAAATGTTGGTGCATAACAAATGGTCTGAACTCTGGACAGATGTAGATGAAGCACAGCGAAGAACATACCTCAGAGATCTATTAGTCAACTGTGCTACTGACGTGATTCTACTTGATCAAAACGAACTCAAGGAGGGAGAAAACTACGAGACACCACCCAAGGAGCTTGAGTCGATCATTAGACAAACAGCGGCTCAAATGCCCAGAAATGAGAAGCCCTGGGAAAAGATCGACATCAACGCCCCCTTCCAAGAAGAAATCAGAGAAAACATCTGGCGAAAAGAGGATAAGGTCAGAGAATTGGATGAACTAAAGATCTGTGGTCTTAACCATCTACGAGGACAAAACAAGGGCGGACAACTATTTCTACTCACTCATCACTATATGGGACAACAGAGAGAAGTCTGGCAACACGAACTTCAAACTGCCAAAGACCCAGTCTGGGCTATTCTCAACGTGGGTGAAACAAACTCCCAAGACATCAAACTCTCTGTCTACCATCTACAACGGTCTGACGGAACAGAATTCACGTGCAAGGAAAATGATCTCTATATGCTAAAAATGGATGACATATATCAGATGTATCTTGCATTTCAAGAGATTCCGGGCACTCGTGACACAACTACACAAAATGGGCTGGATGCACTCAAGCGCTTTATGCTCAGACAAATCAAATTCTTTGCCTCTCATGATCTTCAGATGGCGCTTGAAACAAACATGCCAAAGACAAATCTCACAAAACCAAAGCTGTATGGACAAGAACTTGAGGACTTCCCTGAGTATTACATTTTTGATAGACCAATCACGCTTATCTATCTAAATCATAATGGTGAGAAACGTATGCTATTCATTGATGAAATCAACAAGTACTGTGACGGAACCCTGAAGATTGTGAAAGAAAAGCTGCAACCGATCAGAGAAGCATTCAAAGAAAGACAGCAACAGTATGCAGATGCGACAGATGCCGAATTAAAGGAAGCACACAGAATAGACAGAATTCTACAAGCTATCCAGAAACAACTTGATAGAAGAAACTCACTCAGAAACTATGAGCACGCACTTAATCTCAGAAAGAACTATTACAAAGCTCAGAAGTGAAGAAACTCAGCAAGACGGCACTTGACCACAAAGGGGGAGATTGTTAGAACTTTTATTGTGGGTCAAGTTTGTCTGTAATGTCTTGTTTAAATAAAGTAGACTAGTTATACTATTTATGGTATTAGATTAGTATTTATTATGTAGCAAATAAGGTAAAGGGAATAAGGCCCAAAAAGGCCTTGGCCCAACTTCCAAGGTTTACCTAAATCGGTAACCTGTACAGCGCCTATAAATATGCGCCTTGTGTACAGGTACCGATATCGATCAATACACATTAGCCTTACGCTGCCAAATTTACTTCTCGATACTACAGAAAGAAGGTTTCACTGTTCTCGATAAAGCTTATATCATTATATGAAATCTTTCTCTTCTGTCTATCAATGATGCTCATCTAGCTGATCGTTAGTCTGCTGAACTGGGACCAACAGCGCCCAAATAGGTGCCCAAAATGGCCGCCTGGTTGGCCGCCTACGGTAATATCTGATGGTCCCGGATAGGGTAAAAGTCTAGAAGGGGGGGGGTGAATAGACTTTTAAATCTTTTTCAACTTTATGAAGTTTTCCCTCTAGATGAATTGATCTATAATCTTTTGAGAGATTAATAGATGCACAGCGGAAGTCTTTACCCTTTATGTAATGAGTGTTTGACCACTTTCTAATTTTGGGAAGATTGGACTTAGATAGCTAGCAGTTGGCTTGGCAGTTAGCTTAGCAGTTGACTAGGTAGCAGGGAACTGCTGAGGCAACTGCTAGAGAAATATTGATTTTATGATGAAAAGTGATGGTGAAACGTTGTTTAGAACACAAGAAAGATGTCTGAAAAAGTACTTAAGTAAGGTTAAGATGAAGTTTAACTGTAGCAGTGGTCTTGGCAGTTGGGTGATACAAAGGGAACTGCTGAGTCACCTGCTTAGGTTATAAACAGATTTTCAGAGATCCTTTTAAGCAAAACTTCGTGTGATGATGTTATGAGGATCTGGTGATGTTGAGTTGTTTAAAGGAAATATACGTATGTGAGCAGGGAGCTCGGCAGTTGGGTGGTACTGAGGAGACTGCTGAGGCACCTGCTATACTTTGAAAGTGAATTTTCGAGAACTGATAGAACAACCTTTTTGATAATGCTTTACCAAGTGAACTGTATGGAGATAGCCTCAAAGAGAGTGAGTAATTAAGCAGAAGGATAAGCAGTTGGGTCAATTAAGACAACTGCTTAAGATGCTGCTGGCAAACTACAATCTTTATACGAGAAGTGCTGGGTGTGTGTTTTGTTGAATGAAGTGAAATCAACACACGATGTATCCTGGTTCAGAGGTGGTGTAATCCTCCTACGTCCAGTCCCATTCTCTTTCAAATGGATTTCCACTAAAGTATTCAGCCCAATACACTTAGTGCCAATCTAGCCTTTACAACTCTTAGGCCTAGATTGAAGGTTTTTCACAATGAGTATAACACCACTCAAAGTTACTCAGTCCTTAGACTTTTCTCAATTGATCCAGTGGGGATCAAAAGGTACTCTATCTATCTAACTACACTTTAGGATCCGAACAACTGTTCTCCTAAGTGTTTACAACCACTTGTGAAATGTTACAAGAAAGTTCTAACCTCCAACTAAGAGCTAAGCTCTAAAAATGTAAAAGTATTGATCTAATCTAAGAGCTTAGTGAAGCATGAGGCTAAGCAGAGAGTAAAGTTGAGTTTGCACTTTCTCTTTTGCTAGATATCTCGTATATGCTTTGATGAAAGTTTTTCTCTACTTAGGATGCTCAAGCTTATCTTCGAACTCATGCTTCTACCTATATTTATAGGCCTTCATGGTTGATTAATCTCATCCGTTGGTTGAGATGAATTAATCTTTGACGTTGAAATTCTGATTAGTACGAGTAGTACTCTTGTCCTGTTGTGCTGGAGCATTAATTTGTAGCTGATAATTTTATCTTGCATTATGTGTGCGTCCCATGCTGCTGCTGCTTCACTCCAAAAGGACGTCCCATGTTGTAGGACCATGTACGTGATTTAGCATTTAATGTTGGTCAAGTTCTGTCTTCCAATCATACACATTCAGTGTATGATATCCGAGTGCCAAAAATATGTGATAGTTAATCTTTGAGTTAAATAATATATTCCGGTAGGATCTAAATATCCCTTTAAGGTAAAAGAAAAAATTACCTTATTGCATTTTTTCTTTTCCGGTAATATGTCATTAGACTCAAAAGATTGTACATTTATTTTGTCATTTTTGATTAAATTAAAGACTAGTGACTGAACTTAATTAAGATACAATGTGCTAGTGTAGAGTATAGTGGCATCATCAAAAT
Source organism: Cuscuta epithymum (assembly GCA_945859915.1). Lineage (NCBI taxonomy): Eukaryota > Viridiplantae > Streptophyta > Magnoliopsida > Solanales > Convolvulaceae > Cuscuta > Cuscuta epithymum. The sequence continues at coordinate 838,639 of CAMAPF010001009.1, forward strand.
CTATCAAAATTGGGTACTAACAATTTCCCCCTTTTTGATGATGCCAAAACTATACAACACAAGAAAGAAATGTTTTCATTGATTTAAGATAATTGTACATTGGTCTAAAGTATAAATTACAATAGTTTTTAGTCACTTTCGGACTTTCCTTGAAGTCTACTCTTGTTGGTTTCCTCCAACTTCTTCTTGGCTTCCTCTTTTGCTTTTGCTTCTTCTGCTTTCCTTTTTCTGATATCTGCTTCTTCTTGAAGGAGCTTGTTCTTTCTTCGTGTTTCAGCTGCTTTCCTTGCTGCTGCTGATCTTGAGGAGGAGGGACCTGTTTGAGTTGTCTTTTCCCCCTTTTTGGCATCATCAGCAGGGGTCTGGCTTTCGTTGAATAGAGCTTCTATCTCCGGATCAGAGTCAGGATCTTCATGTGGTCTTCTGGATGTGTTCAGACCATAGACTTCAATGGACAGGGCCTTGATATGATTATTGACGTCCAAAAGATCTGTTTTGACTTCATCTTTGACCTCATTCTCTAATCTTTGAAGCTTGTCCTGAGTAGCCTTTTGAAGAACTTGAAAGTTGTGAGCAATGTCTTTGGTGAGCTGTTCATAGGCTCTAGCATGAGCCTGCTGGTCCATAAGGAATTTCTGAGAGAGCTTGAACATGGCAGGGAACTCCTCATTCCTTAGTTTCAGGAGGTATTCTTCATGCTCCGTCACCATTTGGAGAGTCTGCTGAAGATGAGGAGGTAAGGTTGAGAGAGAAGGCAGCTGTTCAGAGGTACCTGCTGCAGTAGGCTGAGCTTGTTGCTGCTTTTGAAGTGCTAGCATTTGTCTTTCGAGGTCCTCATTCTTGGCTTTTAGTGCTGCAATCTCCTGCTTTATTTCATTGGTCAAGGCAGATTGCTGAGAGTTTTTGGTTTGGAGTAGAGCTCTCTGCTCAGCATTGAACACTTGTTGGATCATTGAATCTCTTCTGATGTGGCTGTGGACTTCTCCAAATCTGATATCTAGCCTTTCTTCTAGTTGCTTCTTCATTTTGATGAGTCTCTTGTGCAGTCTGACCTCTGCGCGGCTGATGAACTGTGTGGTAGCCCTTCTTTCTTTGATGAAGACATCGGCCAGGGTAGCAGTGTCCTCTTCATTGTCCTCAGGTTCAAGAATGAATGTGGGAGAGTGCTGCTCTAAGTTTTGAGTAGACGCTTGAGAGTGTGCACTAAACTCCTGTTCTTGATCTGCAGTGGGCTGGAGTGGAATGGTGGCAGTATGTTGCTCAGTTGACTTTTGAGCTTCTTCCTCCATTACTTTGGAGGTTTCTCCACCTCCTCTAGTCTCAAATCTAGATTTCTCTAGAACCATTTGAAGTGTTTTATCACTGGAGGAGGAAGAAGAAATGATTTGCTTACCTCTATTTGGTGAAGGGCCATTTGGACCAGAATGATCGTCATCATCATCAAGATCATCGTCATCATTGTCCGGAGAGTGCTCCTCTTGGAGATTATCAGTCAGCTGCTTCTTCTTTGAGAGATAGACCAGATTCATCTGGTGAGGATTTGTGGCTTTGGCTATGTCTTCAGTTCCAAGCCAATTTAGGGCAAAGTATTCTTCACTAATGAAGTTTGTTAGGGTCCTGGCTTGGTGGAGAATTTTGGAGAGTTTCCATTCTCTCCAAGCTTTGACCCTACACCAGTCAGCCTCCAATCTATCCAGTGGAGTAATTGAGTGGTCTGCTGGTGAAGGAGGAGCCTCCTGCTCTACTTCTTGCTCATGGAATTGGGGATGTATTGAGAGTGGAGTAGCAGATATAGCAATACCTTCAGAATGAGAAGCATGAGCATGCTGGTCTTCCTTTGATCGGGAGCCCTCACTTTCTTCATGAATGGTGGGAAGTGAGGAGGCAGCTGCTTCCAGTTCTTTTTGCAGATTTCTTTCTGTAGTAGTTTCTCTTCTTTGCTTCTTGGATTGGGCTTCTTTATCTTCTGATCGCAGCCTCTTCAGAGATTGGGTTTTGATCTTATTGAATTCGATCTGGATGGGCTCATTGGAGAGAAAGGTGTCTTCTGCCCTTGATATTTGTGGAGCCCCAGCTTTAGAGGTTTGGTGGAGGAATTTCCTCCAGTTGGTTTCTTCTTTGATTTTCCCTATTATGCCTTTTCTCTTGAGAATCTCTCCAATTAAGAAGCCATATCCTAGCTTAGGTAAAGAACCATCCTCTGCTCTATCCGTGTGAGATTTGTTGACATATCTCACAAGTTCTTTATGTACATATCTGGACCAGTTGTGTGGGGAACCAGATATTATTGCAGCCATAGCAGGGGCCCTTTGTGCATTCATTTCATCTAGAGCTGTGGTTCTGCAGTCTATGCATTTGTACAGGATGTCCATAAGAAGGGAATATTCCTGTACCATCAAGCTCTTCTTCACCTTGAGAGTGTTGAGATGTTGTGCCTTTGGAAGAAATACCAATTCTTTGAAAGCCACTTCGTCAAGGGTGATGTTACTTACATCTGGGGCTTCGTTTCCAGGTAGAGATAGCATATCCTTGATTTCTTCTTCCTTGATTTCAACTTCGATTCCAAGAACCCTTGATTGCAGAGTACCAGAAGTTGAGTTGATGTAGAACTCTGCTACTATCTCTGGATAGAAGCAGGGATAGGGGTAGGTAGCCATTCTTATGAGGCCAGTGGACTCAAGCTTCCTCAGCAGTTCCCTCATTAGATCAGGGTTTGCAGCTTTTTCAATAATTTTGGGAGTGTTAAGAATGGATCCGGTGAATATGGATTTTGCTATTTCGATGAGTGAGGTCATTTTCGTATTTTGTGATGGTGAAATGAAAATGTTGAGAGTGCGATGGTGAAGGTTGAGAGCTTTTGAGAAGGTAGAGTGAGAGTCTGAGTGCTTTAGAATAGGTAGAGAAAGATTGTAAAGTGAAAAGTGTTCAAGGATTGTACGGATGAGGCATTTATAGGTTATCCGGAACTAGCCGTTGAGATATAGCCGTTGGAGAAGACGGCTGGCTTTTTCAGTATTGAATGTATTCACACATGAGGCTCATTTATGGTTTGTTGTTTGAGATCGAAAAGTGCCTTTGTAGAATCCTTGGTATGTGGGGACTGAGATGGTGTATACCACGTATTCTGATTCCATGTATGTTGGTCAATGGTTGTCCCAACTGCTGGCTTGAAGTAGGGACCTGCTCCTGGGGCAGGCATCTGCTGGAAGGCATCTGCTCAAGCTTCTGAGCCAGGGTTGTCTTTGACTCTAAGAGAGTATTAATGCACTCCTTCTCCTTATGTGGGCAGCAGTGGGCTAGTTGTCAGGCACCTGCTGAGCCAGCTGCTTGCTAGAATGCAGTCCACTGCTGAGCCAATCTCTCGAATTTTTTTTTTTTTTTTTTTTTTAATACTTTGCAACATTTGAAAGCCTGATATCGACTTTCTTGGACCTTGTTGCTTCATTCCTTTTGAATTGTGAGTAAACTGAGATGAATACCTCTGATAGTTCCCCCTCAACAGATGGCTAGGAGTTCCCCCTCGATTTTGGAGTAAGGTTCCCCCTTAATAGATGCAGGGTTATTCCTTTGCTTGATCTAGATCATCTAACATACCAAGTTCTTGCCTTAGTTGGTTGAATCTAGCTTCATTCAATGGCTTGGTGAAGATGTCAGCCAACTGCTTTTCCGTAGGGATGTACTCAAGCTTGATGGCCTTCTTTTCAACATGCTCTCTGATAAAGTGATGTCTGATTTCAATGTGTTTGGTTCTTGAATGAAAGACTGGATTATGAGTAATAGCAATAGCACTAGTGTTATCACACAGTATGCTAATCTCCTTTGTTTCTTCTCCATAATCCTTCAACTGCTGTTTCATCCATAGTATTTGAGCACAGCAGCTGCCTGCAGCTATGTATTCTGCTTCGGCAGTGCTAGTAGCAATTGAGCTTTGTTTCTTGCTGAACCATGAAACAAGTCTTCCACCAATTAATTGACAAGTTCCTGAGGTGCTTTTTCTATCAATTTTGCATCCGGCAAAGTCAGAGTCCGAATAACCATAGAGTTCAAAACCTCCATTTGTTGGGTACCATAATCCAGAGTTAGGATTGCCTTTTAGATACCTCAGAATTTTCTTGGCAGCTAGAAGATGGCTTTCCTTAGGCTTAGATTGAAACCTTGCACATACACCAACTGAGTAGGAAATATCTGGCCGACTAGTGGTGAGATATAACAAGGAACCAATTAGACCTCTGTAAAGTGTGGGATCAACATCTTTGCCATCATCATCCTGACTTAGACCTTGGGATGTATTCATGGGTATTTTCACAGTTGACTTGTTTTCGACCTTGAACTTTTTCATGAGATCTCTTGTATATTTGGCTTGGTTGATGAAGATACCTTGAGGAGTCTGCTTCACTTGTAGTCCCAGAAAATAATTCAACTCTCCCATCATGCTCATTTCAAACTTGCTTTGCATGAGAGTTGAAAATTTCTCACACAATGCTTGATTTGAACTTCCAAAAATTATGTCATCAACATAGATTTGAACAAGCAATATGTGGGGACCTTCTTCAATTTTGAATAAAGTCTTGTCTACTTTGCCCTTAGTGAATCCATTATTCACTAAGTAATCAGAGAGAGTGTCATACCATGCTCTTGGAGCTTGTTTGAGTCCATAAAGAGCTTTATGCAGTTTGTAGACTAGATCCTTCTCTCTATTGATTTCAAAACCAGGAGGTTGCTCCACATAGACCTCCTCTTCTAGTAGACCGTTTAGGAAGGCACTTTTTACATCCATTTGATAGACTGTGAATTGCTTGTGAGCAGCATAAGCCAAGAATATTCTTATTGCTTCTAATCTAGCAACAGGAGCAAAGGTTTCATCAAAATCTATACCTTCTTCCTGGCAGTAGCCTTTGGCTACCAGTCTTGCCTTGTTCTTGACAATGGTGCCTTCCTCATCCATTTTGTTTCTGAACACCCATTTAGTTCCTATCACATGTTGATGATAGGGTCTGGATACAAGCTCCCATACATTATTTCTTTCAAACTGGTTGAGTTCTTCTTGCATGGCTTGTATCCAGTCAGAGTCAAGTAGGGCTTCTTCAATTTTCTTGGGTTCAATTTGTGAGATGAAGCATGAGAATAGTGCCTCTTTCTGAATTGCTGATCTAGTACGAACCCCTTCATGGATGTTTCCAATAATCTGTTGTGGTGGATGTTGATTCAGCCACCTAATGTCAGATGTCTGATTGATGTTGGTTTGAATTTGTTGGTCATCCTCTTCTTCTTCTTCGTCACTATCTTCTGGTAGAGTAGGGTGATTAGGGATTTTATGAAGGTCTGGAGGGATGTTTGTGGGTGAGTCACCTGCTGGCAGTGAGCTGACAGTTGAGTCAACTGCTGGCCGTGGATTAGATTCAGCTATTTTTTCTTTATCATTTCCTGGAAGGCAGCTTGGAGCCTTTCCAGTGTCTTTCTTTGAGTTGGATGACTCACCTTCTTCTTTTGATTGAGCAGTGGGGTGATTTTCAAAAACCACATGGATTGATTCTTCTACCACAAGAGTCCTTTTGTTGAGGATCCGGAATGCCTTGCTTGTTGCTGAGTAGCCCAGGAAGATCCCTTCATCAGATTTGGGATCAAATGGCTTGAGATAGTCTTTTCCATTGTTTAGAATGAAGCATTTGGATCCAAACACATGGAAATGACTAACATTAGGCTTTCTTTCTTTCCATAGTTCATATGGAGTCTTTTTGTAAGTCTTATGAATGAGACTTCTATTCTGTGTGTAGCAAGCAGTGTTGATGGCTTCTGCCCAAAATCTTTTGGGTAAGCCAGCTGCTTCTAAGATTGTCCTTCCGGCCTCCTTGAGTGTTCTATTCCTTCTTTCAGCAACACCATTTTGTTGAGGTGTTCTTGCTGCTGAGGTTTGGTGATGGATTCCATTTTCTTCACAGTACTGAATTATTATAGAATTAATAAATTCAGTACCTCTATCTGACCGGATCTTTTGAATTGAGAGGCTTTTCTCATTTTGGATTAGTCTCATCAATTCAGGAAGCTTCTTTTCTGTTTCATTCTTCTTCTTTAGGAATATGGTCCAAGTGTATCTTGAGTAATCATCAACCACCACTAGAGTGTACCTTCTACCACTTAAGCTCGTTGGTTCTACTGGTCCAAACAAGTCAAGGTGTAGTAGGCTTAAGGGCCTGATTGATGATTCCACTTCCTTTGATTTGAATGATACCTTGGTTTGTTTTCCTTTTTGACAAGCATCACAGAGGTGGTCCTTTTTGAAGTTGATTTCAGGAAGTCCTTTCACCAATCCTTTTCTGGACAATTTGTTGATTGTTTTGAAGTTGAGATGGCTTAATTTGTTGTGCCATTCCCAACTCAAATTTGAATCTGCCTTTGTTACCAAGCAGATCCCTTCCTTAGCTGAGCTCCAATCAACAATGTACATGTCCTTCTTCCTTCTACCAGTGAGCACAGTTTTGTCATTTTTGACATCTCTAATCAAGCAGATGTCTTTGGAGAATGTAACATTATAGCCATTGTCACAGAGCTGGCTTGTGCTTAAGAGATTGAACTTTAATCCTTTAACATAAGATATGTTTTGGATTGTAAGTCCATTGATGGATAGGTCTCCAACTCCTTTGGTTTCTCCTTGTTTTTTCACATTCCCAAAAGTAACTTTGGGTCCTTCGCTTGCCATATAGTTTGACAGGAGCCGCCTGCTGCCTGTCATGTGCCTGGAGCAGCCTGAATCTATGTACCATGTTTGTGAGTCAACTGCTCCAGCACCTTCCTGTATTCATCATTGTTGAGCAGTAGCCCACAAGTTAGTGGGCAACTTCCTTTGTACAAGTTTGGGCATCCATGCCCATCTAGAACCATTTAGTTCTAAGCAGATTGGTCTATAGCCATTTGAAGTATTATAATCATGGGGGATGGCTATGTAATTGTTAATCCTATTTCTTCTTGAAGTGGAAAATGGATTATTGACTTTTGGAGGAGACTGCTTAGTGTTTTGACTGTGGTTGGTCTTATTGGTTGATTGCCAACGGGTTCTTGGGTTTTGATGGTTGGGAAGTTTTTGTCTATACAGGAGATTGGATTTTGATTTGGGAGCAGGCAGGTTCCTTCTTATGGGAACATTCTGAGAATGGGATCTTTGGTAGATTAGCTTTCTTGTATTTTGTTGGTGGCTTGTGGAGGGTGAGTTTTGAGTGAGTCTGGTGGGGGATACATATCCGAGGCCTCTTCTCTTCTTATTTAAAACAACTTCAGCAGTAGAGTCACTGGTTTTACTATCCATGCTGAAGTTATTCATTTTGTCTCTCAGCTCTTTGTTCTCTTCTTCTAAGACATTGTTTTTGGTTAAGGCATCTAGCAATCTTGTGTGAACAGCCTTAATGTCTTGTTTTAATCTATCATTTTCTGATCTTAAGAGAACATGGTGATTTTGGACTTTTTGGAAATCTTGTAATAAAGATTCCAGAGTAATATTGGTTGGTCCAGAATCACTAGAGCTATAGGAAGAGCAGGATGTTACCTCAACATCATTGTAGAGGTCTCTGGCCATTAGGCATTTAGTGGAGCTGCATTCATCATCTTTACTGAGCCATCTGCTGCTTTCTTCAGTGAGCCAGCTGCCGCCTTTTTCAGCCACCTGCCAGGATCCCAGGCATAGAAGTGCTTCCTCTGAGCTTTCAGATGAAGAGCTTTCATCACTTGAGCTGCTTTCATCTTCAGACTGGGGTTCCTCCTTTTTCTTTTCACTTACAAAAGCTTGTCTATTGCTTTTGAAGTCCCTCTTGTAACTAGCTTTGGGACCAGTCCCCTGCTGCCCTTGATACTTCTGGGCTAAGGGCAGAGGGCATTCATTTTTGTAATGTCCTGGCTGTCTACAGTTGTAGCACATAACAGTCTCCTCACTGGATTGAGGTCTCCCTTGTCTTCTAGGTGGCAGGTTGTATGCTTTCTTTGGAGCAGTTCCCTCCTTCTTCATGAATCTTTTAAATTTCCTCACAAACATAGCAAACTGTTCGTCAGTGAGGAGATTATTGAGGGATTTTTCAGCAGATTTTGAAGTGCTTGGCTCAGACACTAGAGCTAGTGTCTTATATTCATCTTCCTTCTCTTCTTTGATCTCCTTCATTTCAAATTCATAGGCCTTGAGATCACTAAAGAGTTTGTCGGTTGACAGAGTTCTGAGATCTCTGCTATCTCTCATAGCAGTTACCTTCATGTCCCATTTTGATGGCAGGCCTCTCAAGACCTTGAGTGAAATCTCCTTTTGAGATAGTTCTTTCCCAAGGTCAGAGACCTCTGCTACAATCTTCAGGAATCTGGATTCCATTTCATGGATAGATTCAGTTGACAACATTTTGAAATCCTCAAATTTCTTGAGGGCTATGGTCAGTTTATTGTCCTTCTCCTGTTCATCTCCTGCTCCAATCTTTGTGAGCTCATCCCAGACATCTTTGGCAGTTTCGCATTTCCTGATTCTGGGAAATATAGATTCATCAACAGATTTGAAGAGAATGTCTTTGGCAATGTTGTCAAGATTGTTTCTCTTCCTGTCCTCAGTTGTCCATTCCATTTTGGGTTTTGGAATGTACACATCATCTGTTCCTTCTGTGGTTCTGGATGTGATGACCTTCATTATTTTGATAGGTCCATCAGTAATGACTTCAAGCATCTCATCATGTAAAGCACTGAGATGTGCTCTCATCCTTATTTTCCAGTCATCAAATTTGTTCAAGTTGAACAGAAGATTCTTGGCTAACTGACTGTCCATTTTTAGAAAGTGTTTGGGAGGTAGAGTGGTTTGGATCTTTAGTTCAAATTAATCAGAAACTGACTCTAGGAACACACGGCTCTGATACCACTTGATGGTCCCGGATAGGGTAAAAGTCTAGAAGGGGGGGGGGGGGTGAATAGACTTTTAAATCTTTTTCAACTTTATGAAGTTTTCCCTCTAGATGAATTGATCTATAATCTTTTGAGAGATTAATAGATGCACAGCGGAAGTCTTTACCCTTTATGTAATGAGTGTTTGACCACTTTCTAATTTTGGGAAGATTGGACTTAGATAGCTAGCAGTTGGCTTGGCAGTTAGCTTAGCAGTTGACTAGGTAGCAGGGAACTGCTGAGGCAACTGCTAGAGAAATATTGATTTTATGATGAAAAGTGATGGTGAAACGTTGTTTAGAACACAAGAAAGATGTCTGAAAAAGTACTTAAGTAAGGTTAAGATGAAGTTTAACTGTAGCAGTGGTCTTGGCAGTTGGGTGATACAAAGGGAACTGCTGAGTCACCTGCTTAGGTTATAAACAGATTTTCAGAGATCCTTTTAAGCAAAACTTCGTGTGATGATGTTATGAGGATCTGGTGATGTTGAGTTGTTTAAAGGAAATATACGTATGTGAGCAGGGAGCTCGGCAGTTGGGTGGTACTGAGGAGACTGCTGAGGCACCTGCTATACTTTGAAAGTGAATTTTCGAGAACTGATAGAACAACCTTTTTGATAATGCTTTACCAAGTGAACTGTATGGAGATAGCCTCAAAGAGAGTGAGTAATTAAGCAGAAGGATAAGCAGTTGGGTCAATTAAGACAACTGCTTAAGATGCTGCTGGCAAACTACAATCTTTATACGAGAAGTGCTGGGTGTGTGTTTTGTTGAATGAAGTGAAATCAACACACGATGTATCCTGGTTCAGAGGTGGTGTAATCCTCCTACGTCCAGTCCCATTCTCTTTCAAATGGATTTCCACTAAAGTATTCAGCCCAATACACTTAGTGCCAATCTAGCCTTTACAACTCTTAGGCCTAGATTGAAGGTTTTTCACAATGAGTATAACACCACTCAAAGTTACTCAGTCCTTAGACTTTTCTCAATTGATCCAGTGGGGATCAAAAGGTACTCTATCTATCTAACTACACTTTAGGATCCGAACAACTGTTCTCCTAAGTGTTTACAACCACTTGTGAAATGTTACAAGAAAGTTCTAACCTCCAACTAAGAGCTAAGCTCTAAAAATGTAAAAGTATTGATCTAATCTAAGAGCTTAGTGAAGCATGAGGCTAAGCAGAGAGTAAAGTTGAGTTTGCACTTTCTCTTTTGCTAGATATCTCGTATATGCTTTGATGAAAGTTTTTCTCTACTTAGGATGCTCAAGCTTATCTTCGAACTCATGCTTCTACCTATATTTATAGGCCTTCATGGTTGATTAATCTCATCCGTTGGTTGAGATGAATTAATCTTTGACGTTGAAATTCTGATTAGTACGAGTAGTACTCTTGTCCTGTTGTGCTGGAGCATTAATTTGTAGCTGATAATTTTATCTTGCATTATGTGTGCGTCCCATGCTGCTGCTGCTTCACTCCAAAAGGACGTCCCATGTTGTAGGACCATGTACGTGATTTAGCATTTAATGTTGGTCAAGTTCTGTCTTCCAATCATACACATTCAGTGTATGATATCCGAGTGCCAAAAATATGTGATAGTTAATCTTTGAGTTAAATAATATATTCCGGTAGGATCTAAATATCCCTTTAAGGTAAAAGAAAAAATTACCTTATTGCATTTTTTCTTTTCCGGTAATATGTCATTAGACTCAAAAGATTGTACATTTATTTTGTCATTTTTGATTAAATTAAAGACTAGTGACTGAACTTAATTAAGATACAATGTGCTAGTGTAGAGTATAGTGGCATCATCAAAATCTATCAAAATTGGGTACTAACAATATCAAAAGTCAACATTTCAGTTTGACCCGAGCCGGTAGAAGACAGAAAGCGGCCGACGGAGGACGAAGGGCGGCCGCCCTTCGTGGCCGCCTGCGGCACAACGGGACGAAGCCAACCACCGGCCGGTGCGACTGGACGGCAGGCGGCCAGACAGGAACGGCAGGCGGCCGCCTTCTGGACCGCCTGCGGCTGACGTAGACGGGCGCACGTCGGGCTGCCGGCGAACACGACGGAAGGCGGCCGGTTAGTGACGGAGGGCGGCCGCCCTCTTGGGCGCCTACGGGGAAATTTTGGCTATAAATAATAGGCTTTCCCCTCATCTCAAACACACCATCTCTAACCCTAAATCAGTTCTAAAAAGGTTTCTTCCTCTTCCATTTTCGAGCTCCAAAGGTCTTAGAGAGAGAGAGAAACTTCAAATATTCATATCTTCTTCATTTTAGCTCCAAATTGTAAGTTCTTTATATGTATTTTCATATTCTCAACGTGTAGAATCTGAATCTGTGCTTTGTTTGTTCGATCAGTTCACCGAAAATTTCCAGATTAATTTTCAAGCATTTCGCATTTTCTTCCAAAAATTAAATAAAATAGTTATTGATGTTGAATTCATTCCAATTAATTATATAGTTGTTCACTAGCCTCAAGGTAGTTAATAATCTGATTAAAGTTAATTTTCACGAAGTAGGAGTAATTTTTAATTAATTTCGGTAATTATTTGATATTATTGCATAAATTAGAATAAATACTCAAAAAGGGGAAAAAATGAGTTCGGCCCTAATTCCAGTTTAGTTAACTTAAATATCACTACTAGTAGTTAAAATAAAATTTAGTACGAATTTAGAGTATTTTTAGTTGCTTTTTGCATTTTCTAGTTAAAATTGGGAAAATCATCAATTAGTTGCTAAAATTGGATCTTAAATTTATTAATTCGTGAACAATTCCAAAAAATTTTATTTTAGTTCCTATAAGTTTATTGTCCCAGAATATAAGCTTTGTTTAAATGTTTGCTATCATCCATGTTTAATTCCTTGTTAATGTTGAATATATTCATTATATTGTTAATTGTAAAAATGATGTTTAGTAGCTAAATTTGTTTGGGCATGAATTGAGAAAAGGAATATGGATTGAATTCTTGACCGAAAATTAGGGGTTAAAATTAATAAATTGGACTAGTTGTTTAAAACGATGAAATAGTAATTAATAATAGTTAGCCATTTTCATTAATTAAATTCTTGGAAAATTAATTCTAACTTGTCTATAAGATTAGAAATTAATTTAAACCAACCATATTTGAGCACATTAATAAGGCCTAGAAATAGGATAATTTAATGAAAAGGATTTACATCTTGTCTATGAGAAATAAATTCAATTGCTAAAATAAAGAGTTTAACTAGTTAATGAATTTGGCTATTTTTATTAATTAAAATATTGGAAAATTATTTCTACCTTGTCTATGGGTTTGGAATATAATTTAAGCCAACCATTTTTAGCACATTAATGACACCTAGAAATAGGATAAATTAATGAAGATAGTTTCTATTCTTGTCTATGAGGAAAGAAATTATTAGTCCAACTTTAGTCTTAATTTCCCTAATTAAGAGGTCCAAGAACATATCCATTGCTAATTACTCAATTCATTGCCCTTATTTGCATCAATCTTTAGAACACTTAATTTTTAAACATTAATCTTTAAATTGAACCTAGCTCTTACTTATAAACTGGCATAATTTAGAACACAACCATTTTCCTATATTGAAAAAGCTTCCAACGATTAGCGATAGCCCGTGACTAAAATTAAATTAAGAAACTTCTCCGCCATTCCTCAAGAGACACGATACTCGGGGAAAAACCGAAAGGTTAGACTCCGTTTTACTACAACGCCGCGAAAGCGGTTATCAGAAGGTATCGGGAGGAACAAAGGGCAGAATTTCAACGACTTGAGGAGCAACGGGCCGAAGACAACCGGAGGTACGAAGAAGATCAACGTAGGTTCTATGGGCCTATGTACTCCTCCTACATGGCTCATCAAACCTCGTTCCATACTATGGCTCACCCACCCCCACTCCCCTCTTGGTATGATCCCACTCATTGGGGTAACTTTGGAGGATCTAGCTCTGGGGGTGGAGGTTATGATGGTGTTGGTCCCGTTTAAGTAGGGAACAGTCTAGCGGGGGGGGGTGAATAGACTGTTCAGAGTTTTCAAACTTTTCTCTAAGTCAGAGATGACTTATCAGAGAGGGTCTGAAACAGGTGACAGAGAGGGTCGAGTTCTGATGGGCAGAACTGGACCTGGCAGCGGATAAGAGTTCTGTCCAGGTAGCCTCAGGAAACACTAAGGCAATCTGCCTTTTTGTTAACTCTTAGGACAAGATCTGCTGAACACAGATTCCAAGTTTTTGGGAGTTAAGCAGTTAGAGTCTTAAGTGCACAAAGTAAATGCGTAAAGTAAATGACACCGGGGTTTTTATAGTGGTTCAAGGAACAACGTGTTCCTCTAGTCCACTGATCCACTAAGCTTGTAAGTCAACAATTGCAACGCCTTAGTCCCTAGAACTTAAGAAGCACTCCACGTCTTCTTCAAGCCTAGTTGTCACCCGGGATGCTCTTCCTGGCTTTCTGATGACTGGTCTCATTTCACTGAGTCTCTTGAAGTATCCCCACTTCACTACTCCAGCTAGTTTGAGACGTCCCTTCTTTTACAAGAAGTGTTTGATTGAAAATCAGGTTTCTCCAACGTTTCTTCGTTACAATAGATGTGTATGTGACACTTAAAAAAAATATAATAATTGTATTAATTAGATAAATTAATACATTACTTAAAGTGACATTTTAAAGTGGTGTTTTAAACACACACATGAAAATAAAACTGCAATAAGAATAAATACGTACTACCATAACAATATTATCGATTAAATAATGTATGTACAAAGATAATCTACATAACACGTAACCACGCACGTAACTACTTCGTAATGGTATATATAAGGAGGATTGGACTGTTCAAACTTATATAATACGTAATACCAACTACAATAAACAACTAAATAATAATAAGAATATACTTAGTATATAATATAAATAATGTGCACCTGCGCATGCGATAATACCAACATATGATAAGAGCTACCAACGACCGGCGACATATACGCACTTGATAGGAGCGAATAAATCACACCCTAGAACCTTCGACCTTCTCCTATAAATAGCGGCACTTCGCTGATGAACCTGCACATAAACTAAGAAGCTGTAATAGTGATAACTGAAAATTAATAGCCACAATATACTTTTTCCTTGTATAATGCCTTAGCAATTATGTACTTGATATTCCTTCCTTTTATTCCTGTACAAAGTGTAGTATATATGTTGTATCAATGTAATTCCATATTCAAGTTGAACAAAATACTTCTCTTACATGGTATCAGCCAACGATCCTCCCCTCCCCTTCAGCCGATAATCTCTCCTCCAGGACGAACTGGTCCCCTTCGTCCGTCTTCCTCTTCCCCAAGACGAACCAGTCCCCTTCGTCTATCTTCTTCCTGACATGGCTGCTCCTACTGAGACCGTTCCCATTGCCACCATGGTTCACATGGTCACCATCAAGCTCTCCTCCTCAAACTTCCTGCTATGGAAGAGTCAAATCTCTCCTATGCTTACTGCATTTGATCTCATCGGCTATGTCAATGGAACCGTTCCTGCACAATCTCCAACCATTACCACCGATGGCACTGAAACTCCCAACCCGGCCTACACTTCCTGGCGTATCACGAATCAAAAAATTTTGGGAGTCCTATTTTCAACCTTGACGGAAGAAGCCATGGTTGAAGTTGTCGGCTGCACCACCTCTCGAGCTGCTTGGGTTGCACTGGAAAATACCTTTGCTCCATCTTCTGTCGCACGAGCAAATCAACTCCGGGACGAACTCATGGCTCTCCGTCATGGGTCTTTGTCCGTCGAAGAATATGGCCGCAAATTCCTCAATTTCTGTCATCAATTAGCTGGAATTGGACGTCCTGTTGACGAATCTGACAAAAGCCATTGGTTCTTGCGAGGATTAGGCCCCCAATTTATCAATTTTGCTGATAATCGCATGTCTCGGGATCCTATCCCACCCCTTCTCGACCTGATTCACCAAGCCCAGCAACATGACCTTTTCATTCGTACCATGGAGGGCACGCCTCCAGCCTCGGCAGCTTTCTACGCCCATGACCGCTCCTCTTCTTCTCGATCTAGTCAGAATTCCCGGTCTCGTGGTGGTTCCAGCAGCTTCAGGGGTAGTTCCAGCCCCTCTGGCCGTGGCGGTTCTGGAAATTTCCGCAGCAGTTCCAGCTCTCCTTCGAGCCATGGTCCCAATCCCGGAGGTCGCAGCGGCCCTAGCTCTCGCCGGCCCTATGTTCCACGCTGCCAAATCTGCCGAGGTGAGCACTATGCCGATAAATGCCCTCAATTCCTCCAGGCTTGTGGAAATTCTTCTCAACAAACTGCGCATCTTGCCGAGTCTTTCAAAGCTGCGTGTAACGTGAGTGAGCCAGTTTCGGACTGGTACGTTGACACGGGAGCTTCGGCCCATATGACGTCCCAAGTTTCTGCTCTAGACCAATGTGAGCCTTATTCTGGAAATGGTAAAGTTGTGGTTGGAAATGGTTCCTCCTTAAATATATCTCATGTTGGTTCTTCAAATTTGCACAACACCATTAAACTGTTGGATGTTCTGGTTGTTCCACAAATTACCAAAAATCTCTTATCTATCAGCAATCTAACCACGGATTATCCTATTGATGTTATTTTCTCTGACAAATTTTTTACTATTCAGCATCGGGGGACAAAGGCTGCTCTAGCTCAAGGCAGATGTGAACAAGGTCTTTATGTGTTGGAACGGAGCCATCCAGCCTTACTTGCTCGTTTAAATTCTACTTTAATAAAAGCCTCTTTTGACCTATGGCATTTACGTCTGGGGCATTTCCCATTTCGTATTATTTCTCTATTACAAAAACTTGGACATTTATCTATTACTTCGCTTTTACCGAATCCCGGATTATGCAACTCATGCCAACTTGCCAAAAGTAAAAGGCTTCCTTTTTCTTTAAATGAGAAACGAGCATCTAATGTACTAGACCTAGTTCATTGTGATTTGTGGGGTCCTGCCCCTATAATCACTTCTGATGGTTACAGATACTATGCTGTTTTTGTGGATGATTTCTCCAGATTTTCCTGGTTATATCCTCTTCGTGCAAAGTCTGAGTTTGTTGATATTTTTATGCGATTTCATCGCTTTGTCTGCACCCAGTTTTCAGCATCCCTCAAGGTTTTTCAGTCCGATGGTGGTACAGAATTCACAAATGCTCGACTACGTACTTTTATGGATCTTCATGGTATTCTTCATCAAATCTCCTGCCCTTATACTCCGCAGCAGAATGGCCGTGCTGAACGTAAGCACCGCCACATTACAGAAACTGGTCTCTCCATGATGTTTCACGCCCATACACCATCACATTTTTGGTTTGATGCCTTTGCTACTGCGGTCCATATCATCAACCGCCTGCCATCCTCTCTGCTTCACAACAAATCTCCATTTGAAGTACTCTTTGGAACTCCTCCCGACTATGCTCATTTTAAACCTTTTGGCTGTCGAGTATTTCCATATTTGAGAGACTATGCCCCTGATAAGTTAGCACCTCGGAGTCGGCCATGTATTTTTTTGGGATATAGTGGCTCCCACAAAGGATTTCGATGTTATGATCCTGACACTAAACGCATATTTGTCACGCGTCATGCCCAATTTGATGAGCATTATTTCCCACTCTCCGGTGCTCCCGACTCTTCTCAACCATCTCTACTGGAGTTCTCTACCTTCTCGGAATCACCGCTTACACCCACTGTCATTCCTAAACCCCCTCCCATTACACCGGCTCCTCCCATTGCACCCGCACTTAGCCCGCCATGCACAGTATGCATTCCCCCATCCACCGCACCTTCTACTCCTGTATTACCACCACCACCCTCCCCTCCTCCGTCGCCCCCACCCTCACCTCCTGTATTACCACCACCACCCTCCCCTCCTCCGGCTCCCCCACTACCACCCGTGCCCACTCATCCGATGGTTACTCGAGCCAAGTCGGGCATCTTTAAAACCAAGTATCCTGTTTCTTTGGCATCCTCACCATTCATTTCGGCCTTACTTACTTCCACTGTGCCTCGTGGTGTTAAGTCTGCGATGAAATCCCCTCAATGGATTGCTGCCATGAATGAAGAAATGCATGCTATTCACTCCAACAACACTTGGGATTTAGTTCCCCGACCTCCCAATGCTAATATTTTTGGCTCCAAATGGGTTTATCGCACCAAATTTCGAGCTGATGGGACTGTTGAACGTTACAAAGCTCGGCTTGTAGCCCAAGGGTTTACTCAAATACCTGGAGAAGATTTTTCTCACACCTTTAGCCCTGTTGTTAAGGCCACCACAATTCGGGTTATTCTAGCTCTTTCTGTCCATCACCAGTGGGCCCTTCATCAACTAGACGTCAACAATGCATTCTTAAATGGACTTCTTTCCAAACCTGTCTACATGGCTCAGCCCCCGGGCTTCATTGATCCTTGCTTCCCCGATCATGTTTGTCGGCTGAAGAAAGCCCTTTATGGACTCAGGCAGGCTCCCTTAGCATGGTTTCATCGGTTCAGCACTTTTCTATCTCAGTTGGGATTTCGCCAGAGTCAATGTGACTCATCTCTTTTCTTTCTTCATCGTGGTTCCTCGATTATTTATCTTCTGCTTTATGTTGATGACATCATCCTTACGGGAAATGATCGAGGCTTACTTGGCGATCTTATTCAACGTATACGGCGGGAATTCTCCATTAAAGACCTCGGCCAGCTGAGCTACTTCTTGGGACTTGAGGTCTCATACACATCCCACGGTCTCTTTCTCGGTCAATCTAAATATGTTCGTGACATTGTGGACCGCATTGATTTACTGGATTCTAAGCCCGTTTCTACCCCACTGGCAGCAGGTGAATTCTTGGTGAGCACTGGCTCCCCGTTTTCTGACCCAACTCTTTATCGGTCCATTGTTGGCGCATTGCAATATCTCACCATCACTCGTCCCGATTTGTCCTTTGCGGTTAATCTTGTCAGTCAATTCTTACACTCGCCTACTACTGATCACTTTCAGGCAGTCAAACGTATTCTACGCTACGTTAAGGGCACCATTCACTATGGATTAACTTTTGATCGTCGCCCAAATCATTCCATTCTTGCTTATTCCGATGCTGATTGAGCACGATGTGTTGAGACCCGTCGCTCCACCTATGGCTACTCTATTTTTCTTGGCGGGAATCTTGTCTCTTGGAGTGCAAAAAAGCAACCTTCCGTCTCTCGTTCCAGTTGTGAATCGGAGTACCGAGCATTAGCCAATGCCGCCTCTGAAGTCATTTGGTTAGTTAATCTGCTTCGCGAACTTCGAGCTTCTCCACGGTCTGCGCCTCTCATGTTATGTGATAACAAAAGTGCTGTCTTTCTAAGTCAAAATCCTATTGCACATAAACGGGCGAAGCATATTGACATAGACTATCACTTTGTACGCGAATTGGTATCCTCGGGTCGCTTACAAACTCAGTTTGTTCCCTCTCACTTACAGGTCGCCGACATATTCACCAAAAGCCTTCCACGTCCTGCGTTTGAATTCTTACGATCCAAGCTTTGCGTCTGTCTCCATCCCACGCAGCGCTTGACGGGGGGTAATAGTGATAACTGAAAATTAATAGCCACAATATACTCTTTCCTTGTATAATGCCTTAGCAATTATGTACTTGATATTCTTTCCTTTTATTCCTATACAAAGTGTAGTATATATGTTGTATCAATGTAATTCCATATTCAAGTTGAACAAAATACTTCTCTTACAAGCTTGGCTTCTATACGTGTGAGTCCTCGAGAAAAAAATGTTAGAAAGAGAGAGTGACGGAAGGAGAAGAAAAGCCGACCGTGGAGTGCCGGGGTTCGCTGGAGAAGGACGAACGTTGCAGATATCTGCCGGGCCAACCTGCTGCTGACCACCGCCCGACGCTGCGTCACCAAAGCATCGTCGTCAATAGAGGTAACCCGCACACTTGCGTTTTCTTAAGGCGATGAAGTTATTTCCTTAGCCTACGGATTATAATTAATCTGATCTAATACGGCCCGGACTGGTTAAAACATAAAATGGAGTAGGAACTAGTAATAATAACATAGAAGTTCTGGACCGATTCACTATAAGAAACTGGATGGTTTAATCTTATACTCTGTATGAGAACTGGACGAAAACAAACCAATAATAATACTAAGCATTAAAGTTTGGATGTTTTGTTTTCGGTAATATTAGACTGTACAACCGAAGTAATAGTAATTCGCTAATAAGAATGGTTATATTAATACGTAATAATAAATTAATTAAACTATAACTAGACCAATTATTTAACCTGGACGTACTACTGACATCAGATTGTGAACTAACTAATTAATTAACATTACGTGCGCTGCTCAGTTCAAAACGGAATGCTTAAACCAGATTAATTTAAATGGTACTTAGATAATAAGCAAGAATCAAATGAGTCTCCATGAATTGTAAAATCATCCATGAAAACTTCCATAATGAGCTCAACATATTCAAAGAATATGATCATCATGCATCGTTGGAAGGTGGCGGGTGCGTTGCAAAGTCCAAATGGCATGTGTCGATATGCAAAGGTGCCAAAAGGACAAGTGAAAGTGGTTTTCTCTTGATCTTCAGGGGCTATGGGTACTTGAAAATACCCGGAGTAGCCATCAAGAAAGTAATAGAACTTATGTCCGGAAAGTCTCTCAAGCATTTGGTCAATGAAGGGTAAAGGAAAGAAATCCTTTCTAGTTACCGCGTTGAGTCGTCGGTAATCTATACATACCCTCCATCCGTTTTGAATTCGGGTGAGCATAAGTTCTCCATCTTTGTTCTCCACCACCGTGACTCCGGTCTTCTTGGGAACAACTTGGGTTGGACTAACCCACTTGCTATCGGAAATGGGAAAGATGATCCCCATTTGAAGTAGCTTGATGACTTCCTTCTTGACCACCTCCATCATAGGTGGGTTCAACCTCCTTTGCGGCTGTCGTACCGGTTGGCTTCATCTTCCATCAAGATGTGGTGCATGCATGTAGATGGACTAATGCCTTTGATGTCGGCTATAGTCCATCCAATTGCTAGTTTGTGCTCTTTGAGCACCGCAATCAACTTCCCTTCTTGCTCTTGGGTTAATTTGTTGGAAATTATGACCGGCAAGGTTTCTTTTTCTCCCAAGAACACATATTTCAAATGTTTTGGGAGTGGCTTCATTTCGACTTCGGGGCCTGCAAGATAGAAGGCAAATGCTTCTCTTCGGGGATGGTTAGTGGAAATGCTCTTGACCCCGGTGGCATAAGTGGAAGTTGGAAATGGTTATCCAACTCCACCATCATGGCTTGTATGTTGGGAGTCAAGGCAAGTTCTAATGAATTTTCCTCGAGATCATTCTCAATCACGCTCAATAACTCATCCTCTCCGTTTATTTCAAAAGTATTTTGCACAAGAGGATCAATAATATCAATGGCAAATAGAGAATGATTTTCATTTGGGTATTTCATGGAGTCATAAATGTTGAATTCAACTTTATCTCCATCAGATTCCATCGTTAAAGATCCGCTAAAGACATCAATTTTTGCTCTAGCGGTCTTTAAAAATGGCCTTCCTAAAAGGATAGGAACCACATTCTTATCATTCTCCATTTCCAAAACATAAAAGTCGGCGGGAAAGATCAAATTATCAACCATAACTAGTACGTCTTCGACAATACCTTTAGGATAAGCATTTGATCTATCCGCAAGTTGAATGACTACTCCGGTTTCATTTAGAGGGCCAAGCTCAAGTGATTTGTACAAAGAATAAGGAATGACATTAATTGACGCTCCTAAATCTAGCATGGCCTTCGAAAACGTAGTACCTCCTAACTTACAAGGTATAGTGAACATGCCCGGGTCATTGTATTTCTTTGGAAGTTTCTTTTGAAAAACCGTTGAAACACGTTCACTAACTTAGACTTTTTGTTTCCTTTTTATTGTACATAACTCTTTAAAAAAAATTGCAAATCGAGGGACACCTTTTATTAAGTTAAGGAGAGGGATATTTACCTCACATTTGGAGAATGTCTCATAGATGTCCTTATCTTTCTCCACCCTTCGTGTTTCCCTTAGAGCCTCGGGAAAGGGTGCTTCCACTTCATGAACAACCGGGGGTGGAGTCGATATGTGAGCTTCCTCCTCCTCTGGTTGAGCTTTTTCCACAAGCTCCTCTTCTTCCTCCTGGCCAATGTGGCTTTCGGCTTTCTATTTGGCAATGACCAACTCCCTGCCACTCCTTAGTGTCACGTCATGGGCTTGTTGTCTAGGATTTGGCTCCGTTTGAGATGGAAGCTTTGCCGAATCCTTGGCCTCAAGTCTACTTACCGCACTTGAGATTTGGCCCATTTGGGTCTCAAGGTTTTGGATGCTAGACTTGGTCTCATGTTGAAATTGAACCATGTTTTGTTGCATGGTTGAGACATTTGAGGTGAGTGCTCGGATCATGTCTTCGGTGGACATATTTGAGCCTTGTCCTTGGGGTTTACAGTATGGTTGTTTTGAGGAAATTGGTTTTGTGGAGGGTTATTTTGTTGTGGGTTTCCTTGAGGATTCCCATACCTCAAATTGGGGTGATCTCTAAACCTGGGGTGATAAGTATTACCATAAGAATCCTACCTCTTTTGATTTGGGAACCCCAAAGCGTTAACTTGTTCGGGGTTGTCTTCTTGAAGAGTTGGATAGGAGTCGGTGGGATGTCCTTGTTGTGTGCATATGCCGCAGACCTTGACTTCTTGGGTTTTGGAATTTAAGAGAAAATCCTTAACCAAGGAAGTCAAGCCGGCCATTTGACTCTCGAGTGATGATGTAGATTCCACCGCCATAACTCGCTTTGATGATGACCTCCCATTGTAATGTCTCGAGTTTTCGGCCAACTCCGAGATGAGGTTCCTTGCTTGAGAGGTTTTTTTGTTCACAATGCCCCCTCCACACGCCGCATTCACCATGCGTTGATCATGTTCCGCAAGACCATCATAGAAGTAGAGGATGAGGTCTTGCTCCGTGTACCCATGATATGGGCAACTAGTGCAAAACTTTTTGAAGCGCTCCCAATATTCGTAAAGTGATTCATCATCACCTTGTTCGATGTTGCTGATTTGCTTCTTTAAAGATGATGAAATGGAAGCGGGATAATACCTTTCCAAGAAGCATTTTTTCATAGTTGCCCATGTGTCTATACTTCCCGAAGGAAGATAGAAAAGCCAATCCTTTGCGGTGTCCTTGAGTGAGAATGGAAAAGCCCGCAATTTGATTTGCTCCTCGGTGACTCCATTAGGGCACATGCTTGTGCATACGACGTGGAACTCCGAGAGGTGTTTATTCGGATCCTCCCCTCTTAGGCCATGGAAGGATGGAAAGAGATGAATGAGCCCAGATTTTAGCTCAAATGTATTACCCTCGTTGAGTGTAGGGAAGGTAATACATAACGGTTGTTGATTCAAGTTCGGAGCTGTGAGCTCCCTCAAAGTTCTTGTTTCTAGAGCCATAGTGATTGACTCTTCAGATTTGCTAGAACTAGAGCTAGCGTTTGAGGATTCCTCCGAGGGTGTGTGCGGAAATAAATTTCTCAAACTCTCGAAGGCTTGTTCTATTTCGGGATTTGCTTGATAAGTGATCTCGTTTATTGAACGATATTTGACCATACACTTCACAAAGCTCAGAAATAGAAAGAACTCTTAATATTTTGGTTTTTTTCTTGAAATAAAATAAAAAGAAAAATAATTGCCTTTCCCCGGCAACGGCGCCAAATTTGACGTGCACTTTGTCGTGGTGTGCACTCAAAATAATTATCAATACAACAATTATACGTAGTATATTGAAGTAAGGTTCGTATCCACAGGGAAATGAATACTTCTGTTAGTACCCAATTTTGATAGATTTTGATGATGCCACTATACTCTACACTAGCACATTGTATCTTAATTAAGTTCAGTCACTAGTCTTTAATTTAATCAAAAATGACAACATAAATGTACAATCTTTTGAGTCTAATGACATATTACCGGAAAAGAAAAAATGCAATAAGGTAATTTTTTCTTTTACCTTAAAGGGATATTTAGATCCTACCGGAATATATTATTTAACTCAAAGATTAACTATCACATATTTTTGGCACTCGGATATCATACACTGAATGTGTATGATTGGAAGACAGAACTTGACCAACATTAAATGCTAAATCACGTACATGGTCCTACAACATGGGACGTCCTTTTGGAGTGAAGCAGCAGCAGCATGGGACGCACACATAATGCAAGACAAAATGATCAGCTACAAATTAATGCTCCAGCACAACAGGACAAGAGTACTACTCGTACTAATCAGAATTTCAACGTCAAAGATTAATTCATCTCAACCAACGGATGAGATTAATCAACCATGAAGGCCTATAAATATAGGTAGAAGCATGAGTTCGAAGACAAGCTTGAGCATCCTAAGTAGAGAAAAACTTTCATCAAAGCATATACGAGATATCTAGCAAAAGAGAAAGTGCAAACTCAACTTTACTCTCTGCTTAGCCTCATGCTTCACTAAGCTCTTAGATTAGATCAATACTTTTACATTTTTAGAGCTTAGCTCTTAGTTGGAGGTTAGAACTTTCTTGTAACATTTCACAAGTGGTTGTAAACACTTAGGAGAACAGTTGTTCGGATCCTAAAGTGTAGTTAGATAGATAGAGTACCTTTTGATCCCCACTGGATCAATTGAGAAAAGTCTAAGGACTGAGTAACTTTGAGTGGTGTTATACTCATTGTGAAAAACCTTCAATCTAGGCCTAAGAGTTGTAAAGGCTAGATTGGCACTAAGTGTATTGGGCTGAATACTTTAGTGGAAATCCATTTGAAAGAGAATGGGACTGGACGTAGGAGGATTACACCACCTCTGAACCAGGATACATCGTGTGTTGATTTCACTTCATTCAACAAAACACACACCCAGCACTTCTCGTATAAAGATTGTAGTTTGCCAGCAGCATCTTAAGCAGTTGTCTTAATTGACCCAACTGCTTATCCTTCTGCTTAATTACTCACTCTCTTTGAGGCTATCTCCATACAGTTCACTTGGTAAAGCATTATCAAAAAGGTTGTTCTATCAGTTCTCGAAAATTCACTTTCAAAGTATAGCAGGTGCCTCAGCAGTCTCCTCAGTACCACCCAACTGCCGAGCTCCCTGCTCACATACGTATATTTCCTTTAAACAACTCAACATCACCAGATCCTCATAACATCATCACACGAAGTTTTGCTTAAAAGGATCTCTGAAAATCTGTTTATAACCTAAGCAGGTGACTCAGCAGTTCCCTTTGTATCACCCAACTGCCAAGACCACTGCTACAGTTAAACTTCATCTTAACCTTACTTAAGTACTTTTTCAGACATCTTTCTTGTGTTCTAAACAACGTTTCACCATCACTTTTCATCATAAAATCAATATTTCTCTAGCAGTTGCCTCAGCAGTTCCCTGCTACCTAGTCAACTGCTAAGCTAACTGCCAAGCCAACTGCTAGCTATCTAAGTCCAATCTTCCCAAAATTAGAAAGTGGTCAAACACTCATTACATAAAGGGTAAAGACTTCCGCTGTGCATCTATTAATCTCTCAAAAGATTATAGATCAATTCATCTAGAGGGAAAACTTCATAAAGTTGAAAAAGATTTAAAAGTCTATTCACCCCCCCCCCCCCCTCTAGACTTTTACCCTATCCGGGACCATCAAGTGGTATCAGAGACGTGTGTTCCTAGAGTCAGTTTCTGATTAATTTGAACTAAAGATCCAAACCACTCTACCTCCCAAACACTTTCTAAAAATGGACAGTCAGTTAGCCAAGAATCTTCTGTTCAACTTGAACAAATTTGATGACTGGAAAATAAGGATGAGAGCACATCTCAGTGCTTTACATGATGAGATGCTTGAAGTCATTACTGATGGACCTATCAAAATAATGAAGGTCATCACATCCAGAACCACAGAAGGAACAGATGATGTGTACATTCCAAAACCCAAAATGGAATGGACAACTGAGGACAGGAAGAGAAACAATCTTGACAACATTGCCAAAGACATTCTCTTCAAATCTGTTGATGAATCTATATTTCCCAGAATCAGGAAATGCGAAACTGCCAAAGATGTCTGGGATGAGCTCACAAAGATTGGAGCAGGAGATGAACAGGAGAAGGACAATAAACTGACCATAGCCCTCAAGAAATTTGAGGATTTCAAAATGTTGTCAACTGAATCTATCCATGAAATGGAATCCAGATTCCTGAAGATTGTAGCAGAGGTCTCTGACCTTGGGAAAGAACTATCTCAAAAGGAGATTTCACTCAAGGTCTTGAGAGGCCTGCCATCAAAATGGGACATGAAGGTAACTGCTATGAGAGATAGCAGAGATCTCAGAACTCTGTCAACCGACAAACTCTTTAGTGATCTCAAGGCCTATGAATTTGAAATGAAGGAGATCAAAGAAGAGAAGGAAGATGAATATAAGACACTAGCTCTAGTGTCTGAGCCAAGCACTTCAAAATCTGCTGAAAAATCCCTCAATAATCTCCTCACTGACGAACAGTTTGCTATGTTTGTGAGGAAATTTAAAAGATTCATGAAGAAGGAGGGAACTGCTCCAAAGAAAGCATACAACCTGCCACCTAGAAGACAAGGGAGACCTCAATCCAGTGAGGAGACTGTTATGTGCTACAACTGTAGACAGCCAGGACATTACAAAAATGAATGCCCTCTGCCCTTAGCCCAGAAGTATCAAGGGCAGCAGGGGACTGGTCCCAAAGCTAGTTACAAGAGGGACTTCAAAAGCAATAGACAAGCTTTTGTAAGTGAAAAGAAAAAGGAGGAACCCCAGTCTGAAGATGAAAGCAGCTCAAGTGATGAAAGCTCTTCATCTGAAAGCTCAGAGGAAGCACTTCTATGCCTGGGATCCTGGCAGGTGGCTGAAAAAGGCGGCAGCTGGCTCACTAAAGAAAGCAGCAGATGGCTCAGCAAAGATGATGAATGCAGCTCCACTAAATGCCTAATGGCCAGAGACCACTACAATGATGTTGAGGAAGGTGCTGGAGCAGTTGACTCACAAACATGGTACATAGATTCAGGCTGCTCCAGGCACATGACAGGCAGCAGGCGGCTCCTGTCAAACTATATGGCAAGCGAAGGACCCAAAGTTACTTTTGGGAATGTGAAAAAACAAGGAGAAACCAAAGGAGTTGGAGACCTATCCATCAATGGACTTACAATCCAAAACATATCTTATGTTAAAGGATTAAAGTTCAATCTCTTAAGCACAAGCCAGCTCTGTGACAATGGCTATAATGTTACATTCTCCAAAGACATCTGCTTGATTAGAGATGTCAAAAATGACAAAACTGTGCTCACTGGTAGAAGGAAGAAGGACATGTACATTGTTGATTGGAGCTCAGCTAAGGAAGGGATCTGCTTGGTAACAAAGGCAGATTCAAATTTGAGTTGGGAATGGCACAACAAATTAAGCCATCTCAACTTCAAAACAATCAACAAATTGTCCAGAAAAGGATTGGTGAAAGGACTTCCTGAAATCAACTTCAAAAAGGACCACCTCTGTGATGCTTGTCAAAAAGGAAAACAAACCAAGGTATCATTCAAATCAAAAGAAGTAGAATCATCAACCAGGCCCTTAAGCCTACTACACCTTGACTTGTTTGGACCAGTTGAACCAACGAGCTTAAGTGGTAGAAGGTACACTCTAGTTGTGGTTGATGATTACTCAAGATACACCTGGACCATATTCCTAAAGAAGAAGAATGAGACAGAAAAGAAGCTCCCTGAATTGATGAGACTAATTCAAAATGAGAAAAGCCTCTCAATTCAAAAGATCCGGTCAGATAGAGGTACTGAATTCCTTAACTCTATAGTAATTCAGTACTGTGAAGAAAATGGAATCCATCACCAAACTTCAGCAGCAAGAACACCTCAACAAAATGGTGTTGCTGAGAGAAGGAATAGGACACTCAAGGAAGCCGGAAGGACAATCTTAGAAGCAGCTGGTTTACCCAAAAGATTTTGGGCAGAAGCCATCAACACTGCTTGCTACACCCAGAATAGAAGTCTCATTCATAAGACTTACAAAAAGACTCCATATGAACTATGGAAAGAAAGAAAGCCTAATGTTAGTCATTTCCATGTGTTTGGATCCAAATGCTTCATTCTAAACAATGGAAAAGACTATCTCAAGCCATTTGATCCCAAATCTGATGAAGGGATCTTCCTGGGCTACTCAGCAACAAGCAAGGCATTCCGGATTCTCAACAAAAGAACTCTGGTGGTAGAAGAATCAATCCACGTGGTTTTTGAAAATCACCCCACTGCTCAATCAAAAGAAGAAGGTGAGTCATCTAAAAGGGACACTGGAAAGGCTCCAAGCTTCCTTCCAGGAAATGATAAAGAAAAAATAGCTGGATCTAATGTCAGTCCACGGCCAGCAGTTGACTCAACTGTCAGCTCACTGCCAGCAGATGACTCACCCACAAACATCCTTCCAGACCTTCATGAAATTCCTAATCACCCTACTCTACCAGAAGATAGTGACGAAGAAGAAGAAAAGGATGACCAACAAATCCAAACCAACATCAATCAGACATCTGACATTAGATGGCTGAATCAACATCCACCACAACAGATTATTGGAAACATCCATGAAGGGATTCGTACCAGATCATCAATCCAAAGAGAAGCACTGTTCTCATGCTTCATCTCACAATCTGAACCCAAGAAAATTGAAGAAGCCCTACTTGACTCTGACTGGATACAAGCCATGCAAGAAGAACTCAACCAATTTGAAAGAAACAATGTGTGGGAGCTTGTGACCAGACCCTATCATCAACATGTGATAGGAACCAAATGGGTGTTCAGAAACAAGATGGATGAGGAAGGCACAATTGTCAAGAACAAGGCAAGACTGGTAGCCAAAGGCTACTGCCAGGAAGAAGGTATAGATTTTGATGAAACCTTTGCTCCTGTTGCTAGATTAGAAGCAATAAGAATATTCTTGGCTTATGCTGCTCACAAGCAATTCACAGTCTATCAAATGGATGTAAAAAGTGCCTTCCTAAACGGTCTACTAGAAGAGGAGGTCTATGTGGAGCAACCTCCTGGTTTTGAAATCAATAGAGAGAAGGATCTAGTCTACAAACTGCATAAAGCTCTTTATGGACTCAAACAAGCTCCAAGAGCATGGTATGACACTCTCTCTGATTACTTAGTGAATAATGGATTCACTAAGGGCAAAGTAGACAAGACTTTATTCAAAATTGAAGAAGGTCCCCACATATTGCTTATTCAAATCTATGTTGATGACATAATTTTTGGAAGTTCAAATCAAGCATTGTGTGAGAAATTTTCAACTCTCATGCAAAGCAAGTTTGAAATGAGCATGATGGGAGAGTTGAATTATTTTCTGGGACTACAAGTGAAGCAGACTCCTCAAGGTATCTTCATCAACCAAGCCAAATATACAAGAGATCTCATGAAAAAGTTCAAGGTCGAAAACAAGTCAACTGTGAAAATACCCATGAATACATCCCAAGGTCTAAGTCAGGATGATGATGGCAAAGATGTTGATCCTACACTCTACAGAGGATTGATTGGTTCCTTGTTATATCTCACAACTAGTAGGCCAGATATATCCTACTCAGTTGGGGTATGTGCAAGGTTTCAATCAAAGCCAAAGGAAAGTCATCTTCTTGCAGCAAAGAAGATACTGAGATACCTCAAAGGCAATCCTAACTCTGGATTATGGTATTCAACAAATGGAGGCTTTGATCTATATGGCTACTCAGACTCAGACTTTGCTGGATGCAAAATTGATAGGAAGAGCACTTCTGGAACTTGTCAATTGCTTGGAGGAAGGCTTGTTTCATGGTTCAGCAAGAAACAAAGCTCCATTGCCACAAGCACTGCCGAAGCTGAATATATAGCTGCAGGCAGCTGCTGTGCTCAAGTACTTTGGATGAAACAACAATTAAAGGATTATGGAGAAGAAACAAAGGAGATTAGCATACTGTGTGACAACACAAGTGCTATAGCTATCACTCATAATCCTGTGTTTCACTCAAGAACCAAGCATATTGAGATCAGGCACCACTTTATCAGAGAGCATGTTGAGAAGAAAACCATCAAGCTTGAGTACATCCCCACCGAAAAGCAGCTGGCTGACATCTTCACCAAACCATTGAATGAAGCTAGATTCAACCAACTAAGGCAAGAGCTTGGTATGTTAGATGATCTAGATCAAGTAAGGGAATAACCCTGCATCTATTCAGGGGGAACCTAATTCCAGAATCAAGGGGGAATTCCTAGCCATCTGCTGAGGGGGAACTATCAGAGGTAGCCATCTCGACTACCCACAATCCAAAAGGAATGAAGCATCAAGGTCCAAGAAAGTCTATCTCAGACTTTCAAAAGAAAGAAGCAGTCAAAATTCAGGAGTGGGCTCAGCAGGTGACTGTTCAAAAGAGCAGTAGGATCAGCAGGCAGCTGCCCAACTAGACCACTGCTACACGAGTAATAAGGGGACTTGAATTAATACTCTCATAAAGGAGAATACAAGCTTGGAACGAGAAAGGAACAATGGAGGTACAGACACTGGTTCACAAAATTCGAACAGATGTCTGCAAGCGGGTGTCTGCCTCAGAAGCAGTCCACTGTTTGAGATCAGCAGTTGGCTCAAATTACTGCAAATGTACATGGAATCTCAGCATGTGGCACAAGTATTCTTGATCCTCACATATCAAGGATTCTAAAAGGGTAACTTTTGCTCTCATAAACCCTCAAAAATTTACCAAGCTAGAGCACTCTGTTACCAGTGTGAACACAATTAATCCAGCCGTAGTCTCCAACGGCTATATCCTAACGGCTAGTTTCCGATAAAGAATAAATACCTCCTCCGTACATTTCCTTTACACTTTTACCTTGCAATCTCTCTCAAACCCCTCTCTAAACCTCGAACGCTCTCAAAGCCCTCAAACAAACAAACTCTTGTACTCACTATCTCATCCGCACTCCATATTACACCCATATTCCTTCCACTTCTCCAACAAACAAGAATGGCATCCCTTAAACTCATGGCTAAGAAAATCTACACCGGATCCATTCTTGATACATCAATAATACTGAAGAAAGCTAACAACAGTGATCTTATGAAAGATCTTCTGAGAAAGCTTGATCGCACAGGTCTTTTAAAGATGGCTACCTACCCATATCCATGCTTCTATCCCGAAGTAGCTGCAGAGTTCTACCTCAACTCTACCAAGGACACTCTCAAATCCTGGATAAGGGGCAGACCTGTGGAGATTGAAGAAGGAGATATCAGAACACTGCTCTCCCTCCCTGGAGATGAAGCTCCACCAGTTGAAGACTTTGAACTCAACGAACAGGAATTCAAAGAGTTGGCGTTAATACCAAGTGCACGCAACACACAAACTCTCAATCTCAAAACCAACAAGATGGTGTATGAGTATGGCCTTCTGCTAAGCATACTATACAAATGCATAGACGCCAAAAACACTGCTCTTGATGAAATAAATCACAAGAGAGCAACTCCATTAGCAGCAATCATCTCAGGGTCACCTTTCAACTGGACAAGGTATGTCTTCAACAACCTGCTAGCATATGTGAAGAAATACCACGAAAGACCAAACAACACCATGCCCTGGCTAGGGTATGGTTTTCTTATTGGTGAAATCTTAAGAAGAAAGGGAGCTCGAAGCAACATCCAAGAAGCAACTACCTGGAGAAAGTTTCTGTCTCTCAAATCCAATCAAGGAGCCCCAGAACTACCTAAGGCAGAAGACACCTTCCTCTCAAACGAGCCCATCCAAACCGAATTCAAGAAGATCAAAACCAAGTCACTAAAGAGGCCTCGTTCTGACAATGAAGAAGTCCAATCACACAAGTCTAAAAGGAAAACTCCTACAACAAGGAATCTGCAGGATGAACTAGAAGCAGAAGCCTCCCCTCTTGAACTCAATCATGTCCACTTACAAACCACAACTCACCCCCTATCCACTGTTCCTGAAGAAAGTGGAGGTTCCAAACCGAGCGAAGAACAGCAGGCTACTTCCTCTTCAGGTATTGCTATCTCTGCAACTCCACTTTCTATAAATCGTCAAGAGGTGACAACTCAGGAAGAAGAACAGGCGGCTCCACCCTCACCAGCAATCACTCCCCTAGAAAGATTGGAAGCTGAATGGGCTCGAGTCAAAGAATGGAGGAAATGGAAGATGTCTCGAATCCTAACCCAAGCCAAAACTCTTTCCAAATTCATCACGGAAGAATACTTTGCCCTAAACTGGCTAGGTACTGAAGACATTACTACAGCAACAAATCTTCACCAGATGAATCTGGTCTATCTCTCAAAGAAGAAGCAGCTGACTGATAATCTCCAAAAGGAGCACTCTACGGACAATAATGATGATGATCTTGATGATGATGACGATCATTCTGGTCCAAATGGCCCTTCACCGAATAGAGGTAAGCAAATCATTTCTTCTTCCTCCTCCAGTGATAAAACACTTCAAATGGTTCTAGAGAAATCTAGATTTGAGACTAGAGGAGGTGGAGAAACCTCCAAAGTAATGGAGGAAGAAGCTCAAAAGTCAACTGAGCAACATACTGCCACCATTCCACTCCAGCCCACTGCAGATCAAGAACAGGAGTTTAGTGCACACTCTCAAGCGTCTACTCAAAACTTAGAGCAGCACTCTCCCACATTCATTCTTGAACCTGAGGACAATGAAGAGGACACTGCTACCCTGGCCGATGTCTTCATCAAAGAAAGAAGGGCTACCACACAGTTCATCAGCCGCGCAGAGGTCAGACTGCACAAGAGACTCATCAAAATGAAGAAGCAACTAGAAGAAAGGCTAGATATCAGATTTGGAGAAGTCCACAGCCACATCAGAAGAGATTCAATGATCCAACAAGTGTTCAATGCTGAGCAGAGAGCTCTACTCCAAACCAAAAACTCTCAGCAATCTGCCTTGACCAATGAAATAAAGCAGGAGATTGCAGCACTAAAAGCCAAGAATGAGGACCTCGAAAGACAAATGCTAGCACTTCAAAAGCAGCAACAAGCTCAGCCTACTGCAGCAGGTACCTCTGAGCAGCTGCCTTCTCTCTCAACCTTACCTCCTCATCTTCAGCAGACTCTCCAAATGGTGACGGAGCATGAAGAATACCTCCTGAAACTAAGGAATGAGGAATTCCCTGCCATGTTCAAGCTCTCTCAGAAATTCCTTATGGACCAGCAGGCTCATGCTAGAGCCTATGAACAGCTCACTAAAGACATTGCTCACAACTTTCAAGTTCTTCAAAAGGCTACTCAGGACACCTTTTGGAAGCAAGGGTCTGACTTTCAGAAGCTAGGTCAGAGCCTAGTAGCTACTCAGGACAAGCTTCAAAGATTAGAGAATGAGGTCAAAGATGAAGTCAAAACAGATCTTTTGGACGTCAATAATCATATCAAGGCCCTGTCCATTGAAGTCTATGGTCTGAACACATCCAGAAGACCACATGAAGATCCTGACTCTGATCCGGAGATAGAAGCTCTATTCAACGAAAGCCAGACCCCTGCTGATGATGCCAAAAAGGGGGAAAAGACAACTAAAACAGGTCCCTCCTCCTCAAGATCAGCAGCAGCAAGGAAAGCAGCTGAAACACGAAGGAAGAACAAGCTCCTTCAAGAAGAAGCAGATATCAGAAAAAGGAAAGCAGAAGAAGCAAAAGCAAAAGAGGAAGCCAAGAAGAAGTTGGAGGAAACCAACAAGAGTAGACTTCAAGGAAAGTCCGAAAGTGACTAAAAACTATTGTAATTTATACTTTAGACCAATGTACAATTATCTTAAATCAATGAAAACATTTCTTTCTTGTGTTGTATAGTTTTGGCATCATCAAAAAGGGGGAAATTGTTAGTACCCAATTTTGATAGATTTTGATGATGCCACTATACTCTACACTAGCACATTGTATCTTAATTAAGTTCAGTCACTAGTCTTTAATTTAATCAAAAATGACAACATAAATGTACAATCTTTTGAGTCTAATGACATATTACCGGAAAAGAAAAAATGCAATAAGGTAATTTTTTCTTTTACCTTAAAGGGATATTTAGATCCTACCGGAATATATTATTTAACTCAAAGATTAACTATCACATATTTTTGGCACTCGGATATCATACACTGAATGTGTATGATTGGAAGACAGAACTTGACCAACATTAAATGCTAAATCACGTACATGGTCCTACAACATGGGACGTCCTTTTGGAGTGAAGCAGCAGCAGCATGGGACGCACACATAATGCAAGACAAAATGATCAGCTACAAATTAATGCTCCAGCACAACAGGACAAGAGTACTACTCGTACTAATCAGAATTTCAACGTCAAAGATTAATTCATCTCAACCAACGGATGAGATTAATCAACCATGAAGGCCTATAAATATAGGTAGAAGCATGAGTTCGAAGACAAGCTTGAGCATCCTAAGTAGAGAAAAACTTTCATCAAAGCATATACGAGATATCTAGCAAAAGAGAAAGTGCAAACTCAACTTTACTCTCTGCTTAGCCTCATGCTTCACTAAGCTCTTAGATTAGATCAATACTTTTACATTTTTAGAGCTTAGCTCTTAGTTGGAGGTTAGAACTTTCTTGTAACATTTCACAAGTGGTTGTAAACACTTAGGAGAACAGTTGTTCGGATCCTAAAGTGTAGTTAGATAGATAGAGTACCTTTTGATCCCCACTGGATCAATTGAGAAAAGTCTAAGGACTGAGTAACTTTGAGTGGTGTTATACTCATTGTGAAAAACCTTCAATCTAGGCCTAAGAGTTGTAAAGGCTAGATTGGCACTAAGTGTATTGGGCTGAATACTTTAGTGGAAATCCATTTGAAAGAGAATGGGACTGGACGTAGGAGGATTACACCACCTCTGAACCAGGATACATCGTGTGTTGATTTCACTTCATTCAACAAAACACACACCCAGCACTTCTCGTATAAAGATTGTAGTTTGCCAGCAGCATCTTAAGCAGTTGTCTTAATTGACCCAACTGCTTATCCTTCTGCTTAATTACTCACTCTCTTTGAGGCTATCTCCATACAGTTCACTTGGTAAAGCATTATCAAAAAGGTTGTTCTATCAGTTCTCGAAAATTCACTTTCAAAGTATAGCAGGTGCCTCAGCAGTCTCCTCAGTACCACCCAACTGCCGAGCTCCCTGCTCACATACGTATATTTCCTTTAAACAACTCAACATCACCAGATCCTCATAACATCATCACACGAAGTTTTGCTTAAAAGGATCTCTGAAAATCTGTTTATAACCTAAGCAGGTGACTCAGCAGTTCCCTTTGTATCACCCAACTGCCAAGACCACTGCTACAGTTAAACTTCATCTTAACCTTACTTAAGTACTTTTTCAGACATCTTTCTTGTGTTCTAAACAACGTTTCACCATCACTTTTCATCATAAAATCAATATTTCTCTAGCAGTTGCCTCAGCAGTTCCCTGCTACCTAGTCAACTGCTAAGCTAACTGCCAAGCCAACTGCTAGCTATCTAAGTCCAATCTTCCCAAAATTAGAAAGTGGTCAAACACTCATTACATAAAGGGTAAAGACTTCCGCTGTGCATCTATTAATCTCTCAAAAGATTATAGATCAATTCATCTAGAGGGAAAACTTCATAAAGTTGAAAAAGATTTAAAAGTCTATTCACCCCCCCCCCCCCCTCTAGACTTTTACCCTATCCGGGACCATCAACTTCTCTTTTTATGTAACTAGTAACAAGGGGGATTTAAAGTTTGATTTGATTTAATTAATTAAATACGAAGATGAACGACTTATATGAGTTTAATTAATGGAGATGAGGACTTCGTTTTGCTTTTATCCACTTAATGAGATGTTCGTCGATCCCGGTTATATTTTTAACTATCTTCCTCTCGAATATTCAATCGAGGAGTATATCCAATTCATCGAGGGTAGTTATTAATAACGAGACGCATTCATTAATAAAACTTACTACCGAGTCAATATAGAACACGCGCCGTATATTAACCCGATAGTAGCAATAAACTTAAGATGAAAACGATTGAGATTGATAACCTCAACACAAGCGGTTTATTGGTTTAATCAATATAATTAATTCCCCTTAGATTATTAACCATGAGACGCATGCATTAATAATCCAAGTTTACTACCGTGAAACGACCGAACGATTAACAAGCGTATTCGTTGATCGATTCTAGTATTAATTAATATATGAAACAAAACTAGTTGATCCTTTAAGTAATGTTCAAAATATTAATATGAAATATGAATAGGAATTAATTAATACTCAAGGAAGAATATTAAAGAAGATGAATCCTACTATAGTTAATATCAAGATGTTAATTTATTGTCATCTTAGTAACACTCCCCAATATTAACGTAGAGGAAGAAATAACTATTACTATAACTAATGTCAAGATGTTAACTAATTGTCATCTTAGTAACACTCCCCAACATTGATATAGAAATAGTATTTAAAGGAAAAATTAATATTCAAGGAAGAAGATTAAAGAAAATAACTCACAACTTACAATTCATTAAGCTTCAAAGTAGCAAAACCAAGATGGAAGAGTTTAGCTCCTCATTTGGAGACTAAACATGATAGAAAATATAAAGAAAACATTAATCTAAACTGAGCTTAAGAGTATATGTGAATTGGTGATTTTTTGTGGGAAGGAAAGGGATGCATTTATAGGGAAATGGAGCATGCAGGGGTGTGTACCCGATCGGGTATAGAAGGCTCCCGATCGGGTACACTCAGAAGCTTCCCAGAAGCTAAAAAACGTCATGCATACCCAACCGGGTGTGTCGGCTACCCGATCGGGTATGACACTCGAACATGGCCAAAATCTTCCCCGCATGTTGCTTTGTTCCCGGGTTGATCCGATTTGATTTTTCAGCAAGGTACCCGATCGGGTATAGGTCATACCCGACCGGGTACAACACAAAAAATCATAATCTTCAATTTGTCTTGAGATTTTTGCACCTTCCTTCCATTTGTGATGTTCACCAATGGTCCCTAGAGTGATCTTGGACCTGTTTGAGCTCAGAATAAACCTAATATAAAGAAATTACAAACATTTTTTACAAACTAAACTATTACACCAAAAGTGTGTAATTTCCAAAGTAGCAATCAATCTAAACTAATTAAAAACAAAAACATAAACATGGAAATTACATGAATGTCAGCTCACACATCCACTCTACTAAGTATTTTATCATTACATTGGCAATTCACATTTTTCAGAATTTGCAAGATACTTTAACTCTTTTGGGAGCGGGTCATCCATCGAACATAATTACGAAACTTATCGCATGAGAGATAAACCCGGTTCTTTAAATTATTGTATTCTATGCCGCGAGAACAGTAAAAACTTAGTATTGACATGTGTGTTACTCAATTAAATAATTTTCATGTGATTAAGCTTGATCTTTCTCAAAATCTGGTTACCCCCGGAATCAATCATTGTTTCCCTTCTGTCGTTAATTAAAAAGAGACATTTAATTTAGCTAGCTTTTTATTCATAGCATTTATTTCTCAAAAATCAAATCTCACATATGTGTTATTCAACACTTAATTCCATTTTTCGTTCATATGAAGACGATACTCGTACTAAAACTCTACTTTTATTTTATTTATATATTTGGAATTATTTCTTGAATTTATAAATTAAATTATGTACAAATACAATAATTAAAATAATTAAAAAATCTATATGTCAAACTTTTTTGAGGGTGAAGTAAGGGGAGATGGATGGATGTAGTAAATTATAAAGAGATGGCCGGGTCATGAATGCAAATTAAAGCTAACTAGTTATCTAACTCTTGCGTTACACGAGATGAAAAGTTAATTATTTTGACAATAATTCAATTATTTTTTTAAATGGGTGCATAATATTGTCTTTTGATGTGAATTACAATTAAAATGTTCTCAATTTTATTCAAGACAAAATGTTATATTACAAAACAACTCCGGTACCTATTTAAAAAATGGGATACCGTACCTATCATGCATTTGATTGGTTCAAATCATTATATGTTTTTTAATTTAGATTTAAATAATTCAACTGCATCATTCTTATTGGTCCATTTGGACAAAGGTACGGTACATTTGGGGTACCGTAGAATCTACCATAATAAAGACTTCTTTGTA
The DNA here is from genome assembly GCA_945859915.1 of Cuscuta epithymum. Lineage (NCBI taxonomy): Eukaryota > Viridiplantae > Streptophyta > Magnoliopsida > Solanales > Convolvulaceae > Cuscuta > Cuscuta epithymum. Next base: position 875,779 of record CAMAPF010001009.1, read on the forward strand.
TACAACATTTATTGTGGAATTTGTCGGTCTACCATTATCGTCACAAATCAAAAATCAAAAACTTCAAATCAGCTGGACTCGTGACTCTTGATACAACAACATAAAGCTGCCCATGGGTGAAAACTGGTAGTCGTAAGAATATCCCCACATGCAATTTTATACTATGTTTGTTCCAAAAAAATTGACTAATTTGACTTTTCTTAATCAATATAGTTAAAATTTAGACAACGATCCTAGATATTATATTTGTGTGTATAGTACTTCCTCCGTTCCTTTTTAATTGCAACAGTCAACATTTCACGTTTGCCAACGCACAAGTTTGACCATTAATATCTTTCATTCCTTATTAGTAAAAAAATTAAAAAATTCATATTTTGAAAATTTAGAATGAAAAGAATTAAACAATATTTTTTAAAAATTTAATTTATTATACATCAATTAATAAAATGTAGTCAAAGTAGAACATGTGAATAGTGCAAAAAGTCCAATGTTGCAACTAAAAGAGAACGGAGGTAGTATATAAATTTTATATTTTACAAAAGATTTTTTCAATAAGGAATACTCATATTAAAATATGTTATTGGTTAAACGTTATGATGTTGACCAATAAAAGTGGGGGAGTAGCATGTTACATGTAGGTGGGGACTGGGGAGCATATATATATATATATGTTTATTAGCAAGGTGTTGAAGGTGAGCAGTAAAGATGACCGGCAAATCGGGTGATGAGACCGACGGTGCTCCCAGATAGAGCGGTGACGAGGTCGCGGTGGCCGTACTTTTGCGCCCCTTGAAGGTCCCCGGATTGGGTGAAGAAAGCGCCGTTCATGAAAACGTCGCCGGAAGAGACCCAGGTCCAGGACTTCCAGGAAGCGTCGGGGCAGTCCCGGTGGGTGACCTCCTTGAAGGGGTTGACGCCCGGCTGCGCAATGTAGCGGTTGCCCTGGCTGACGATGGTGGCGCCAGCGGAGCCGCCGACGGCGTACATGACCCAGTGGGTGTAGTCGTTGTTGACGATGTGGAAGAGGCCCCACCGGCAGCGGGGCATCCTCTGGTGGAGCCGCTTCCCGAAGTGGTTGAAGGCGACGGTGATCTGCATCACCTTGTCCACCGGGTCCCAGTTGTTGGCCCCGAACAGCAGCACCTTGTCGTGGTCGGTGAAGTGGGAGTTGGAGATGGTGACGGCGGTGGAGCCGGCGACGGCGTCGATGATGCCGTCGGCGCAGTTGTACATGGACACGTGGTCGATCCACACGTGGTGGGAGGCGAAGATGGTGATCCCGTCGCCCTCGTCCCCGGTGCGGATGCCCTTGTGGTCCGCGGAGTCCCGCAGCCAGCCGCCGGGCGTGGGCACGATGTCGCCGATCTTGACGTTGTGGATGATGACGTTCCGGACGAACTGGACGGTGATGCCGGCGCCGCCGGCGATGTGGACCGACACTCCGCGGCCGTCGATGGTCTTGTCGCTCTGCATGATGAGCTCCCGGGCCAGCTTGATGGTCATGCTCCGGGCGAAGGTGATCCACAGCGGCCTCTTCTGGATGACGGCGTGGCGCAGGGTGCCGGGCTTGGGCTCCACAACGTCGTTGTCGGACGGGTCGGTCACCACGTAGTAGCTCCCCGCCTTCCCGCCGGTGGTTCCCTTGGCGAAGCCCATGGCGCAATCTGCCAGCCTCTTCCGGTTGGCGGCCCAGTTGCGGTCGCATCTCCAGCACCTGTCCATCGGGTTCGTCGCCAGGCATCGTCCCCCCCGCCACTTTCCTCTCTTCCGCAACTCCCTTCTCTTCGTCCCATTGTTATAACTATTATTATATATACTACTAGCTATAGTAGTAGTAGTACTTCTCATCCCATCCGCCACCTGCAATTCTCCCATTGTCTCGTTCCATTCCCTGCATGCGCCCAACTCCCCAGGCCAAAAGTTCAATTAATTCCTAGTTAGTTAAAAAATTAAAGATGCATGCATGATCGATCTGTGGGCTCTTAATTTTTTTTATGTAAATGTTTTAATTCATAATAAATTACATTCGTAAACAAATAAATAATAAAATTAAATTAATAAATTATTCGTAAAATAAAAAAAATTAATATATAAATTAAAAAACGTCTCCTCTCCCACCACCAGCTCCGATCACCGAAGGAAATCTGCTAACATTTTTAGTAATGCCATAATAATTGCAGATTCAATGAAAATTTCGACATTAATTATCAACAGTTATAATGCTATTTTCTCGACATTTTTCAGAAAAAATAGCATTTTTTACAAAATATGGAATAACTTTCACTAATCAGAGGTGATGGTGCAGCTAGGCGGTGGGAAAGGTATCCATGTTTTTTTATAGGTTTCAACTATTTTTTTTAAAAAAAATCAATTCTTTTACATTTTATTTTATAAAGATTTTATTATTTTTATTACTTTTTTATGATTTTTTTTCATTTTTTACGAATTTATAATGAATTAAAAAATTTCATTATAAATTAATACCCTTAGAGGTATTTAGGGTAGAAAATAAATGTTTAGTCCTACTCGGAGGAATTTAAAAAATAGTAATTCTATTTGTGCTTTTTAGGAAAACTTTAGTACTGTTTAGGACAATTCCTATGAAGTACTTGGTAATATACTACCTTCGTCCCATTTTTTTTTTCAAAGTCAACATTTTTTCGTGTTAAAGTTAAATGCTCCTATGGATAAATAATTCCATTTTAATAATTAAAATTAAAATTTAATTAAGTGATGAAAATGAAATTATTTGAGCCAAAGAAACAAATTTTGCATGGGATGTAATTATTAATGAAGCTAAGTACGTACATGCTAACTCTTTCATTGAATTCCCTAGTAACTTGTTCGGGATTGGGGTGATAAGCTTTGAGAATATTTATCCGCGCTTGGGTGGCGCGCTGTTCCCACACGGTGTCGTCGTCCGCTGCTATCAGCTGCGGCATGGCGGCGAATGCGGCAAACAACGTGAAGAAAAACGGCATTTTGGCCATATTTTCTTTCCCGGCCGGCGATGGTCTAGGATTATAGCTGTCCTAGACCACCCAATTCGATCTCTATCTCTCTCTTTAATTACCCACGACGGGCGTTCGTTCGTAAAATTTAATTACCAGCAGATGATATGATTGCCCGGTTTACTGCATGCCAGCTTTCCATCGGATGGGAACATTATATTGTTTCTTTAAATGCCGCGCGAGATTGAACCACAAAAAAATGCATGGTGCGCCAAGTGTGGACAACCGTACGTATAGTAGTATATATATATATATATATATATACACTTCTTACTCGTCGTATCATATAGGCCTCAGCGCATGCAGCGCATGCAATGTACGTACATATCTCCATGCATGCTCCTCCACCCACAGACTATGGGATTTAGTAATCTCCATCTCATTATATTAAGGTAGATTCTATGCAGGGCCGTCTCCAAGAGTTTTGATGCCCCAGACAAAGAATGACTAATGACATCAAATAACACTTAAAATTAATAACGCAATCATATATGAAGTAATTAGAAAATTATAACCAATTTTTACTAAATGTAAAAGGTAACACTTGAATTAAAATTGATATAAAGTATCTGAAAATATAAATCCTACTAAGAAATAAACAAAACTATAAAGGTAAGATCTCATAACATATTCTTCTTGTCATTTGATGTGCACAATTTGTAAGTACATTACTACAATCAAGAGTAGATAAAACTCTTTTTTACATATTTATCCATTGAACTCACAAAAGATTGCATTACTTTTCTTAAGTTTTACCCTTTGAAGCCCCTCACCGTTGTTTCCATTTTCCTATCATAGTGCACACTATAAAATAATAATTTTGCACTAATTAGTTATATGACAAGTTAGTAAATACGGAAATACTATTTGAAAAATTAAAGGAATAAGTTTCAGACTAAATTTAATATAGGAATTACTGCAAGAAGAAATTACAAATGGTGAAATCTCAAATACAAATTTGTAATATTTACAAATTACAAATCAAACTATCAAATACAACGAATTACCAATGGTGAAATTTCAAATAAATAGGTCGGCTGGTAGAACAGCAGAAAGAACACGATGAGTGGCTCTCTGGTTATGTACTCTTGATTTCTTACTTTCTTTTGCTCGACGGTATACTCCGTATTTAAAAAAAATCAAACGCCACTCTAGGGTGATAGACTAATAGCCTATGGACTAGAAGACTATTGAACTACCTAAATTCCTATTGGACCATCTGGCCAAGCTCCATGTGCTTGTTAAGTATTCTCTTATCCAAATTGATTAAATTATGTTGTAGTTGTGCCTTTTGAAATTTTGTTGTTGCTGGCAACTACGTGTATCATGTACGAAGCATTAATGTAATATGAAGTACTGGTATTATACTACGTATTAATATAGTGGTTTAATCTTTTACAAAAATGAGGCCCCTCTTGGGTGTGGTGCCCTAGGCAGTGGCCTAGGTGCCTGCCGGCCATGGCCGGCTCTGATTCTATGGTACCCTAAAGGTACCGTACCTTTGTCCACATGGACCAATCAGAATGTTGCAGTTGAATTATTTAAGTCTAAATTAAAATTGATATACCTATGTGGATCAATCAAGTGAATGGCAGGTACGGTAACCCATTTTTTCAATGGGTAACGGAGTTCTCACCTTATATTAATTCATTTCTAAAACATCTTTCACACTTTTCTTAAGCCATTTCTCGTAAACTAAAACTAATTAAAAGACAAATGTACACGAAGTCACGAACTATAAGAATATCAAGAAATATGCTAATCAGGCTAGAAATCAAAATTAGTATTTTTGTATATATTCGAGTAAGAATGAATATGATTTACAAAGGGGTTCACCACTATTTATATGAGAAGTAATTAATTAATGCCCCTGAGCGTTTCGTCTGTTTTTGACGTTTTGGTGTGTTCCTTAATTCATTAATTGTCCCGAGAAAATTAACTAATTAAAATATTAAACTAGTAAAAATGTGAACGAACAACGTTTCGAAAATAAAATGCTAAAAGATAAGTTCAATGTGATTAGTAACAAATAAATTAACTAATTAAAAGTGGAGTTTAGATTTGTTATCTATATTTTGTGATTTTTCAAATTTTAGCTTTCTATTAATATTTCAACTAATGAATTAATGAAAAACAAACAAAAAAATGATAAAACCCAAAAAATGCAGCAAGGCTGCGTTACAAAAAAAACAAGCAAAGAAAAGAAAACAAAAAAAAAAAGAAGTCAAATATGTGAGAATTAATGGGAAAGGTACCCCAATAGGAGTCCTGACATGTATATTTATAATGTAAGAGTTATAAACATTCAAGGAAACAAATATTTCTAAGAATATTCTATTACACCCCCTCAAACTGTGCGGGAGATACAACGCGCAGGTTGTCCTTTAAAAAATGAAATTGCTGACTGGAAAGACTTTTTGTAAAAATATCAGCTAATTGTAGTTGTGTAGGAATGTACTTCACGACTAAGTCTCCATGAGCCACACGTTCCCGGACAAAGTGGTAGTCTATTTGGATGTGCTTGCTACGAGCATGCTGAACAGGATTAGCAGTCAAATAGGAAGCGGAAATGTTATCACAAAATAACTGAACCGGAACTGTAACAGGAAAGCCAAGTTCAAAGAGGACGGAACGAATATGCAATTTATCCTGAACAGTATATGCAACAGCTCGATATTCTGCTTCTGTAGAGGACTTGGACACGGTAGGCTGCTTTTTGGATTTCCACGAAACAAGATTTGGACCCATGAACACTGCAAAACCAGTCGTGGACCGAGATGTATCTGGACAGCCTGCCCAATCCGCATCTGAATAAGCAATAACGCATGTGGCCCTAGTAGTAGGCTGTAGCCATAATCCATGATCAAGTGTTCCCTGCAAGTACCTAAAAATACGCTTGACTGCAAACAGGTGAGTAGTACGAGGGGCATGCATAAACTGAGACACTAAATGCACAGCATAGGTAATATCAGGTCATGTCAAAGTTAAATATTGTAATGCACCAACCATACTTCTATACTCAGTGGCATCTGCAAGAAGTTCCCCATCAATAAGGGATAAAGAAGTACGAGTAGCAAGCGGAGTGCGAACAGACTTAACAGTGTGGAGATGAAAACGAGAGAGAAGATCAGAGACATATTTATGTTGAGAAAGAAACAAACCTTTAGAGGAACGTACAGCCTGGACTCCCAAAAAATAGTGAAGATCTCCAAGATCTTTCATAGCAAAATGTTTAGCAACAAGCTGAATGAAGGAGGTAATAGCAGCGGAAGAATTACCAGTAATAATTATGTCATCAACATATAGTAATAAATAAATGACATTATTATTCTGGCGGTAAATGAATAAAGAGTTATCAGACTTGCTGCATGTAAAATGATGAGACAATAAAAAGCTACTAAAACGGTGAAACCATGCACGTGGGGCTTGCTTAAGACCATAAATGGCTTTGCGCAATTTGCATAAATGATTAGGAAACAAAGGATGAACAAACCCACGTGGCTGACGCATATAAACTTCCTCTGTGAGGTGACCATGCAAAAAGGCATTCTTGACATCCAATTGACGAATGACCCACCCAAAAGAAACAGCTAATGTTAGGACAATACGAACAGTGGTGGGTTTAATAACTGGACTAAAAGTTTCAGAAAAGTCCACACCTGCCTGTTGATTAAAACCTTGAGCTACCAGACGTGCTTTGTGGCGCTCAATAGAACCATCTGATTTATATTTTGTCTTATAAATCCACTTAGAGCCCACAACATTTTTAGTATGATCAAAAGGCACTAAATCCCACGTATTATTAGAAATAAGAGCATTAAATTCCTCAGCCATTGCCGCTCGCCAAATTAAATGTTTATTAGCCTCAGAAAAACATGTAGGATCAGCTGATAAAACAACAGTGTTTAAATTAAAAATTTGTTTGGGTTTGAAAATTCCCGATTTTGCCCTTGTCTGCATGGGATGAATATTAAGGACCGGGGAAGGACTAACATGCGGCTGAGGCGTGACAGCCGTGGTTTTGGTAGATGAAGTCGCGGGTGAGGCAGACATCAGGGGTGGCGTAGATGGTGTAGGAGAGGTTGAAGGGTCATGTACGGTTATAGGGGAGGGCAGTGAGATCGGTGATGGGCAGTGTTCGGCGGGGAAAGGGGAAGGGGGTGGTTGGCTGGAATTGCCGAGCACAGCCGGGATAGGGGGATGGGGAATTGCAGTTGGATGAGGGATAGTGTTGGGCGAGTAGGGAAGGGACAGTGGGTTCGAGATGGTGTGGGTGAGAGTGAGATCGTTGGCCGGAGGAATGGAGGTCGAGGAAGTGGCATTCGTAGAAGAAGACAATGCGGCATAGGGAAAAATATTTTCATGAAAGCGAACATGTCTACTAATAAAAACTTTACCAGATTTAGGCTCAAAACGCAAAATAGTTTCACCACAATGTCCTAATCTACGATGCCACACAGGGCCAGGAGAAGCAACTGTGGCAAGAGCTAAAGGTGTAGATGATGTAAGGCTGATAGGATAGAGATGGCCATTATGTCGTGCCTGAAGAAGAATTGCCCCCGAAAGTTTGTCCTTAACAAAAAAATAGTTTTTATCAAAAACAGCAACACAGTTGTTATCAGCACATAATTTTTGAATAGAAATTAAATTAAATTTAATTTGAGGCACATGAAAAACATTTTTCAATGACAAGGGGCGACTGAGAGTATTTAAGGTAATATTTCCAATATTAGCAATAGGCAAATTAGTACCATTGGCCACACTAACAGTCATGGAACCAGAGTAAGGAAATTTATTTGACAGAATACCTTCAGAAGAAGTCATGTGAGCAGAGGCACCTGAGTCCGGATACCACAAAACATCGTTGGATTCACCACTTGGAGTAATCAACGCAGGTGCAGAAGTTTGTGAAAAACGAGACGGACAGTGCAGCGCAGAGTGACCTGCAGAGAAACAAATTTGACACACAACTGGGGATGGAACAGACCCGAGAATACCCTCAGAAGATGGGAAACCTGCAGAATAACAATGAGTACCAAAAGCATAATTATCATTAATATTTAAAGTGGACACAACAGATTTACCAGATGCGTCATTAGGAGGTCTCGGGACATGAACACCCCCTGCAGGTCTCGGCCCGGGCTGACTGGAGTGCACCGTAGGAGCTGATGGTGCATAGTACTGCTGCGGTGAGTGTCTGCCGCCTCTGCCGCGACCCCCGCGGCCTCTGCTTCCTCTGCCGCGACTTCCGCGGCCGCGTTGAGCTGGCGGACCCGGCTGCCTAGTCCCCACTGGAGCGGCAAAAGCTTGATGAGGAGAAGAATAATCTTGTTGTTGATGAAACAGAGTCTGCTCAGCTTCCATGAGGCGCGGGTGAAGGATGTGAGGTGGAAAGCTATCGGGAAACAAGGATATAGTGCCCGTAACAAACTGATACTCAGGGCCTAGGCCCTGGAGTGTGCTTTGTAATAATTCTTTCTCAGTCACAGGTGAATTAATTGCAGCTAAAGCATCAGCCAGATTTTTAATGTCACGTAAATAGTGGTCCATGGACTGATTTGATTTCTTTTTGATATTAGACAATAAGCGTTTAAGCTCCATAGCTCTAGGTAAACTGGCAGACATAAATCGTGATTGTAAACGCTCCCATATCCCCATTGAATGTTTAATATCATGAACATCAGTTAATACGTCACGAGATAAAGTAGCAAACAACCAGGAACGAATTGTTTGATCTACTCGAAGCCAATGATAATAGTCAGTATTAACGATTTGATGATTATTAAAATCCAGAGTGTATAAGGGAGGTACCGGAATAGAGCCGTCTAATATACCAAAAAGACCCTGTGACACCATGAATGATTCGAATTGAGTGCGCCATGTAAGATAATCTTCAACTGCTTTGAGTTTGATGGTAACAATCTGGCCCACGTTTGCAATTCCATGAGAAACAGCCTGTGCCATGGCTGCCATAGGAGAGCCGAATAGAGGGTTGTTAGTCTGGGGTCGCATTACTCCGGGAAAACCAGCGAACGAAGGCCCAAAATATGGCAAAGCTGGTGGTGGCGACTGTGGGGGACGAGGACTTGCCGGCGGCATGGGAGGTCGGACGGGCTGCCATGGGAATTGCGGCGGCAAAGAGTTGAAGAGTGAGTAGGATGGGCCGGCCGTGTATTGTCCAGCAGGAATAGAGGAGAAGAGAGGATCGGTGGGTTGCAGAGGCTGTGAAAATCCCACCGGATCCATCATGCGCTGCGGCAAAGAGTGGAGACCAATTTGATTAGAGTGTTGCGTTTGTGTGCTGTCCATAGAGACTGAAGCATCAGGAGCAAGGGTGACTCCTACTGCCGGAGGGACGGAAGTTTGCGGCGTAGGAGGAGTGGAGGTCTGCGGCGCCATAGAGGAGTCCTGCTGCGACATGGCTGCTACGCGGAAGTGATCGAGCGGAAAAAAAAGAGAGAGAAAAAAAAATAGGGTTTTCTCTAGGCTCTTGATACCATGTGAGAATTAATGGGAAAGGTACCCCAATAGGAGTCCTGACATGTATATTTATAATGTAAGAGTTATAAACATTCAAGGAAACAAATATTTCTAAGAATATTCTATTAAAATAATTGTAGCTCAGCTGCGTTGAAAAGAAAGAAAAGAACAGGGAGGGAACAATCAACAAAAGCACATGGCTGAGCTCTTTTCAGCGGCCAAATCAAAACAAAACAACAAAAAAGAAGTTGCAATCAATCAGCCGCAAGGAGATGGGATGGGCAGCAAAATCATCTGCTGGAAAAAGCAATAAAGGAGCGGCACCAACTGGAGGACAATACACTACACCTGCAATCATTCAACCGCAAGGAGCTCTTGGCCGGAGAAAAGAAGAACGAAGGCATGGGATAGGCAGGAAGAAAAAAAGCTCTAGCAGAAAGAAAAGAGAAGCGCATCAGTTCATTTATTTCCATCAGCTATCATCTTTCAATATTATCTTTTAAGGTTCGATGTTTAGTTTCTTGGTTATATTCATGTTGGATTAATCTTTATGTTCTGTTCTTGTATTAGTTAGTTCTAGTTTTCCGGACTTTCATGTTTGTTCTTGAACTGTTATTATTCTGAATTTTTACTCCGTATTTGAATTATGCTCATGTATTAGTTAGGCTTTTCCTGCTTAGTTAGTTGTGATAGTTTAGTTACTGTTGGATCGATTCACCCCTTGTCGACAAACTTCCCAGTGGGTCACCCATCCCTGGGCTTTCTTACCCCGGGCTCGCTTAACTCCAGAGTTCTATGGTTAAATAGCAGCCATATCTTTCTTAAAACCAATTGGTGATAAGGAAGTGGACACCCTCTATTTAACCCATTACTCTGTAGTCCCCAAGTCAAGGTAGATTCCTGTGGGGCACCCCCCACAGTTCACTACGGCAGTGCAGAGCCCCACTACTGAGCGGTGGATGGACATGAGGGGCTGCACCACTTTGTGGTGCCAACAGGTTGGGCGGTTAAGCCCTGAATCAAAGGGTGGTGCTGATCTCCTATAAGACCAACAATTTGTTGGGCGGTTAAGCTCTGATACCATTTGTTGAGTATGTGGTTTTGTTGATGACTGAACATGCAAGTAGAACGGCGGACAGAACCGCTCTCAGTTCTATTAGGAACGAAAATAAGAACTATAATTAAGGTGCATAATGATTAAATGAATTAATATGTGATTGCACAATTTAACATTTAACGTGCATAACGTATCTAGACTGTTTTGCATGAAAGTGGCACAATTTAAATATCTTTTCATAAATAATTGGGTACCCACTTAAGTAAGTTAACCTTAATTGTGCTTTATACTTTATAGAAAGTAATCATGAAAGTGGCACAATTTAAATATATTTTCATGCATGATTAGACACCACTTAAGTAAGTTGACCCTAATAGCTTAATATTTTAAATGTAATAATCTTTGCTTGAGACAATACGTTGCTATCTTTAGAGAAGCTTGACCATAGGATATATTTGGTAAGTAAATATTCTTTCACCTTATGGGTTGAATTATTATCCTTGGTTGAGATATCAAAATAATTATCTTAAAGAATCTTAGCTTACTAATGCATGATTGCATGACACATATATAGTGATCGTATCATCTACGTTATTATCACAACTTTTATATTACTTCCTTTTATACAATGATATGCTGCCTTGCAAATAAATTGTCCCATGTTCGAGAAAGGAAGAATCATATAAAAGGAAAGGTTTTTGAAAAATATCAAGGCAAGTCTACCAAGCTTCTAAGGAAAAGAAGATCAACGGACATCTTCTACCAACCTATATATATCGAGACTCAAGATGAAGAATGTGTGCTGAACCGAGAAAAATACTTAGAAGAATCATTCAAGAAAAGATCAAGTCCTTGGCGACTGAAACTGCCTGCTCGGAGTTCTAGATAGAGTTTCTCTTTTCCCTTTCATATTGTACTTGGAATATTGAGGCTTAATTGGCTAGAGTAGCTGCCTCGGGTTAAGTGTGTGTGAGAGCTTTGTGATAAAGCTGAGAGGCTCTCTACCCGCAAGGTAGAGATGCATAACTCTTCCTAGAGAGGATAGAGTTGGGGAGGCTCAAGGGTAGATTAGGAGAATCACTCTTGTAACTCTTTCAAAGGCTTGTTTAGTGAAGTTGTTTAAAATTCCTCCGAGGGAGGTCGAGGTTTTTTAATCCCTTTGAGCCAAGGGATTTTTCCTCGTTAAATTCTCGTGCACTTTACTATTTCGCAATTCCCTTTATCCCACACTAGAACTCGGCGAAAAACTGCCACGGTTCCACACACACACAATTCACCCCCCCTCTTGTGTTGCTAACCGTTTTCATCAATTGGTATCAGAGCCGGTCTTCACCACATAAAGGCTAATACCTTGGGAAGAGATCCGGCAAAATGAATACGGTTGACCGATTGGAAGAAGGGTACTCGACTCAACGACCACCATTGTTCAATGGCAAATACTATCAATTTTGGAAGAGTCGGATGGAAAACTTTATCAAGGCCGATAACTACCAGGTTTGGAATGTAATTGAAAGTGGTGATAATGTCATCACAAAGAGAAACGCCGAAGGTAATGTTGTTCCTAAACCTAAAGTTGAATATACTTCTGAAGATTATGAGAAACTCGAGCATAATGCCCAAGCCCTTAAATATTTAATTTGTGGTCTTGGTCCTGCCGAACACAATCGGGTTCTAGGATGCAAGACTGCAAAACAAATGTGGGATTTGCTCGAGGTCACTCATGAGGGAACCTCACGTGTAAAAAAATCTAAGATTGACATATTCATGCGTAATTACGAATTATTCGTAATGAAGCCAAAAGAGTAAATTAAGGATATGATTACACGCTTTACTAACATTATCAATGAGCTTTCAGCCCTTGGAAGAGAAATTACCGTGGAAGATCAAGTGAGAAAGATTTTGAGAAGCCTGCCCCAAGCGTGGAAGCCTAAGACCACGGCTATTGAAGAAGCAAAGGATCTATCCACCATGACACTTGAAGACTTGACTGGATCACTCTTGACATATGAACTAGGTCTTCAAGAAGAACAAGATGCCGAGAGTGCTAGACGAGAAAGAGGAATAGCTCTAAAGGCTCGAGAAGAAGAAGAGGAATCCGAGAGTGAATCGGATGATGAGATGAGCATGTTTGCAAAACAATTTGGGAGGATGTACCGAAAGTTCAAGAACAATCGTATCAAACAAGGTAAAAAGAACACTCAATCTTTTAATAACCAAGGCTGTTTTGTTTGTGGTTCCTTTGAGCACAGGGCTAAAGACTGTTCACAAAAGAAAAATGACCGGAACTGCGACAAGAACAAGTCCAGTTCCAACCGGAGGTTCAGCGAAGACAAAGGGTTCAAGAGAGATCTCAAAAAGGCCATGATGGCAGCATGGGGAGATTCTTCTGATGATGAAGAAGAGGAAAATGATAAGAACACCAATCATGCGGGTCTATGTCTTATGGCACTCTCCGACGAGGAATCCGACCAAGAAAGCTTTGAGGTAAACTTTGAAAATTTTCTATCCAAGTTTGACTCTCTATCCAAAACCAAAACTCGGAAGATTTTCAAAAGATTGACTATTGACCTTAATGAAAGCCTTTCCGAAAACGATCATCTTAAATCACGTGTCACTGAGCTTGAGTCTAAACTCGAGGAAGCCACAAGAGCCAAAATAAGGCTTGAAACAAAAGTGGGAGAGTTAATAGATGAAAGGCTTAAGTACAGTGAAGTGGTTCTAGAACAAGATCAAATTATTTGCTCTCTTAAGCTCGATAGTATGAACAAACAAGTTGATCATGATGAAAAGCTTCTCTCAAAAATACCGAGTGTTGGTTGTTTAATTGATCATCTTCATCGTCTTGTTGCCGAGTGCACTGATTTTAAAAATAGACCGGAATATCAATCCTATAGTGCAACGAACAAAACCAGGTCTAGACATCATTCTGGAACTGGTCCTTCTCAGCACAATAAGAAAGTAAACGAGACTGCAGGTCTCGGATATATTCCAAGGGATATTCGATCTAATCAAAAATCAAATTTTCAGAACCAACCCTTTAAGGGCAATAGAACCCGAGGACAACCCAGTTCTAGACCATATCAACAGCCACCTAGAACTGGACCAAACTGGTTCGATAGACTGGTTCAGAGGCACAAAAACGGTTATGGACAAACGCCTAACCGAACTTTTCATAAAAGAACAAGAGGCTTTTATGGTAAATGGAAACCTAAATACGTTGACACTTATGACAACCGAGTTTGCATGCATTGTGGCAAAATCGGTCATCTACGGTATCAATGTCACTCTCGGCAAAAGACTTTAGAAAGATGTTATGATCATGTTAGATATTCCTCAAACAAATACAAAATGGAACCCAAGCAAGTCTGGGTTCCACGCGCTAACCCTTAATCCTGGAACAGCGCCGAGTGAGGGGGAACAATCACTGGTTCCTTGACAGTGGTTGTTCTAAGCACATGACGGGAGACAAATCTTTATTCCTCTCACTACGGCCATTTAGCGGTGGAAAGGTGACATTTGGAGACAACGGCAAAGGAGAGATCATAGCCGTGGGCAAAGTTGGAAAGTCACCTAGCCATGCTATTGATAATGTATTTTTAGTCAAGGGTTTGAAATTTAATTTACTAAGTATTTCTCAATTTTGTGATCGAGGTAATAGTGTTGTTTTTTATCATAACGTTTGTCGCATTGTTAATAACGAATCACAACAAGTTATACTTGAAGGCAAGAGGCTCGAAAATACATATAAAGTAGATCTTGATTCATTGCCTAATATTAGTATGACTTGTTTGAGCGTTATTGATAACGATCCTTTGCTATGGCATAAAAGGCTTGGACACGCTAGTTTTTCATTAATAAATAAACTTAAAAATAATGATTTAGTTATTGGACTGCCGAATATGAAATTTTCACTTGACCATGTTTGCTCGGCTTGTGCCACCGGAAAACAATCTCGATCATCTTTTAAAACAAAGAATTTGGTGAGCACAAGCAAGCCCATAGAACTAATACACATGGATTTGTGTGGTCCAATGTCAGTCCGTAGCCGAGGAAACAAAGAATATGTTCTGGTTATTGTTGATGACTTTTCAAGATTTACATGGACTATCTTTCTTGCTAGCAAGAAAGATACCTTTAATGAGTTTGCTATTTTTGTAAGGAAAATTGAGCATCAAACAGGTCTACGACTAATCAAGATCCGATCGGATCATGGAACTGAGTTTGACAACTCACTCTTCGATGCATTCTGCAAGGAACGAGGGATAGACCACAACTTCTCTGCCCCTAGAACCCCACAACAGAACGGAGTGGTAGAACGGAAGAATAGAACTCTAGAGGACATGACTAGAACTATGTTTATTTCCAGCGGTCTAGCTAGGAGTTTTTGGGCCGAGGCTCTAAACACAGCATGCTACATCATTAATCGAGCCATGATACGTCCACTCTTAGGGAAAACACCCTACGAACTGCTCAAGGGGAGGAAGCCCAACTTAAGTCATCTAAGAACTTTTGGGTGCAAATGTTTCGTCCACAACAATGGGAAAGACAACATCGGCAAATTTGATGCTAGAAGTGACGAGGCAATCTTTCTCGGATATTCCCCACATAGCAAGGCCTACAAAGTTCTAAACAAACGCACACAATGTGTGGAGGAAAGCATCCATGTAATCTTTGATGAAGCACTTGCCCCAAAATCAATCCAAGCCGATGATGGTGAGCTAGGGATCACTCGCAAGAAATCACAATCTCAAGGAGATGAAGGAATTGACAATCAAACTGGTGAACCACCTCTAACAAATGAAAATGAACAATCTGGAACTGAAGAAGAACCTGGACAGAACACTGACACTGAACCTGTAGAACCGGTAGAACCAGTTTCAGATACTCTCAACAACTTGGTGGACCAACCCAACGCTCCTAGGGGTTGGAAGCCTCATAGATCACATCCGCTGGATAATCTCCTCACCGATCTAAATCAGGGAGTAACAACTAGATCTAAACTTAAAAACTTTTGTGCTTTCTCTTCTTATTTATCTCTTATAGAACCGGAGAACCATGAAGTGGCTCTCTCCGACACTGACTGGGTTCTAGCTATGCAGGAAGAACTAAATCAGTTTGAAAGAAATAAAGTGTGGCATCTAGAACCGAGACCCAAGAACAAGACCGTGATAGGTCTCAAGTGGGTATTCAAGAACAAGCTCGATGAACATGGTCAAATCACAAGGAACAAAGCTAGGCTTGTTGTCAAAGGCTATAACCAACAAGAAGGAATAGACTTCAACGAAACATTTGCACCGGTGGCAAGACTAGAAGCAATTCGAATGCTCATAGCATTTGCGGCTCATATGGGTTTCACCCTCCACCAAATGGATGTCAAGACGGCCTTCTTGAATGGATATCTAAAGGAAGAGGTATATGTAGAACAACCACCGGGCTTTGAAAATCAAGATTTTCCTAATCATGTTTTCAAATTAGATAAAGCACTTTATGGCCTCAAACAAGCACCTCGTGCTTGGTATGAACGCCTATCTAAATTTCTTTTGGAAAATGGTTTTGAAAGAGGAAAAATAGATAAAACTCTTTTTCTAAAAATAAAAGATCAAGCCCTATTGGTTGTTCAAGTTTATGTTGATGATATTATTTTTGGTGCTACTAACGAATCTCTTTGTGATGAGTTTTCTTCTCTTATGAGTTCCGAATTTGAGATGAGTATGATGGGGGAACTTAATTTCTTCCTTGGCCTACAAATCAAGCAATCAAGCAAAGGAACTCAAATATCTCAACAAAAGTACCTCAAGGAACTCCTAAAGAAGTACGGAATGAGTGAAGGCAAAACCATGACTACACCCATGGGAACAAATGATAGGCTGGATGCGGATGAACAAGGAAAGAGCATAGACCAAAAGATGTATCGAGGAATGATTGGGTCTCTACTGTACCTCACTGCCAGTAGACCTGACATCGTTTTCAGCGTAGGTCTATGTGCTCGGTTCCAGGCCAATCCCAAAGAATCTCACCTCAAGGCTGTGAAAAGGATCCTCAAATATCTCAAAGGAACTGCTGATTTATGCCTATGGTATCCTCGTAATGAGAATTTTGAACTAATTGCATATTCAGATTCTGACTTTGCAGGTGATTTATTACATAGAAAAAGTACGTCTGGAACTGCTCATTTCCTGGGTCCATGTCTAGTTTCATGGAGTTCTAAGAAACAAAACTCAATAGCACTCTCAACAGCGGAGGCTGAGTACGTAGCTGCTGCATCATGCTGCTCTCAATCACTGTGGATCATGCAACAGTTAAGCGACTACGGAGTTGATCTAAAATGCACACCAATTATGTGTGATAATACAAGTGCAATTAGCATATCAAAGGACCCGGTCATGCATTCTCGGACAAAACATATTCATATACGACATCATTTTCTGAGAGATTGCGTGGAAAAGGGAATAATCAGGCTGGAATATTGCAACACCGAGAAACAAATAGCTGATATCTTTACCAAGCCTCTGGGAAGAGAAAGGTTTGAAATAATTAGACTGGAACTCGGTCTAATTAATTCCTAATTTATTTGTTCTACTTCTCATTTTCTAAATTGTATCACTGGTACTAATCTTTTTCACTAGTCGCGAAGAAAGCATGCAGGATCTTCCGGCCTCATCTAAGGGGGAACAAATCGTTATTTTAATTTGGGCATTAATTTTATTACTTTTGTTGAATGACAAAAGGGGGAAAAATCTGGTGCCCCTTTGTGCGTTGATGCTCTACTATAATTGTTACTAATCTGCAGGGACACCTTTGCTATGGCACCTAATGTTTGTCATCAACAAAAAGGGGGAATTTGTTGAGTATGTGGTTTTGTTGATGACTGAACATGCAAGTAGAACGGCGGACAGAACCGCTCTCAGTTCTATTAGGAACGAAAATAAGAACTATAATTAAGGTGCATAATGATTAAATGAATTAATATGTGATTGCACAATTTAACATTTAACGTGCATAACGTATCTAGACTGTTTTGCATGAAAGTGGCACAATTTAAATATCTTTTCATAAATAATTGGGTACCCACTTAAGTAAGTTAACCTTAATTGTGCTTTATACTTTATAGAAAGTAATCATGAAAGTGGCACAATTTAAATATATTTTCATGCATGATTAGACACCACTTAAGTAAGTTGACCCTAATAGCTTAATATTTTAAAGGTAATAATCTTTGCTTGAGACAATACGTTGCTATCTTTAGAGAAGCTTGACCATAGGATATATTTGGTAAGTAAATATTCTTTCACCTTATGGGTTGAATTATTATCCTTGGTTGAGATATCAAAATAATTATCTTAAAGAATCTTAGCTTACTAATGCATGATTGCATGACACATATATAGTGATCGTATCATCTACGTTATTATCACAACTTTTATATTACTTCCTTTTATACAATGATATGCTGCCTTGCAAATAAATTGTCCCATGTTCGAGAAAGGAAGAATCATATAAAAGGAAAGGTTTTTGAAAAATATCAAGGCAAGTCTACCAAGCTTCTAAGGAAAAGAAGATCAACGGACATCTTCTACCAACCTATATATATCGAGACTCAAGATGAAGAATGTGTGCTGAACCGAGAAAAATACTTAGAAGAATCATTCAAGAAAAGATCAAGTCCTTGGCGACTGAAACTGCCTGCTCGGAGTTCTAGATAGAGTTTCTCTTTTCCCTTTCATATTGTACTTGGAATATTGAGGCTTAATTGGCTAGAGTAGCTGCCTCGGGTTAAGTGTGTGTGAGAGCTTTGTGATAAAGCTGAGAGGCTCTCTACCCGCAAGGTAGAGATGCATAACTCTTCCTAGAGAGGATAGAGTTGGGGAGGCTCAAGGGTAGATTAGGAGAATCACTCTTGTAACTCTTTCAAAGGCTTGTTTAGTGAAGTTGTTTAAAATTCCTCCGAGGGAGGTCGAGGTTTTTTAATCCCTTTGAGCCAAGGGATTTTTCCTCGTTAAATTCTCGTGCACTTTACTATTTCGCAATTCCCTTTATCCCACACTAGAACTCGGCGAAAAACTGCCACGGTTCCACACACACACAATTCACCCCCCCTCTTGTGTTGCTAACCGTTTTCATCAGTTACAATTATGCTAGACTAAATTTCCATGGGTTTGGATTTGGATAAAGTTAAGGTTAATGGGTGTTCTTGAATATTGAATTGAATTTGGGAAAATTCTCTAATTTTTAGGACTAGTTGTTTGAGATAAATTTGAATGAGTAATTTGTGAAATCGATCACTTCACTTGTGAATGTTTGGAAAATTAATTCTTGCTTGTCTATGAGTGTAGAATTAATTTAGCTCACATCTCACACCCTAAACTAAGCCTAGAAATAGGAAATGTTAGGGAATTAAAATTAAATTCTTGTCGGTGAGAATTAATGTTACTATTCTTAGAATGGAGAAAAGACCCAAATTTAATTATAATCCAAGACACCCAAGATCCTTAATTAATTTCAAATCTAAACCCCACTTTTAATTAGTTAATTTATTTGTTACTAATCACATTGAATTTATCTTTTAGCATTTTATTTTCGAAACGTTGTTCGTTCACATGCTTACTAGTTTAATATTTTAATTAGTTAATTTTTTTTCTCAAGTTATTTCGCATGTTCACTAGTTTTAGTCTACTCATTAATGTCATTTAATTAAATTTTCCGTTACTACTTTTGTTGTTTATTTTTATTTCTTTAATCATTATCACAATTAATCGTTTGAGAAAGCTTGCAACGATTCGTACTAACCGGTGATCGATATTAAAATCAACACTTCCCTCTGCCACTCCTCAGAGACACGATACTCGGGGATAAACTTATCCATCCAGAAGGGTTAAACTCCGTTTTACTACAACGCCGCAAAAGCGGGTTATCATGTTCTGTGAGGCTTTTAATTACGTAAACTCTGTCATTTATGTTTAGACGTGTTTGTGAGGATTTTTAATTACTTAAGCTCCGTCATTTATGTTTTGACGTTTATGTAAGGCTTCTTTTGTAGAGACTATGTGGTGTTTGCACTCATCGACATGTGTGGAGAATCAATTGTGTTTGCTTTGTTTTCACCTCTTTTCTTATAATGATGTAAGCCCCATCATTTATGTTTCGACATCTCAGTAAGGCTTTGTTCGATATGTATGTGTTGGGACATCGCCAGGGGCGGAGCTAGGGGTGCCCAGGCTAGGCCCTGGCCCACCCCAAAATTGAAAAATGTCAATATTTTTAGTGTAAAAAATTCCGTGTAAATTTTTTCCCAATAATATTCTTTGTACCGGTCCAATCTAGCCCAGTGTCCTGGCTACGCCCCTGGACATCGCCATCTTCCATTGTTGACTGTTCCAGTGTTAAACGAATTTGACTAAAGTTGACCATAAGCTGGAGACTACCGACCGACTGATGCTCAAGTTAATAAACATGGAGGCATGCATAAGGGTCATTAGTAAAAAAATATCTTGTGATACCAAATTAGTGTTACTCAAAGTTTTCATGATAATAAAATGTGTCAATGAAAAAGAAGGCAAGTGACATTAAATTTTGTATTAATGATAGCTAAATAGATTAGTGTCGCAAAACAATGACAATAAATATTGTATATAATTATGATGTTATAATATCATAACTTTTTTGACACACTGGTATCATAAAAATATATGATACATTAGTATCAAACTATATATAATATATATAATTATAGGGGAGTGTTCTAATGAAAACCACCTTTAAAATGAGATCTCGTTTATAAATGAGAACTTCTAATCAACGCCCTTGATTTATGAAATCAAGGAATGAGGTGGCATTAATGTAATAACTCTACAATAATTACAAAAAACACCCCATTTAAATTTTGAATAATTACACAAAGTACCCCATGTGCATCCTACCAATGATTGAATTAAATAAAAGGTTGTCATTAAAAATTCTCATGATAACAAGTTCCCATTTTAAGATGAGTTCTCACTAGAACCCTCCCATATATATATATATATATATATATATATATATATATATATGATAGAGTATATGTGCTCGGATCCATGACCCACATACTCTTGGACACGCAGACAGTCCAAACATACAATAGCACCAAAAGGACCAGCGAGAGGATTCGGTCTAGAATATTGAGACGAACTTTATGTCCATACCGGCACCTCGGAGGGACTCCCCTCGCCACAAAGACACCAGGGTACACCTGGGTTTTCCCTTAAGACCGAGGTGGACCCATCACCGATAGGGGTCACTTTTATATCCTTAGTGGGTTAGAACACATATAGCCCATTAGCGGTTCATTACTGTAATCGGGCCTCCCAGGCCCAAGACCTAGAAGCCCAACCCATATCCCCCTATATATACCCCCATTGGGGTGGTTGTAGGGGGATTGACAACTCATTTTTTACTGCAAGTTCTTTCCCTTTGTATATTTTAGCTCTCCCTTCTCTCTAGCACTTCGTGTGACACTCCAAAAATTTAAATAAGAAAATAATAATAATAATAATAATAATAATAATAATAATAACAATAATAATAATAATAATAATAATAATAATAATAATAATAATAATAATAATAATAATAATAATAATAATAATAATAATAATAATAATAATAATAATAATAATAATAATAATAATAATAATAATAATAATAATAATAATAATAATAATAATAATAATAATAATAATAATAATAATAATAATAATAATAATAATAATAATAATAATAATAATAATAATAATAATAATAATAATAATAATAATAATAATAATAATAATAATAATAATAATAATAATAATAATAATAATAATAATAATAATAATAATAATAATAATAATAATAATAATAATAATAATAATAATAATAATAATAATAATAATAATAATAATAATAATAATAATAATAAGAAGAAGAATAATTGTGTAAAAATCTGACTTTGCAACCCTACTCATGTGAACCCATGCGTAATTGGGAAAAGGAATTTTGGACCGGTCAGACTTTTATTCTGTATATGCGGGCTCAGCTTCACATCGTACATGTAACACACGGAACCCTAATCCCTAGAACCTTCCTGTCTACGAATATATATACCTCGTTAAGATTGAAAACCTGCGTAGTATATGTACAGACTAAATACAAAGGAAACAAAACTTTTAAGACATACGTAGTACTTAGTACACGGGTTACGACCTGCGCGAAAGGGAGAAACGAAAACAGAGAGGGAGAGAAGATCGCATACGCAGTGGTGCAGAAAACGGTTCCGCCATATTGCCGTCTCAGGTTCGCCGGATCGGAGAAGAAGAGTAGGAAGTGCTGCCGGGAAACAGCAACTCCGGAGACCTAACCAAGCTGCGTCGCCGGAATAGGAGGAGAAAAGGGAGCTTCGCCAGTGTACAGTAGCATGTCCGTTGGGCAACACGTTAGCTGAAGTGCACTGCTACGCCGCGATTACTGCTGTAGTCCGTCTCTAGCACGGAGACTGCCGGGAACATTATTGCCGTCGCAGGAGAGGCTCACCGAGAGAAGTGGAAACTGCTGCAAGGATCACCGCAGGACGAGGAAGAACGCCGCTGCACCGGTCGGTCGTGGTTTACGTTGGAGAAGACGACGAGGAGTGTACGTCACATCCTACCCTGTAATTCATACTCCGTATTATCACTGACTTGTTTTAGATTGGTCTGGTACTTTTTACTCCGTATAAATTGGGCCGCATGCTTTCATAATAATGGCATGATGATAATGATAATGCACTATTACATACGAATGGGCTATTGTACGAATTAGTCATTTGAGAAATAAAATAATCATAACAATGGGAATTCATAAGGGTAGATGAATGAAACTATAGTTTGAATAAAATATTGATTAGTAATTTTAATATTCTTAGAAGGTGAAACTTGGAGAAGATCGAAATAGAAGCTTCGGTTAGGAGTTATCGCGATTTGAGGTAAGTTCCACGTCAACCAAAATTATACTTTTTGCCTCGATTTGATTTGAGTACTTTGTGACATTTCTAGCATTTACATTTATACTTCGTAATTGAGTATTTGGAATTATTTACGGATTGTTATTGAGAATTATATTTGAGATTTCATTATTGGATATTGGATGATATTTTCGAGTATTTGAGTTATCATATGAATTGTTGTTGGGATTTTATTTGAGATTTGAAGTATTCTATATTTTGGCTCTTTTGTGAAATTTTAATGTATGGTACATTTGAGTGTAATTTGTTGGAGTCGATATTTTACATTGTGGATCATTTTGTGGGGTTTGATTTTCATATTCGTTTTGGTTGAAGTTGTGATATTGCTTTGGAACTTTGAGAATGAATTGTGATTTTTGGTGAGCACCCGGAGAAATCCGTGGTGTCGGTTTGCCACATCCGGATAAATGTGGTATTGGTGAGTGGTAATGACTATAAGTCTAAATCCACCAGGGGTACTTCCCAAAAGTGGAGTATCCCAGCTTAATTGTAGTGTGGTTGGTAGAAAAATCCCGACTACTCGGGCTTCTTACTACCCGGAGGGCTTGGAATCCCTTTTAGGGGGTGTGCACACTTAAGGTAGGAGTTCGGCTTCCACTAGTTTTGATTGGGTTTGAGGTGAACTGGACTTTGATTGGATTGAGGTGATTGAGATTAATTGATTGGCTTGATTTGGACTTAAGGTGAATATTATTTGATTGAATTTTTGGTGGAATTGAATTATTGGATTGATTGGAATTGTTGGATTATTGGATTGGATTGTATTTGGACTGAATTTGAGTTGGATTGAGTTGTTAAATTATTTATGAATTGTTAGAGTATAAATACCAATATTATTTGATTTGGTTTGATTATGTTACCCTTTACGAGTATTTATAAGTATTTTGAGATAGATATTTGGTGTTTGATTTATGCTTTGGAATTATTGTAATTATTTTTGGTGGCTTTATGTATATTTGGTATTTTTGTAATTATTGTGGTTTGGAAATATTTACTTATATTTGAAGTACTACTGTTTTACTAGTGAATTATGCTATGAGAAGATTTTATAAATTGTTTTAAAAAGATTTTTCCTCTTAAATGTTTTATATAAAAAAAAAATATTAAATTATATTATTTTATGGGGTTAGGTGGAACTTACTTAGCATTGTTGCTAATTTTTGTTTTCTTTTGTTTTTCTTTCTGTACTTGATTTTGTACAGGTGACGCTTTGATGATGATGTTGATTTTGAGAGAGCTTCCGCTAGAAAACATAGTTAGTAAATCATTGTAATTCCATTTTCAATATCTTTAGTTAGTGAATAATTATTTTTGGAGTTTAAGTTGTTTTAGCCTGTGCACTCGGTTAAGGGAGAATCGAGTGTGGCGGTAATGCCCCTATTTTCCTTTTGGTTTTCCGCTGCATAACTCTGATGTTTTCGAATAAAGTTAATATTTCTTTTGAATAAAGTATTATTTTTGGGTGGGAAATTTGGGGGTGTTACACTTCGGCCTATTCGGGAAGCTATCATTTGATGATCTTGTTGAGAGAAAGAACAGTCAAGTCGGTATACCTCGTCGCTACTAGACATTACGCACACTTCAACGATGAAGAAGACTAGGTGGTCCAGGTACATTAGACACCTCGTCGCTACTAAGACCCTCTACACTTCAAAAGCTCTCCAGCAGGAGAAGTCGGAAAATGAGGCGACCCAAGAAACCGTCGAGGAGTTCCAGGAGACCATCGACCCTGAAGCCGACCTCCGCGGCCAGAACAACGCCAACCAGCCGGACACTCGAACCTTCCTAGACGGAAAACACAAGAGCAGTGAGGCGGATGCTGCTCTACAGCTCATCCCAGTGGTCCATCAGATTGACGTCCAGGCAGCGGTTTCCGCCATCCTCGCGGGCCTCGCTCAAAACCCATCGGCGCTGAGCGCGCTTGATGTGAGTTTTCTCGCACTTAAAATAGATTGTAATATAGTGGTGTAAGTACGAGTATCGTCTCCACAGGGACGGACAAAAGGGAATCAAAGATTAACTAAATTCAGCGATTAAAAAGAAATAAATAAAAATGCGTCGTGCGAGATTGGTTGCTGGAAAATAAAAATGCGAATAAAACAATTAAACTAGGGGGTTCTTTCTAATTAATGACGAAGGGAACAGGGATTGATTCTGGGGTAACCAGATTTCTGGCTGATCAGGCCTAATTACATGAAATTAATTTAATTGAGCCTAGCTAATCACTACTAAGTTCTTACCGCTCTCGCGGCGTAGAGTACAATAATTTAGGGGACCAGGCTGATCTCTCATGCGACAGGATCCTAAATTATTGCCAAGACGAGCGAGCTTACGGCCCCTTAATCCCTACTAATCTCTTAGCGAACGATTAAGTGTGTGTGAATGTTTCCTAGAATAAATTAGATCTCTCTTAATTTATTCTACAAGCAATTGTAATTCTAGCCGCGGTTCCAAGTTACAAAAGATATCAATTAAATTATTCAAACACAAATTAAACATCATTCATGCAATTAACCCATCAAGAATCTAGCCATACATCATGATCAACCCCTTCATCAATCCCAAATCCCTAATTAAAACTACTCACAATTCATAATTGAAGAATCAATAGAATTGAAATAAAACGAATTAATTGTCATTAATTAAAAAGGTGGAACTTACAAAGAATCCCAAAAGATTGATGAACAAGGCTTAAAAGCCCTCTAAAATTCGTGCTAGGCACTCTCTCTAAGCTCACCCTCGAAAACGGGGCTTTACAGGATGTTTAAATAGAAAAATCGGGTGAAATTTGTGCCTGGGTGGCAGTAACTCCGCGGTGCTTTTCTCTTCATGCACGATCGTGTCTGACTTTGAGGGCACGATCGTGCCTACGTAACTTCCTAATTTGGCAGTGCTTTCTTCATGAAAGTTGTAGATAATGAAGTCCTCTATCCACCCCAATTTGCCGAATGTGATTTGAATCATCCAATAAAGAGATATGATCAAAACGGTGGAAGGTTTCTTTCTGAAATCACAGCAGAGATCATCTGACTTCAATGTCTGGTTTCACCTTCTTCCTCTCAGATTCTCGCAAAGGTGTCTTCTTATGATTTGTAGCCCTTGAAGTTAGATTTCATATGGAACTTGAATCGTGTCTATTGGTAGTTTCTACAAAGAGATATGCTTTAACGTTTGACAGAAGATCATCCTAATCATCGTTTTCAAGCTTCATTCATCTTCTTTTGATCCCGAAGCCAATCCAAGAGCTCTTTTGTCATCAAATCTTCATCGTAAACCTCCCGCTGACCTCCAAAGCTCTTAAATGAGTTAAATCAATCTTGAATGCTTCTAGAATCGTCCCGATTTCTCCTCAAGTGCCGGTGCCGAACTCTAAATTCCTGATTTTGACTCCAAATGACACAAAACTCAAACCAACGCCCGATAAACATAACTTGAGCTAAAATTGAGATTTGCAACACCTTAAAGCTAGGAAAACCATCAAAATCCAACTCCAACACGCATCAAATGCATGTTTAAATACGGACTTATCAGATTCCCCCACACTTAAGCCTTTGCTTGTCCTCAAGCAAACTGAACAACGGGACTTACGATAATCACCACACGGAATCAAAATAGTTAGCATGCACACGTAGTTAAAGGGATATTCACAGAATAGGCAGACTAAACCAATAAAATTCTTCCCTAAACTACATCTTTGTACTCTAGCTAAAATATTTGACACAATTATTCACAACATCCTCAAAGTAGTGACAACACACACAAATAAACTAGCTACTGATCAGAAGGACTTGTGAAGACGGTGGTGAAGGGTGAATGGTTAGGATAAACAGTTCCTTTCTTGAGAGTTTGGAACATTCTAACAAAGACTCAATGCATTCAGGAATTTCGGGGCTATTCTTAGGATCAAAGAACTTAGTAGGCCACAAATTAGGAACAATCATCTAAACCTATGCAAAGAGTAGACATGGTGTACAACTAAGCTAAACCGTCGCAACACATTTGTGCTTTGACGTATATTTGAAGTACGCGAAGGACTAGAGCTAATTTTGCAATAGCCTCCAAGTTCATTTAATTAAGTTTAGTTTTCCTTGTCATGTTGGCACGAGAACGCCATTTCTTTCGAAAGATACCCAAGTCTCATCTTACGCTTTTTGACCAGGGCTCCCATTCTCTTTTTCGCAAGGTAAGAGGTCTAGCTATAATAATTTTTCACTTTTCATATTTTTACTAGACATTACCCCATTCTAATCTCGGCCTCACCAAGGAAAATTAGCAATTAAAGTTCAATTATTCAAAGTGAATCCATGCCTACAATGCAATCCTCGAAAATATCAAATTCCTAAAAAGTGACTGCTCTTACCCTATTTTGGGCATAGGAATAGTGCCAAAAATGGCTCCTACAAAAAATCCCTAAACTTAGCGAATTAATCCCTTAGTTCCCTAAACATCAAGACTAAGTCAAAAATATTCACGGGTAAGGAAACACGGGCCATTTGGCTATGGAGCTCAATTAATCGGGTAACAATAAACGGACAGGCTCAAAGTGGCTTCTCCTAAAGGATTTTTTTCAGGTCAGATGGGAAATTTGTTCATTCATATAATGGGTGACTAATGCCTTCATCCTTTCATCAACTAGATTACTATGCAAGCAAATTAAGCCTAAACACTTCAAAAATGTTGTAAAAGCATAGTCAAAACGCTAGCCAGTTCACAAAGACACAATTTAAAGAAAAATTTTCAAAAATTTTGACACGACTTTTCCTATGAATATACAACTAACACCTGTGCATGCTAACTCTAATAATCACATGTAGCAACTACTGCCTGAATGCCCAATTCACTCCCCACACTTAAACTTTGGCATCGTCCTCGATGACCAAAAATGCACTATGCACAAGGGGGTAAAGAGGATAGGGTCACGCGTGCTCAACTTAACTCAAGTCAATTATTACAAACAGGCAATTATTAGAGTCACAGAAACTTCCCTAAGGCGTTGGTCGGTGCAGAACTAAACTGAGTCAAGTGATCCTCGGCACATCATCCCCAAAGCAAGACCCTGAGCAGCAAAAACAAAACACACAAACACAAAAACAAACCCAAAAAAACACCCCAGATTTTTTTTTTCGGGGGTTTTCTGAAAGCAAACAAACAAAAAATGCAGAAATAAGCTTGGGTTGCCTCCCAAGAAGCGCTATTTTTAACGTCGTTTGCCCGACGCAACTTCCTCATACGCTCTCAAATAGCAAAGACTGTAGTGGTGCACTAATAATCAATGTCTCCAGCTTCCTCTCAACTAATGCCATTAGGTGTCGCGGATCTTTAAATTCTTCAGTCCACATAGGCAGCATATGGTCTTCATAACCCTCATCAGCGCAGAAGTGAAGTATGAAACTCTCATCCTCTTCAGGTGGATAGGGAACATGAGTGAAAACTTTGATTACTCTAGGCATCACCGGAAGCTCAAAACATGTCTCCAAGCAAGGAGTAGGAGCAACACCGTAATCAAACTGCACCATAGAAAAGTCTTCTTCTTCCTCACAAATATCATGAACATTCACAACCTCTCCTCCGGACTCTGTATCACTCCCCATGAAGGCATCCCAACTCTCGTTAACATCGTTCTTATCAACAACTTCCCAGATGATGTTGTCATTCTCCACATAAACAGAAATATCATCATCAAGGAGTGAATCAAAGAAATCCAAATCTGAAACCTCGTAAGAGTGGATCGATGCATGTGTATAAGAGGGGAATTCTTTCTTGTGGAGCAAGACTTCTTCATTATGGACATCATCTACCTCGCCCCCACTCTCTTGGAGGGTGTAATCATCTTCTCCCAACTCATCTTCAATACCCAAACCTACCTCAGTAGCTGCATCAACGTCATGACTGATCTTCTTCTTGCCCTCCTCAGGTGTTGAGACTAATGATAAATCAAACGGCTGGGGGGTTTCTGTATGAAAATCACAATGATTTGTGACTTTATCAGTTACAGCTTGTACCGCTTCAAACTTTTTCCTGTATTCTTGGAAAAACAACTTGACACTATTATCTTCTTCTTCATCTTCAAACATAGGTGGGTCTTCAGAAGCATCAAGAAGTGTATCATCCATCATATTTCCACCATCATAGTCTGACTCAATCCCATGATCATCCCTATTGGTCTCCTCAGATTGGGCTTCTGTGTCACTAGGATGGGATCTCTCGGACTCCTCAGATAAGGCGTTAAACAGCTGATCCAAGTGATTTTCCATGTTCTGAAGACTCGACTGTGTTGATTGATGATGCGCCTCAGTTGCTTTTATGAATTGCTTGAGTGTTTCTTCCAGGTCAGACAGCTTCTCTGAAATTATCTCTTCCAATTCGTCGTCTGAATCTTGTGGCTCATAGCTCAGCAAAAACGTAGAAGTGATTGAAACATTTGTGTTTGTAAATTGTGGGGAGGAAGAGGTGGGGTATGCAGTTGCCCAGTAAGGATGGTCGTATGGAGGAATGGGGCAAAGACATGAATGGTGACCACCTCCACAAAAGGAACAAATGCTATTTTTAGGAAAGCAATCAACTAATTCCTCGGGACTTTTAGTTCGAATGAGGAATTCCATAATGGAGCCTGGTTTTGTCCGAGGATATTGTGGATAAGGATACTGATTAGGAGAATGAGATTGGGAGTATTGCGTATTTGGAAGAGGGTAAGAATAGGAAGACGGAAACTTTTGTGGTGTTGGAGAATAATTTTGATGAGGTGAGTAATATTGAGGAGGAGGAGGAGGAGTGTAAGGAGGGTATGGCGTATATGGTGAATATTTTATGGATGTTTGAGGGTAAGGAATTCCTCTGGAAATTTGGCTGAATAGGTTCATCTCATGCCTCTTAGAAAAATACCTGAAAGGTTAGCACAGAAAAATCCTACGAAGAACAAAAAGAAAACTAACTAAAAAAATCTCGCTGAAATTAATTAACCCTTAAAACCGACACCGTCCCCGGCAACGGCGCCAAAAACTGATGTGAGTTTTCTCGCACTTAAAATAGATTGTAATATAGTGGTGTAAGTACGAGTATCGTCTCCACATGGACGGACAAAAGGGAATCAAAGATTAACTAAATTCAGCGATTAAAAAGAAATAAATAAAAATGCGTTGTGCGAGATTAGTTGCTGGAAAATAAAAATGAGAATAAAACGATTAAACTAGGGGGTTCTTTCTAATTAATGACGAAGGGAACAGGGATTGATTCCGGGGTAACCAGATTTCTGGCTGATCAGGCCTAATTACATGAAATTAATTTAATTGAGCCTAGCTAATCACTACAATGTTCTTACCGCTCTCGCGGCGTAGAGTACAAAAATTTAGGGGACTAGGCTGATCTCTCATGCGACAAGATCCTAAATTATTGCCAAGACGAGCGAGCTTACGGCCCCTTAATCGCTACTAATCTCTTAGCGAACGATTAAGTGTGTGTGAATGAGTCCTAGAATAAATTAGACCTCTCTTAATTTATTCTACAAGCAATTGTAATTCTAGCCGCGGTTCCAGGTTACAAAAGATATCAATTAAATTATTCATACACAAATTAAACATCATTCATGCAATTAACCCATCAAGAATCTAGCCCTACATCATGATCAACCCCTTCATCAATCCCAAATCCCTAATTAAAACTACTCACAATTCATAATTGAAGAATGAATAGAATTGAAATAAAAAGAATTAATTGTCATTAATTAAAAAGGTGGAACTTACAAAGAATCCCAAAAGATTGATGAACAAGGATTAAAAGCCCTCTAAAATTCGTGCTAGGCACTCTCTCTAAGTTCCCCCTCGAAAATGGGGCTTTACAGGATGTTTAAATAGAAAAATCGGGTAACATTTGAGCTGAATTGGGATTTTCGGAGGCAGGCACGGTGCCAGGCACGATCGTGCCTCCAGAGCAAAAACGCGCATTTTGGGCAGGCACGATCGTGCCTTCCTCCAGGCACGATCGTGCCTGGGTGGCAGTAACTCCGTGGTGCTTTTCTCTTCAGGCACGATCGTGTCTGACTTTGAGGGCACGATCGTGCCTACGTAACTTCAGAATTTGGCAATGCTTTCTTCATGGAAGTTGTATATAATGAAGTACTCTATCCACCCCAATTTGCCGAATGTGATTTGAATCATCCAAACAAGAGATATGATCAAAACGGTGGAAGGTGTCTTTCTGAAATCGCAGCAGAAATCATCTGACTTCAACGTCTGTTTTCACCTTCTTCCTCTCATATGCTCGCAAAGGTGTCTTGTTATGATTTGTAGCCCTTGAAGTTAGCTTTCATATGGAACTTGAAGCGTGTCCATTGGTGGTTTCTACAAAGAGATATGCGTTAACGATTGACAGAAGGTCATCCTAATCGTCGTTTTCAAGTTTCATTCATCTTCTTTTGATCCCGAAGCCAATCCAAGAGCTCTTGTGTCATTTAATCTTCATCGTAAACCTCCCGCTGACCTCCAAAGCTCTTTAATAAATCTTGAATGCTTCTAGAATTATCCCGATTTCTCCTCAAGTGCCGGTGCCGAACTCTAAATTCCTGATTTTGACTCCAAATGACACTAAACTCGAACCAACGCCTGGTAAACATAACTTGAGCTAAAATTGAGACTTGCAACACCTTAAAGCTAGGAAAACCATCAAAATGCAACTCCAACACGCATCAAATGCGTGTTTAAATACGGACTTATCAACGCTCCTCCACTTCCTCCACCGGTGGTACCCAACAAATTTCTACGGATTGCCCAAGACCGGGGAGAATAACACGCTGACCCCCCCCCCCCCCCCCTGTCACCTCCTCCACCGGTGGTACCCAACAAATTTCTACAGATTGGCAATAATGAGAACGTGGTCACCCGGGATACGTCCTTCTCCGTAATGGCTCCTAGGAAGCACCCGGTGGACAGGCAACAGGGCCACATATCCACGTTCAACAGGTTGGGATGCAGTCAGAGGAGCCCAGCCTCCGAGAGGATCGGTGGACGAGGTGGCTTCAAGAAACTGGTATCCCCCCGATAGAGCTTTGGCTCCGTCTCCCGATAGAGCTTTGGCTCCACAAGTACTAAATGGTTGTCCCAACTTCCTTGGAACTCCAATGCACAAGCTCTCAACATATCCTCTAAGATCTGTATAAGAATGACTTGAGGTTGACAAATAGGCTAAATTACCCTAAACAATTTACCCAAATAATGTGTGCACATAAACACTATTTGCAGTTCTAAACTTCAACTTTGTTCCCATAGACTCTTGGAACTTCGGGCAAAATCGTGATGTGAACTGTGGATCTCTATCGGATACAATGGTTATTGGAACCCCATGTAGCCTCACTGTCACGCCCCGGACCTACCGGACACGTCAACAACCCGTCGTACAGTACGAATAGTCAACCGCAGTCCAACACATTCATACTATACAAGGAGTCTTGAATACCATTCACACATAGTACATCCATAAACAAACATAATGTAAAATATTTAGTTAAAGCAGCGGAAACATTTAATACAAGTGTTTATGCCACACTTTGGCAAACATGAGCATACAAGCCCCCAAATAATTATGCAAAAAATAATATCCATGAGCATTAATTTAAATGTTTTTAAAACAGAAGCGGAGGAAGCACGAACCACGCCTTCCTTCCTTGATTCTCCAACGCAGCGGGCACTGGTAGCAAGCTCAACTTCTACCTGAAACTGTGAGGTGGCGTCCCCCATGAAGAGGAGGTCAGTACTTGGAAGCATTTGACAAGTACAATGACAACTATATTGATGTGAGTTTTCTCGCACTTAAAATAGATTGTAATATAGTGGTGTAAGTACGAGTATCGTCTCCACATGGATGAACAAAAGGGAATCAAAGATTAACTAAATTCGGCGATTAAAAAGAAATAAATAAAAATGCGTCGTGCGAGATTGGTTGCTGCAAAATAAAAATGCGAATAAAACGATTAAACTAGGGGGTTCTTTCTAATTAATGACGAAGGGAACAGGGATTGATTTCGGTGTAACCAGATTTCTGGCTGATCAGGCCTAATTACATGAAATTAATTTAATTGAGCCTAGCTAATCATTACTAAGTTCTTACCGCTCTCGCGGCGTAGAGTATAATAAATTAGGGGACCAGGCTGATCTCTCATGCGACAGGATCCTAAATTATTGCCAAGACGAGCGAGCTTACGCCCCCTTAATCGCTACTAATCTCTTAGCGAACGATTAAGTGTGTGTGAATGTGTCTTAGAATATGTTAGATCTCTCTTAATTTATTCTACAAGCAATTGTAATTCTAGCCGCGGTTCCAGGTTACAAAAGATATCAATTAAATTATTCAAACACAAATTAAACGACATTCATGCAATTAACCCATCAAGAATCTAGCCATACATCATGATCAACCCCTTCATCAATCCCAAATCTCTAATTAAAACTACTCACAATTCATAATTGAAGAATCAATAGAAATAGAATAAAAAGAATTAATTGTCATTAATTAAAAAGGTGGAACTTACAAAGAATCCCAAAAGATTGATGAACAAGGCTGAAAAGCCCTCTAAAATTCGTGCTAGGCACTCTCTCTAAGCCCCCCCCCCCCCCCCCCCGAAAACGGGGCTTTACAGGCTGTTTAAATAGAAAAATCGAGTCAAATTTGAGCTGAATTGGGATTTCCGGAGGCAGGCACGGTGCCAGGCATGATCGTGCCTCCGGAGAAAAAATGCGCATTTTGGGCAGGCACGATCGTGCCTCCCTCCAGGCACGATCGTGCCTGACTGGCAGTAGCTCCGCGGTGCTTTTCTCTTCACGCACGATCGTGTCTAACTTTGAGGGCACGATCGTGCCTACTTAACTTCCGAATTTGACGACGCTTCTTTCATGAAAGTTGTAGATAATGAAGTCCTCTATCTACCAAAATTTGCCGAATATGATTTGAATCATCCAATCAAGAGATATGATTAAAGTGGTGGAAGGTCTCATTCTGAAATCGCAACAAGGATCATCTGACTTCATCGTCTGTTTTCACTTTCTTCCTCTCAGATTCTTGCAAAGGTGTCTTCATATGATTTCTAGACCTTGAAGTTAGATTTCATTTAGACTTTGAATCGTGTTCTTTGGATGTTTCTACAAGGAGATATTCTTGAACGATTGACAGAAGGTCATCCTGATTGCCGTTTTCAAGCTCTTTTCGTCTTCTTTTGATCTCATAACCAATCCTAGAGCTCTTTTGCCATCAAATCTTCATCGTGAACCTCCCGGAGACCTTCAATGCTCTCAATTCACTCTCGAATGCTTCTCAACTCATCCCAATTGCTTCTCAAGCGCCGGTGCCGGTCTTAGATTTACTGATTTTGACTTCAAATGACACAAAACTCGAACCAACGCCTGATAAACACAACTTGAGCTAAAATTGAGACTTGCAACACCTTAAAGCTAGGAAAACGATCAAAAGCTGATCCCAACACGCATCAAATGCATGTCTAAATACGGACTTATCATATACTAAGTATAATCAATGTTTCAATTTCTAAGACCCTCAAATAGAGTGATACCATAATATAATGATAGTTCTTCTTTAACCCTTATTATCTTCATAATAAATTAATTAATTAATTTGTCGGCATGTGGCCCCTTTTTATATTCCATTGCATTCATCGTTTACACGACACCGCCCGTAGGTCTTATCATCCTTACGAGACTTGTCACCGCTCTCCGAGGCCTCATCGGGCCCTCGGGCCGGAGTCCAACATCCCGCCCCTGGACTCATACCCATCATCCCGTAGGAAGGTAAGGTCCATTCGGGGTCCTATCTTAAGTGTTACCGTTGTCGGGAGCCTCGTAAGGTCTCTGGTTCGGATTCCACCCTAACCCGTGATCACGATGTAAGTCCATGCTATCCAACCCCGCTCTCTAGAGTCGGGAAGGGCCATGGTCCTTACTATTTACCAATATTCAACCGGCTATCCTCAATGACTACCGAAATACACCCGTAGGCCAATCCTACATCTAGGATCAATTTATTATTCACTTTATCTTGGGTATCCCTTAAGGCCTACCCCTAATATCACTTATAGTTCATACTTATCCACCTTAGTATCTCTCAAGACTACTTAAGGCTCAACATTTCACAATCCAATCTTTGGATCAATTCTAACATATTCTCATCCCAATACCCCGACTAGTATTTCAATACTAGTCGGATTAATTTTATTAAACCAAGTTCATAACTCATAGTCATATAGACAATTTCCAAACTAATTTTCCATTGAAAATATATTTTATATCAATATACAAAATATCACTTTTAATCACTCATATATTCTTATACGAAGTAAAAGTATATTTCAACATGAAGTTTATAATTAATTCCACAATCAAGCCAATATGCTCACAACACATAATCATACACAATTTATCCTTAAATTTGTATATCATGCTCCTTTCTTAATAGACAATAGTCTTTCATTCTTAGGCATTATTAATCATTAATAATCCATAAAAACACATATAATTACCTCAGGTAATCTCATGAAATTAACTCACTAATTATAAGCAATATAGTCAGCCATCCTCACCTTAAGATGTGCTACAATAGTTGCCTTTGTCAAGCCCTTCGATCGATCCCCGTTCTAAATCGATTGAGAGCTAATACCGGACTGCCTGGACAAAAGCCGGCCGGATTTTGCAAAAGCCGGGCGATGTTTAAGTGGCGGTTTCCGGCGGTTTCAACTCCTATCGATTCCACGACACTTCTAAGTTAAATACCACCACTTTATAACATTATTCTACACTTTTAAACGTGTAGAACTTCATGTTTGATCCACCATATGATTTCTTAAAAATCATGCAAAGTAATACTAGTTAAAGAATATACTTGAGTTCTTACCTTCAACATAAGCTATCTCTTGTTGGATTATCTAGTTTCCTCCTTCGAAGTTGTGTTGAGAGAGTTTTTCCAAGCTTCCTCTGGCTCTTTCTCTTGTCCGTATGAAGTAGAAGGCAAGGAGAAATATCCTCCTTCAATTACACCCCAATCAAAGTTTAGACAAGGCCAAAAAGAGTGTGGGTGTTTGTCTTGCACATCACCTCACTCAATAGTCTGCCCCAAGCCATGTTAACTTTTCCCCTTCTCATTATTTGGGAGTTATTTGGCTAATAGAATACCCCAAGTAGGTGTAGGGAGTTCCTCCCAATTATTCCAACCAATAAGGATTCTTGCATCTCTCCCATTAATCTTTAATGTTCCTACATTAATTCATAAATTATGTAAGATAGAATCGCTACCCTATAGACTCCCTGACATTGCATGTGTAACACCCCCAAATTTCCCACCCAAAAATACATTTGAATAATGATTTATTCAAAGTAAATAATGATTTATTCGAAAACATCAGAGTCTTGCAGCGGAAAATTCAAAGGAAAACAGGGGCGTTACCGCCACACTCGGCTCTCACATAACCGGGTGCACAGGCTATCCACCACCAACAATTAAAATTTTAATTAATTAATTGTTCAACTACAATTCTTTAAAATTAAGACTAAAATAAATTACTCAATCACTTTAGTCTATGTGTTCTAGCGGAAGCTCTCGAAATCAACTTCAATATGATCCTCAATTCCTGCACAAATAAAGTACAGAAAGAAAAACACAAAGAAACAAAAATTAGCTGGAAATGCTAAGTAAGGCCCACCCAACCCTGTAAAATAATCATGTTTGATACATATATATCATTTTGTGAAAACATTTGGGAGGAAACCTCATAAAACATTTTATACAAACTTCTCATCACAAAATCACATGTAAAATAATAATATTCCAAAAATAGGTACATATTTCCAAATCATAATAATTCTAAAAGGTCAATATACGTAAACCACCAAAATCCTCGTAATTATATTCCAAAACATAAATCATATGTACAGCCCAAATATTCATCTCAAAATAATTCCAAATACTCATAATCAATATTCAACGTAACCATATCAAATCAAATTAATAAGTATTACTTTGAAAACCTACAAATAATTTAATAATCTCAACCACATCAAATTCAATCCAATCCAAACAAATATAACCCACTCAAATAATCCAATATAATGTAATTCAATTCATCTCCATCAAGTCCAACCAAATAATCCAAATCATCTCAAGTTCAATCATTCAAACTCAACCAAATTCAATGGAAGCCGAACTCCTACCTTAAGTGTGCACACCCCCTAAAAGAGATTACAAGCTCTCCGGGTAGTAAAAAGTCCGAGTAGTCGGGATTTTTCTACCGACTACTACAATTAAGCTGGGATGCTCCACTTTTGGGAGATCCCTGGTGGAATTAGACTTATAGCCATTACCACTCACCAAGTCCACATTTCTCGGAGTACTCACAAAAATCATAATCCAATCTCAATTTCAAGTATCATAACATCAATCAGAATGGATATGAAATCCAAATTCCACAAAATTATTCACAATGAAATTATTAACTCTAACTCATCATACTCAAATATACCATAAATAGTCCAAAATATAGGATACTTCATAAATAGCTCAAATCTCAAATCTAGTACATTAACAATTCATATGTAAATTCAAATGCTCAAAATATCACCCAATATAAAATACTCAAATCTCAAATATATATAATTCACAAGCATAATTGATACGTAAAATCTCATTAACTATCAAATACTCAAATGATCTCAAATAACTAGTCACAAATAAATATATATGGGAAACGCATGAAATTTGGTTGACATAGTACTTACCTCGAATCACGATAATTTCTAACCGAAGCTTCTACCTCGATCTTCACCTTCTAAGAATATTAAAAATTCTAATATCAATTCCTTATTCGAACTAGTTAAACTCATCTACCCTTAATTTATTAATTCCCTCTTTTATTATTAAATCCTTTAATAATAAATTAATCTCTATTCTTGTTATCATTGTTAAAATTATCATTATTATTATAACTTATGTCCTTGTTATAAATTTGGGCCAAACCAGCTAAGACACTAGCGGCCGGCATATATTTTATAATATTAGTTCTTGGCCTTGTTAATAAGCATCCGTAGTCTGGTGATAGCCCGGTCCTTCGATTACCCTTTCATTAATATATAAACCAGCCCATTTTAATTGAAGTACTACGTACGAAGTAAAAGAAAAGGAAGAGAGTCGTACGCTCTTCTTCGTCAAACGGTAGCAGGGGAATGACGGGCTGCAGCGATACGTGCAACGATATTCCTCCTCCGATGTGCCGCACAGCAGCTCCGGTGGCGTCGAGGGAAGACAGCGTTGACACTACGGCACCTCTGCAACGGCAGTGCGGCAACTTCCTTGTTCTGCCCGGCGGGTGAGTTTCTTCTCCGGCGAGCCCCTCCACCGGCAACGTTTTTCTCCTCCTCTAGTGAGGCGTAAACAGAAGTCCTCGTCTTCCAATGACCTCTACCTTTCTCTCTTTCATTCTCTCGTTCCTCTCCGTAAATAGTTTCTATATAAGCGTACGTAATAATATTTATATACTGAGTACATGCATATGCGTGTGTGTATATATGTACGCCGGTTTGTTTTTCCTGGTGAAGTCTTCTCCATCGTGGTAGCATATTTATTTGCTGGTAGGAAAGCTCTAGGTTCCCCATTTCATCCATTTCGAATCCTCCGTATTAATTGACGTCGGCCCGGCTAGCCTTGTATGTGTCCCAGTACGTTTATTTTGATGTGTATTGCTAGGTGTATCATTGAGGAGGAGTAGTAAGTTGTATAGAATCCCATGTGCCTACTATAATTAGAATCGCATGACCTTTGGATCCAGTGAGGTCTTGCTTAAACAGAGTACATTGCACGGTAGTACTTTTCTTATCTTTGGCCCTATCTCACAAGTTTTGACATATACATGCATGATGCATGTGTCTTGGTCGTTGGTTACATATCTAAATTATTATATATATATATATATATATATATATATATTATTAGTACGCATGGGGTATATTATTGTTATGGCAAGTACTTTACGTACTATTATGTATACATGTATATATTAGGTCCGAAGAGTTATTTTTGTGTGGTATTTAGTGTACTTTTGTACATATATTACTAACCAATATCCTTGATTCAAAGTTGTTAAAATGTCACTTGTATTATTTATATCATATGTATAATTATCACTTGTTACAAAAATGTCACTTTTGTTATTTAAGTCAAGATCATATCTGGTCAACATAATTATTATAAAAATGTCACTTTTATTTTTGAAACATTTTTATCTAATTAAAAATGCCACTGATGTTAAAACTTTATCTGATTCACTTAATTATTAAAATGTCACTTTTGTAACATTTTACCTAGTTAATAAAATTATTTATTTTATTTAAATTTTCGGAGTGTCACAATCTACCCTCCTTAAAAGATGCTTCGTCCCGAAGCATAAGTTAAGAAAATATCCACAATACAAATAGCAGGTATTACATGTTAGTTAATATTAAATTCTTCAAATTTATGGAGTGTCACATTCTACCCTCCTTAAAAGAATGCTTCGTCCCCGAAGCATTTAACTTATTCAAGAAAATAATTTATTCCTCAAAGATCAAACGATACATAATTCTCAAACATTTTTACTAATTATGAAAATTAGGAATTGATATGTTTTCGCCTACTATTCTGAGGTTCTTCCATTGCGTTTTGGATGACGATTGGGTCCACGAGTTGGAGGGATTCCCTTCTTCCTTGAATAACACTCGAACACCCTATGCCCTAGCTTGTCACAATGAAAACATCGTACGAGCGTTCCATCACAGTATTTCACAGGGTGATCTTTTCTACACTTCGAGCAGTAGAAGTACATCTCTTCAGTTGAGTTCTTCTTCTTATGCTTCTGGCCTTGGCCTTGGTTGTTGATCTTGTTCCCGTTTCGGGTCTCTCCTGCATTATCTAGCTTGTGTCGTTTGCCTCCCCGTCTGTTTTCTTCTTCGGTGCCCTTCCTTTCTCTCTTGAGTGTTTTCTTCTGCAGTTGTTGCACTCGATAGTGTTTGCCAGCTTTGTTGTAGGCATCGTTCAACGTTTGGCATTCTGAAACGCAAAGAGCTTTTTGTGTCTCGAAGTTCAGACCGTGTATAAACTTATTTGTTTTCTCGATTTCATCGGGAACTAGCGTGGGTGCAAATCGTGCGAGATTCAAGAATTTAGAGTGGTACTCTTGAACAGTCATGCCTATTTGCTTCAGGTGTAAAAATTCTTCATACTTCTCAGCTCTCACGTGCTCTGGGTAGAATCTTTTTCGCATTGCCTCCTTGAACGTCTCCCAAGAAAAGTCGGGTTGTTGACGCAACGTTGGGGCAGTCGTGGCCCACCAATTGTCTGCCTCTTGACGTAGATAGTACGCAGCCGTATTAATTCGTTGATCTGCAGGGCAATTTATAGCATCGAAAAGTTTGTCGAAAGTGCGAATCCAATCCTCAAGGATGAGAGGATCTTCTTGGCCTAAATAACACGGTGGATTGCTCTTCGCTACAAGTTTCGCTACATCATTGCGGTTTTTGAGACGTTGTTGGTGTTTGTTCTGAACTAACACACTCCCGATAGTCTGGATGAGTTGAACCATATTTTGAGCCAACTCCGCATTCGTCGGTGCGGCGACATTGTCTTCTACTTTGTTTCTTGTTGACTTCATTGTCTACTTGAAAGAATAATGTTTAGGACAAGAAGTATATCGAATGACATTCACAATTATACTACCTTACCTAATAACTCACTATTCACATAATTTGGTAAGTTCCTCTAAAAGTCCAAACTCATTCTCAAATGAGTCAATAAATATATACCTCATATAAGTATAACTCAAATAATTCAAATAATCACAAACTCCATCAAAGTAGAAATTCAAAATCTCACATCCTCACCCGTATCCTAGACTTTTTTTTTAGCTTATTCTTTCTTAATACGACTTATTATCCCTAAATTTCTTTCTGTTGAAGAACATTTAGAAGAGCGATGTAATTTTTTTTTTTTAGGAAAAACATTAAGAAAACTTTTTGGAAAAATTTCAATCGTTTTTAAAAAGTAAAGCCTTTTTGAAGATCATAGTTACATAAAGAAAGTTTTATTTGAAAATTCGAAGTTTGAAAATCATAGGCTTCCATACCAATTTGTTGGTATCTCTAAAAGAGTTTTAGAAAATCTTATAAAATGTTATGAACTCTTTTTTTTTTTCGAAAACCGAAGTTAGTGAATGAAAACTTTTAAAAATCCACTTTCGAAAACATTAAGTCATACCAATTTGTTGGTATCACTTGAGGAAAAGGAAAATCTCAGAAAATGTTTGAAAACCCCCATTTAAAAAAATGAAAGGCTCTGATACCAATTTGTAACACCCCCAAATTTCCCACCCAAAAATACATTTGAATAATGATTTATTCAAAGTAAATAATGATTTATTCGAAAACATCAGAGTCTTGCAGCGGAAAATTCAAAGGAAAACAGGGGCGTTACCGCCACACTCGGCTCTCACATAACCGGGTGCACAGGCTATCCACCACCAACAATTAAAATTTTAATTAATTAATTGTTCAACTACAATTCTTTAAAATTAAGACTAAAATAAATTACTCAATCACTTTAGTCTATGTGTTCTAGCGGAAGCTCTCGAAATCAACTTCAATATGATCCTCAATTCCTGCACAAATAAAGTACAGAAAGAAAAACACAAAGAAACAAAAATTAGCTGGAAATGCTAAGTAAGGCCCACCCAACCCTGTAAAATAATCATGTTTGATACATATATATCATTTTGTGAAAACA
Organism: Cuscuta epithymum; assembly: GCA_945859915.1. Lineage (NCBI taxonomy): Eukaryota > Viridiplantae > Streptophyta > Magnoliopsida > Solanales > Convolvulaceae > Cuscuta > Cuscuta epithymum. The sequence goes on from CAMAPF010001009.1 coordinate 917,135, forward strand.
TTTGGGAGGAAACCTCATAAAACATTTTATACAAACTTCTCATCACAAAATCACATGTAAAATAATAATATTCCAAAAATAGGTACATATTTCCAAATCATAATAATTCTAAAAGGTCAATATACGTAAACCACCAAAATCCTCGTAATTATATTCCAAAACATAAATCATATGTACAGCCCAAATATTCATCTCAAAATAATTCCAAATACTCATAATCAATATTCAACGTAACCATATCAAATCAAATTAATAAGTATTACTTTGAAAACCTACAAATAATTTAATAATCTCAACCACATCAAATTCAATCCAATCCAAACAAATATAACCCACTCAAATAATCCAATATAATGTAATTCAATTCATCTCCATCAAGTCCAACCAAATAATCCAAATCATCTCAAGTTCAATCATTCAAACTCAACCAAATTCAATGGAAGCCGAACTCCTACCTTAAGTGTGCACACCCCCTAAAAGAGATTACAAGCTCTCCGGGTAGTAAAAAGTCCGAGTAGTCGGGATTTTTCTACCGACTACTACAATTAAGCTGGGATGCTCCACTTTTGGGAGATCCCTGGTGGAATTAGACTTATAGCCATTACCACTCACCAAGTCCACATTTCTCGGAGTACTCACAAAAATCATAATCCAATCTCAATTTCAAGTATCATAACATCAATCAGAATGGATATGAAATCCAAATTCCACAAAATTATTCACAATGAAATTATTAACTCTAACTCATCATACTCAAATATACCATAAATAGTCCAAAATATAGGATACTTCATAAATAGCTCAAATCTCAAATCTAGTACATTAACAATTCATATGTAAATTCAAATGCTCAAAATATCACCCAATATAAAATACTCAAATCTCAAATATATATAATTCACAATCATAATTGATACGTAAAATCTCATTAACTATCAAATACTCAAATGATCTCAAATAACTAGTCACAAATAAATATATATGGGAAACGCATGAAATTTGGTTGACATAGTACTTACCTCGAATCACGATAATTTCTAACCGAAGCTTCTACCTCGATCTTCACCTTCTAAGAATATTTAAAATTCTAATATCAATTCCTTATTCGAACTAGTTAAACTCATCTACCCTTAATTTATTAATTCCCTCTTTTATTATTAAATCCTTTAATAATAAATTAATCTCTATTCTTGTTATCATTGTTAAAATTATCATTATTATTATAACTTATGTCCTTGTTATAAATTTGGGCCAAACCAGCTAAGACACTAGCGGCCGGCATATATTTTATAATATTAGTTCTTGGCCTTGTTAATAAGCATCCGTAGTCTGGTGATAGCCCGGTCCTTCGATTACCCTTTCATTAATATATAAACCAGCCCATTTTAATTGAAGTACTACGTACGAAGTAAAAGAAAAGGAAGAGAGTCGTACGCTCTTCTTCGTCAAACGGTAGCAGGGGAATGACGGGCTGCAGCGATACGTGCAACGATATTCCTCCTCCGATGTGCCGCACAGCAGCTCCGGTGGCGTCGAGGGAAGACAGCGTTGACACTACGGCACCTCTGCAACGGCAGTGCGGCAACTTCCTTGTTCTGCCCGGCGGGTGAGTTTCTTCTCCGGCGAGCCCCTCCACCGGAAACGTTTTTCTCCTCCTCTAGTGAGGCGTAAACAGAAGTCCTCGTCTTCCAGTGACCTCTACCTTTCTCTCTTTCATTCTCTCGTTCCTCTCCGTAAATAGTTTCTATATAAGCGTACGTAATAATATTTATATACTGAGTACATGCATATGCGTGTGTGTATATATGTACGCCGGTTTGTTTTTCCTGGTGAAGTCTTCTCCATCGTGGTAGCATATTTATTTGCTGGTAGGAAAGCTCTAGGTTCCCCATTTCATCCATTTCGAATCCTCCGTATTAATTGACGTCGGCCCGGCTAGCCTTGTATGTGTCCCAGTACGTTTATTTTGATGTGTATTGCTAGGTGTATCATTGAGGAGGAGTAGTAAGTTGTATAGAATCCCATGTGCCTACTATAATTAGAATCGCATGACCTTTGGATCCAGTGAGGTCTTGCTTAAACAGAGTACATTGCACGGTAGTACTTTTCTTATCTTTGGCCCTATCTCACAAGTTTTGACATATACATGCATGATGCATGTGTCTTGGTCGTTGGTTACATATCTAAATTATTATATATATATATATATATATATATATATATATATTATTAGTACGCATGGGGTATATTATTGTTATGGCAAGTACTTTACGTACTATTATGTATACATGTATATATTAGGTCCGAAGAGTTATTTTTGTGTGGTATTTAGTGTACTTTTGTACATATATTACTAACCAATATCCTTGATTCAAAGTTGTTAAAATGTCACTTGTATTATTTATATCATATGTATAATTATCACTTGTTACAAAAATGTCACTTTTGTTATTTAAGTCAAGATCATATCTGGTCAACATAATTATTATAAAAATGTCACTTTTATTTTTGAAACATTTTTATCTAATTAAAAATGCCACTGATGTTAAAACTTTATCTGATTCACTTAATTATTAAAATGTCACTTTTGTAACATTTTACCTAGTTAATAAAATTATTTATTTTATTTAAATTTTCGGAGTGTCACAGCATGTCTCATTCGAGGGCTCGAAGACATGCCTGAGCTCGACTAGAGCAGCTCACATCCAGCGGTCTGATCTACCTGTTGATCTATGCTCAGCAAAGGGAAGGGATCCATCGGACAATCCTTGTTCAGATTGGTGTAATCCACACACACCCTCCAAGTTGGTGGCTTTGGCGCCACACAACGTTGGCCATCTGTTCTGGGTATTGTACCTCACTGATATGTTTAATCCCAAGTATCATGCTCACCTCTTTCTTTACAAACTACTTCCTGTCGGGAGACATGTTCTTCTCTTTTGCTTCACATGAGTTGCTTTTGGATCTACATTCAGCCGGTGCATGACTATGCTCTGATTGAGCTCGGGCATGTCTTCGGGCCCCCAAGAAAGATTATTTTGAAATCCACTAGAACCTGCAATATATTTGCTCGCAGGTCGGTCAGTGGCCCTGCTCTGATCTTGATTCGACGTTGTGGCCTAGAAGGATTGACGTTGATCTCCTCGAGCTCTGAGACGGGTTGAGCTCTAAACTTCCCTTCCTAATATTTTGACATGTCCTGCTCAATGGTGTTGACTCTTACTTCATTTCTGCCGTGGGCCTTGCAAACCCTCACGTAGCAGCTCATGTCCATCTTCTGCTCTCCCCTTCATGCAAAGATGAGTTTGGGAGATGATCTCCCCCAGATCTTCTAACAGAGGTCGGCCTAGAATAGCCTTCTAAACATTTGGTAAACGTACCACCACGAAATCAGCCTCAACTGATCGTACGCTTGGATCTGATCTGAGGCTAAACCGCGAGGGATATAACGCTTCGGTTCAATAATAACCCACGTGAAACCTGATAGGGGGGTTTTCACCGTCTTCAAGGCATCCTTTTGGAGGCCGATCTCGAGATAGGTATCTAGGTACATGATGTTGAGTGAAGTGTCGTTGTCTATCAAGACTCTATGGACAATTGCGTCCATAACTTCCATCTTCACCACCACGTCGTCCCTGTGTGGGGGAGGGCAAGGTGGCAGGTTGGCGACACTATAGTCGTTGTGTGCCTCAAAATAAATACAACACTCGCACTATATGAACATTTTTTCAAATCCTTGTTTGATCTTGTTCCTTTGCACATCCTTTGGTCTTTGGGATCCATTCCCGATCCTTTGAATGATTTTGACCTATCCTACGCTCAGAATAATCCTAATCTATACAAATTACAAATATTTTAACAAACTAAAGCATTACACCAAAAGTGTGTAATTTCCAAACTAACGAACAACAAAACTAATTAAAAATGCAAACATACAATTGGAAATTACAGGAATATCACAGATCATCGTCTGTAAACATAATGGAGCCCCGCTTCTGCTTCTTACCTGCCGGGAAACGGTTGATATCTCTAATAAACAGCTGATGAATCCACCTTTTCTTGTCCCCAGCGGTGTCTCCTCCCACCAGTCCGCCATAGATTTGGTTTACGCGTGGGCGTTTGTGTCGACCGGACTCCTCCCCTTCATAATTGTCCTCGAACTGGGCTTCAACCTCTCTTTTTAGTGGTTGAGACATGCTCGTCTTTTTCTTTAATCTAGACACTCTTCTTATGAGGGGGTGGCCCCTGTCGGTTCTTTTTCATGACGTAGCCTAGCTGCCCATCCCGAATGAGCCTTTCTACGTATTTTTTCAAAACAAAACACTCATCGATTTCGTAAGTGTTGCTCCTGGATTACGTAGCAAAGTAAGGCTTGGTGCATTACCCGAATGAGCCTTTCTACGTATTTTTTCAAAACAAAACACTCATCCGTTTCGTAAGTGTCGCTCTTATGCAATTTGCAGTATTTCCCACGGGTAGCCTGGCCATTGATGACGTCGCAATTATCGGGTAATGCCACCATGCCTTACTTCGCTACGTAATCCAGGACTGTGCTCAGTGGATGTGTCAACGGAAAAAATTCTGACTGACTGGATGACGGTCCATCAGGTGCCCCTGACTTGCCTTTGCTCCAGCCTTGCTTTTTTCTTTTGAACTCACTCCCTTTGTCTTGGTCATGGGTCTCCTTTTAATGTAGTTTCTGAATATGTAATGTTTTTGTCTAAAAATAATTTGAGCGCGAACATGGATCCATCTGTTTTTTCGTCGGTCAAACATCGTAAACCGCAATGTGGCAATAATAGGGGGACAGAGGTAGTATAAATTTCTTCTGTATAGGTCCTGTGTAATTGTGTTTTGCCTTGTGTGACTGATTACGTTTTTATCTAATATTCTCCATTATGTATTAAATAAGATACTTTTATTTTGTTGTTATGACTTATAAGATACATGGTCTGTATTATATGCATGACACCTTGGATAATTTGATAAAGGTGAACTATGATTGCCCTTAATGGATTATACTACAATTTTCGACGTTACTAGCGGGCCCGAGCGTGACAAGTTTAAACTAGATTAGGCTTGAACAGATCAAATCAGACTAAAAAATTTCAGTCCAATGAAAACTTGATAATCTTATACTCCCTCCGCCCCGCTAGAAGTTTCCCGTTGGCGGTTTACGATGCTTGACTGACAATAAAGAAACTTAATCCCTGCTCACACTCTGATTATTTTTAGTAAATAAAAATTACATATTCAGAAACTACATTAAATCCGCTACAAAGTCAAGTTAAAAATGTGAATTTGATAAAAATTTGGTAAATAAAGTAAAAGATTAAAAATGATTTAAGTTGACCATGTGAATAGTGGATGTGAACCTTCTAATGGTATGGAGGTAGTATTTACTTCTATTTAAAAAAGAAATCTCTTTTTCTTGGTGTTTTGATCTATTTAAGACTCTGTTTGCATACCCTTAATTGAAGTGCTTGTGGTTTTTTTTACAGAAAAAACACTTATTTTACCAAACACTACCAACTTTTACTTTCTCGGCTTTTGTGTAGAGTCTACTTTTTACCTTTTCTATTACACAAAAAATAATTATTTTACCAAACACTATCAACTTTTACTACTAATTACTTTTTACCAAAAAGTGCATTTATTTAAAGAGAAGCACTTTTCAATTCGCAAACAAAGCCTAAAGGAGTGTTTGTGTTTGCTTAAAAAAGCGCTTTTCAGCTTTTGACTTAAAAAAAGTTGAAAAGAGTGTTTTCAAATGTCAGCTTCTGCTTAAATTAATCACTTAAAAGCTAAAAGATGGAAGCAGGTAGAAGGGTGCTTTAAACTGCTTCTCACTTTTTCTATTACACAAAAAATACTTATTTTACCAAACACTACCAACTTTTACTTTTCCAGAATCACTTTTTCCCAGGGCCGTCTAATCAATTTGGAGGCCCCGGTTCAAAATGTAAAAATGGGGCCCCATATTAATATAATTTTTTTTTTTAAAATCTCAATCTAAATACTTATACTCAAATCAATTGAATATTGATTAAAAGAGAACTAAAAGAGTAAAAGAACAACGAGAAAAATGATGGATCTATATTTTCTTCCTAACTTGGTAACTACTCCGTATATTTTAATGATTAGTATTAATATATAATATTACTATATAATATTAATAAATTTTTAAAAATTTGGGGCCCCATAAATTTGGGGGCCCTGTTCTGGATAGCCTATTGAACCCCCTAAAAAACGGCTCTGCTTTTTCCCCAAACACTACCAACTTTTACTATTAATCACTTTTCCCAAAATCACTTTAAAAATCATTTTTTAAAGTTGAAGCAATTGCAAACACTCCCTAAGTTTGGTAGAGCATGAAATAGAAGTGAGGCCAAATGTGGGCTTTTCCTTGAGCCTGAGTTTGAGAATTGAATAATTACTGAGTAGCGTGTAATAAAGCGGAGTTTTTTTCCTAAGTAAGGATAAAAAAAGAAATATTTACAAAAATAGTGTTGGATTAATAATATTTACGAAGATACTGCTATTCTAAACTATAGTTAGGAGGATCCATTCCGCTGCTACGCGTGAGACTCTCAAGTAAAAAAAAAACTCTTTTTACTTTAAACTGCTATAATTTTTATTTTTTGCTCCAAATTTCATAAAAAAATATATTAATTTTCATAACTTTTTACGATCTTTCATATGACACCAATGATGTATACATTAAATTTAAAAAAAATCTGAAGTTCTTATGGAATGAAAAGGGAAGTTGCAGTAATGACCTATGAACAAATCTAATTCTAGACCAATATTTTTTTACAAAAATTTGAAGGTTCCATCAGTAAAGTTTTTCAGACTCCACAGTTTTCATAAATAAATTAAAGTGCTAAAATTTATATTTGAATTTTTTTTTTACATTTTCCCGATAAGTTTTTCATGTGAAGAAACAAAAAAAATATGAAATGTTATTCTTTTTAAGATATTTACGTCTTTGATATAAACTACGGAGTAGTTTAGAATCAGGTTTATTGACATAAAATGATTACAAATACCTGAAAGATGAAAAAAGAAATGGAAGATGTTAATATTTGAAAAGTAAAATTTCATAACTAGTTTTTTGTTTATTCAAATGAAACAAAATACTTGAAAGATGTGAACATAATTATGAGATCTTAATTTAACAGGTGGATCTATTTAAGAAAATATTTGAACCTAAAAAACATATCACCCGTTTTTTAGTTTCAGATATTGTTTTAAATAGACCCAACTGTTAAATTAAGATGTCATTATTATGTAATTAAGATGTCATTAATATGTTTACATCTTTAAGGTATTTTCTTTCATTTGAAGTAACAAAAAATCATTATCAAATTTTACTTTTCAAATATTTACATCTTCCATATCTTTTTTCATTAATATGGTATTTGTAATCATTTTATGTCAATAAACCTGATTCTAAACTAGATTATATCAAAGATGTAAACATAAAAAAAAATAACATTTCATAAATTTTTTTGTTGCTCCGGATGAAAAATATCTAAAAGTTGTAAAAGTAATTGTTAAATCTTTATTATATCACTTGGATTTATTTATAAAATGTTGAGTCTGAAAAACTCTACCAACCTTCATATTTTTGTAAAAAAATACCCCCTCCGTCCCGCAATAAACTTCACACTTTCCTTTTTGGGCAGTCCCGAAATTAACTTCACATTTCAAAACTTTCCTTATTTGGCAAATTATCTACATCAAAACAGTGCCAATCAGTGTCAAACAGTGTCCAAACAGTGTCAAACAGTGTTTGAACAGTGCAAAACAGTGCACTGCACAGTAAAGTCAAATTTATTTTCTTAATCTGTGTGAAGTCAAACCGAAAAGTTTATTGTGAGAGGGAGTATTGGTTTAGAATTTGATTTATTGATACCCATTGTTGCAACTTGCCTTTTAACTCCATATTAACTTCTACTTTTTTTTAAATTTATGTATACAATATTGGTGTCATATGAAAGATAATAAAAAATAATAAAAGTTGATATATTTTTTATAAATATTGGAGCAAAAATATAAAAATAATAGTAATTTAAAGTAAAAGGAGATTTTTAAAAAAAATTGGGCCCACTTAACCATCTCTCCTGCGCATTTGCTTAGTTGAAGACTTGAAGTCGTTCCTCTTCCCAGAGCATTTAACGTATTCTCTTGACCATGGTTTAAAAGAGCAGTACTTTTGTAAATATTTTTGACCCAACACTAGTTAAGTAAATAATTATTTTTTCAGCATTAATAAGGAGAAAAACTCAATAAAGCGAGGTCTGATTTGGTTAACCCGAACGCGAAGTTCCAACCCGAAATGTCAATTTCATCTCACACCTTCCATGGCCGCGACCACTGCAAACACTCTATGATCTGCTTTCTTTCCTCGAATCGCATATATAAACAGGAATGTCCTTCTTCCACGTAGAGGCTGGTGCGTGTGTATTTGTTTTCATTAACTCTACCATTTCATTGATTTTGAATAATGATAAAAGAGTTAACGCTTTCATAAATTCTCTGAAACTCGGATTTATAATTCCCGCAAGCTCTACACTTGGAGTGCCAAATGATTCATGATAGTTTCGCGTGGTTTCATTTGTCTGTGTAAAGATTTGAAATATACTACTCCACAAGTGATACACACTAAAGTAGCTTTATTTAATCAAAAGAAAGAAAAACATAAACACGTTCACGCAATCACACTTACACACAAAGAAACTGGACAACGATGCATTGCACAACCAAAACAGACTATGGGAAACCCTGCATTACTGGTGTGACTCCTATGTCACACTTTCACGCTTATTTTTCTTTCACACCTATAGATGTTCACCACCGAAGTTTAGATGTTCGCTTTTCTTAACCTATGTATGTTCCTGCAGAGGTTTAGTTGGGAGATGTTCCAACTAAACTAAATCCAACTGTAAAGAAAGCTGCTGCTTGCAGTATTAGATATATGTAAAACTGGTCCTTCCCGTAATACAGGTCAATGTAAGCACAATGCAGCATGTACATTCCCATTGTAAGCTCGAGCGGGTTCATCCTGTTTGCGAAGATAACAGTTTTCATTATCATTTCAAAGAGTGGTTTGCTACTAGGTTGGAGTTATCTAGTATAGAGTTAAAAAACAGACAAACATGTTACCTGTCTATACACCTGGATCTTGGCCTTTTTGGTGCTCTTCCATTTTGCCTCTGTTTAGCCGTGTTCCCCAGTTTTTCTGTTACAACCCATTCGTTGACTCGGTTCGCCCCTAATAGCCCTATTATCGCAGCCTTAGTCCGATGCAAAGACATCACATTCTCAAATAATATCCACGGCAAAAGAAGGTGGAGAGACCTATTCCAACCATAGAGAAAGTTATCATTTTTTTTTGGTAAATTATATAGTTGAAACCAGCACTAAGGGACATTCATTTTCATGGCATTGCTACCTCCTTGTGCAGATTGCATTTAGAATTGTTATTGTTGCAGGAAGATATATGGCTACTGGCTTTGTGAGCTGCACTTCAGGAATGATGATAGTGGCTGGCATGACAATGCAGTAGAAGAAAAAGGTAACCCAGTGTGCAATGATCTTCCTCACGAAGAAGAAAGCATAGACCAAGTGGAATTTCTTGTATAGAGATACGCGCTGCATTGTGCAGGAAAGGTCATGTGTGAGTTTTCTGAATCCTCCTAATTAATACGACATATGAAAAAATGATTTACTGAATTTAATTATTACCTCGCTAAGGATGATTTCTTTGAACATCTTCCTGAAGAGATTAGCTGGACCGCAAGACCAACGGTGCTGCTGATATCTGTAAGCCTTGAAGGTGCTTGGAAGTTCATTTTTCACCTAAATGAACTATTTTTAGTTTCTTGAAATATTTTTATGATATATAGTGCTTGACCTGTTAAGCGTATTATATATACCAAATAAATTTTTAAATACTTGAGAAATATTCACATTAGAGACTCACTTCTAAGTCACCAATAAAAAGAAATTTCCACCCCCTAAGGCTAGCTCTGACTGCAAGGTCCATGTCCTCCACGGTTGTTCGATCTTTCCATCCCCCGGCATCATTTAATGCATGTATTCTCCAAACACCAGCAGTCCCTAGAACAACATTCATATTAAAAGGATTATTTGCATTTGTCGAATGTAATTTCTTTTGGATGAAAATTTTCCGAGCAATACATGACTTTTTTATTTACCATTGAACCCGAAAAATGAGCATGTTGAGGAGCCCACTTCTTGCTCAACAGTGAAGTGGTAGTCTAGTGACATCTCCTGAAGCCGGGTCATAAAACATTCATCTGCATTAACTGTTGACATTTCACTAGGGTCAATCACATATAAACTAGACTATAGTGGGTCACATATAGCATTTTTACTTGAAGTATATATATAGATAAACGGCGAAGTTAATTATTGACAGTTGGATTATCAACTGTACTGTTCAATGCTCATCAACTTTGACTCACTGACTCATGATCAGTGTTAGTAATTGTACAATGCCTTTGCATCTTGCGGTGCGCTTCAGCAATTTCTGGACCAAACGCATTAAGGCGACCCCCAGAGTAGAGGCTTATGCCCTTTTTAGCACATGCCTACGCCATGAGGCACACAATTGTGTTTTCAGGGTTTACTTATTGTGTTGGGGCATTGGCCCACTCAAAAACCCTAATCTTTTTTACAACTTCTCAGACTCTTCACTTCTCTTATGCGATGATCGCCTTTCTTCTATGACTGTTCATTCTCTCTTATCCCTTCTCATCCACAAGACTAAGACTACAAGGTGAGTTTTTATTTATGTATTTATTCGCGTTAATGATGTGTTAGATTTTGTGTATGTTAGTATATCACGCACATTAACATGATGCGAACTCCTCTCTCTTCTCATTCGCAAGGTGTATTTATCCTATTTTTTTTTTTTCGTAGTTAATAATTGTAGATTTTCTGGTTAGCTATATGAATTAATATTAATGAATTGCTTAAAGTCACTAATCCTGTTCAACAATGGCTTCTAAAGCATCTATTGTTAATAGAATAATTATAACTAGGCTAAAGGGTCAAATAGGTACATGAACTAACTTAAAGTGTTCAATTAGCCCCTTATATAGGAGATTCTGCCCGGCCGTCGCCAATTGGGGCGGTTCCTGGTGGAATTTTTTGATGAATTTTTTTGAGCATCTTCTTCATTAAGTCTAGTTTACCCATACCAAACCTCAACTAAAAATTCAACCGGGAAGGCAGTCAAATGATTTGTTGAAAATAACTCCGCAGTTAAACAACTCAGTACATTTCGGAAAATCATTTGAGTGTCTTCCCGATTTAATTTTTAGTTGAAATTTGGTATGGGTAAACTAGACTTAATGAAAAAGATGCTCAAAAATTTTCATCAAAAAATTCAACCAGGAACTGCCCCAATTGACGACGGCCGGGCAGAACCTCCTATATAAGGGTCTAATTGAGCACTTTAAGTTAGTTCATGTACATATTTGACCCTTTAGCCTTATAATTATTGCTCCAGTTCTCCGTCATCTTTTTGCACGCTCCTTGAAACACTAATGTAATTAATGTTCTGAATTTCAATGTCAAAACACAGAAGGTTATGGAAAAATCAAAGAAAGAAATATAGTGGCTTTGATTGCTTTTTAACCTTCTAAACCACTAAATATTGAGGACTCAATTTTTTCATTCCTCAGTCTAGTAAATGTTAAACTTTAATGGAGTATGAAATATTTTCTATCATATGATGCTTGAACTTATTGTATGGGTTCATGTCCTCATTATTGTTTCTTTTCACTAATCACCATGAAATTTATCGAATTTTAAAGAATTAGTATATAATTTAATAAGATTTATAGTAGTATTTGTAATTTTTTGAGGATATTCTCTAAATAGGACTAAAACATGATATGTATCCTGTAACAGTACCACCATTGTCCCCCCCTTCAAAACATGACCCATCCACTCCTAAAAAAGAAACCTTAATTGCTTTTATTCTTTCACTAGGACTAAACAAGTCATATTTTTGGAATAAAACATAATTTCTCATATTTGTGAACTTGGTCCATATTTTACTCCTATTATGGACAATACCTTATTTTTTAAATTTGTATTATAATCTTAAGCTAACTCTTCATTGCGCAATGAGTTCTAACTGCCCCAACAATGCAATATCGGACATTGCTATTGATATAGTTTTAAAACTTCTGTTGGTAGATTTGTCCTTACCGAATTTCCATCTCGCTTGCACCAGTGCCAATTCTGGGTTTTCTAGGAGATAAGGGATTGTCCTCCAAAGAAAGTCATTTTCAGGCTGAAAGTCAGCATCGAAGATTGCAACAAACTCACAGTCATCAACATAATGCTTTTTTAGACCTTCACGTAGAGCACCAGCCTTGTAACCATTCCTATTCTTCCTTGTCTCGTACTTAACATTAACCCCTCTCTGAATCCACTTCTGACATTCTTCTTCGACTGATATCTGCATATTGGTGCTTAAAGCGTTATCTTAAAGACAAACTGATGAGACCTTGATAGATACCGAAGTTAATGAAATATTTAGTCCAGAGAATACTCTCAAGTTTTTTACTTATATTTGGGAGTTAGGTATTGGAGGGGAGGATAGAGAATGAATTTTTTTCATTTCAAGATTTTTTTCTTTCAAATGAAAGAATAAAATGGTAACATATTGTTTGATGTCATATTCATATACTCCCTTCGTCCCGTTGGAATGTTCCCGGTTTGACCTACACACATATTAAGGAAATAAACTTACCAGGGGGTAATTTTTTTTTTCCCTGTTTTGACACTGTTTTGCACTGTTTGACACTGTTTTGATGTAGGATAACTTTCCATTTAGGGAAATGGGAACTTCTTTTTGGGACATCCAAAAAGGGAAAGCGGGAACATTCCAACGGGACGGAGGGAGTATTTATTACCACAATTATAAATAGTTCAGTTATTGAAAGGAATAAAAAATTTCCATCATTTGCAATGGAGCCAAAGACCCACTATTTTTTGGGCTTGGGAATATGATGGAGTAAAGCAAAATGGTTCACTAAACTGTCTGCGCTACTTTGTTACAAAGCAGCCGTCAGTCCATGCAATTTTTGACGCGATCTTCACTATGGGTCACCCGGAAACAGTCTCTGTGCTTTAGTACAGGGGTAAGACTGTGTACATCCGACCTCCTTACCCCACCGTAGGTGGGACTGTGGGAGCCTTTGCGGCACTGGGGTAATGATGATGATGATTTAAAGGAATAAGAATTGACCCTTCCTCTAAAAAACATCTAAAATAGACAAAAACATACCCTTAGGGATTCGTTAGTAGAGTCATCAAGAACTTGCACAATAAGCCTATCTGATGGCCATGTAAGCCCACATACTGCTCCAATTGAAAGCTTGTAAACCTTGTGAAGAATAAAAGAGTAAAAAGATAAGCATGGTTTATATTCTATGTAAGTGAAGTGCACTAGTATAAAATAATAATGGTTATTACCTCCTTTTCATTGAACATGGGAATTTGGACCAACACGATTGGGTAGTTCTTGTTCTGCTCAAGGTCATCTTTCATGGCATCGAGCTTATAATTGGTGTACCTTTTTTTCCCTAAGCATTTAACGCAGGCAATTACAATTGCCATATACACCCTTTCAAGAAACAGCATCACCGACATCAATATGCATATACACATTGCCAATTTAAGAAGAGGCACAAGAATAGGAACTCGTACACAATCCCAGACATATTTAAGACTCTGTGAAGGAGTGGTGTAAATGTCTTTCCCTTGCTCTTTGAAGATTATATTTCTCATTATCACACCTTGAAGTGATTAATGAAACAAGGATATAACTTGGATTACAGATAAAAGAGAGAGAGCTCAGGGCATGAATGCATTGAGATTGGAGAGTAAGTTTACTTGGTGGTCGATTTGTGTTTAGCGTTGTGGCTGCTTTATATAAGAGATTTCGGTGAAGGTGAAGATAACAATATGAATTGTGCTTCGGTGGATGGTTGTCGTTTATTGAGAGTTTCATTGAAAATGAAGTTCTATGTGAAAGACACACGGTGTACATGCAAGGGATGATGCCGTAACGTTATCACTTTGCTAGCTGGAGTGCTAGAATTTCTTTCCAAATGGAGTTTGAGGTTACAACGGCAAATAATATATTTATGATGCATTTTGTGAAATAATCGATCGACATCTCTTTTTCACACAATTTCTCATATGCCCTACCAAACATTTTATCTTTCCGTTCTCTTAGCTTTTGTGAATTTTGCCTTCCCCACCCTCACCCTACCTGTTCTTTATTTTCTTATTTAAAACTTGAGTGCACGTCTGAAACAAGTAACGAAACCTTCTATCTTTGGTTCTCCGCATCTTCACGGCGTACAAACCACACAGTTAATTAAGGAAAAAGTGAAGCTTTTTTGCACTCATTGCGGTTGCAATATTCATGTTTGATACGATTTTTGGGTAATGAGTCATTCATGCATCAAGGCCTTAATATAGAAATTCATATTGTCGAATCACGTGAATGTGAACCCTTCGACTCTTTTGGTTATCCTAATTCAATTGTGAATATTAACCCTTACATTCTTACCATCTTCAAATCCATCTAAATATTTAATTACTGGTTTCTCGCGGCAAGTTATTATTGATAGATATCATGATCAATTTGTTTTTATGTTGGTTTAATGATTTTAATCAAACTTGTGACCCTTTTCGAAGTGTTGAATTTGTAAGTTCACTGTCGTACATATTATATATTCTTTTGGTGGTATTTTGCATGTCCATTTATTTGAGAATAAATTCCACTTTTGATCCTACGAGTTTTAGGTCAATTCCACATTTAGTTCACATCTTTCACTTTGTCCACTTTTGATCCATGACTATTGTGTTTTCGCCCATATATGGTCCTTCCCGCATTGTTTCCGATGGTTAAAATCGCCGGAAAAGAACCACAAACGGTTAAAAAACATTAGTCAAGTACCAAAAGTGGACAAAGTGAAAGACGTGGACTAAATGTGGAATTGACACAAAACTCGTAGGACCAAAAGTTGAATTAATTCTTTATTTGATGCCATATGATGTCTTGGGTAAGTATTTTGGCTAACATGATTTTGTATAATTCGGGAACTAATGCTTTACTACTTTTGACTCTAGTTATTGAATCATTTATTAACAAATTAGTCTTTCAAGTTTCAAACACATGGCCATAAGCATGTATTATATTAATTACTTCATTTAACAATCATAGGGTTTCTAAACTTACATATACATGTCAATGATTTTATATAATTCGGAAACTAATGCTTTACTACTTTTGACTCTAATTATTGAATAATTTGCTAACAAATTACTCTTTCAAGTTTTAAAAATATGGGCATAAGCTTGTATTACACGTAGTATTAATTACTCCATTTAACAATTATGGGGTTTCTAAACTTACATATGCATGTCAATGATGCATTGATGCTTGATTTGGAAGTCTGCCTTTCCCATAGCAGACTTCTGTATATGAACTTTAGTACTTTACATTTCACCCTTAAGCAAACATATTCATGCATATTATTGAATTCATGTTGCCCTTAAGCTGTGGTTAATGCTCTTAGCTGTGATTTTATTTTAAAATGGTGCTTGGACACTTAGCATAATTGATCTGTCCTTGAAACCCATTGTCTATGTGTTTTTAAAAGTCACATTTACTGTAAAACCTGTGGATGCATGGATATAATGTATATTTCCCCAAGAGATGACAACAAATGCACTTAATAAAAAGAGCTGAGGTGCTTTTTTGCTATATTTTTTGCATATACATCTAATTTTTGTTCCGGTGTGCAATAAATCTGAATCATATCTAGGTGCTTGCACTTTCCTCCATGGGAAACTCTGTTTGCTTGTTAAAACCTACACTTTGTTATTATTGTTGTTGTTGCAACCATGTTATTCATATTTAAGATTTATATATGGATTTAAGTGGTGGAATATGTTTTAATATCAGCATTCCAACAACTTTCCATCATTTGCAATGGAGCCAAAGATTCATTACTTTTTGGCTTGAAAATATGATGGAATAAAGCAAAATGACTCACTAAACTGTCTGCGCTTCTTTGTTATGAAGCAGTAGTCAGTCCATGCAATTTTGGACTCGATTTTCACTATGGGTCATCCGGAAACAGTCTCTCTGTGCTTTAGTACAGAGGTAAGACTGCGTACATCCGACCCCCCCTTACCCCACCGTAGGTGGGAGCCTTTGCGGCACTGGGGTAAATGAAAATGAAAATGAAATGAGATCAGCATTCCAACAACATTTCCATCATTTGCAATGGAGCCAAAGACTCATTATTTTTTTTGGCTTGGTAATATAATGGAATAAAGCAAAATGTCTCATTAAAGTGTCTGTGCTTCTGTTTTATGATGAAGCGGCAGTTAGTCCATGTTATTTTCGACCGCGTTTTTCACTATGGGTCATCCGGAAACAGTCTCTCTGTGCTTCAGTACAGGGGTAAGGCTGCGTACATCCGACCCCCCCTTACTAGGGCTAGACTCGGGCCGGGTGGCCCAACTCGGAACCGGCCCGAACCGGCACTGTTCCGGCCCGGCCCGGTGGCCCGGTCAGTGACTGGTTTGGGTAGGCCCGACCCGCTGGGGTTCCGGTCCGGGCTCGGGCCCCTCAAAACGTGAACCGGCCCGGCCGGTCCGGGCCCGGTCCGGGCCATTTTATTTATTTTTCTTTTTTTTTTTTTGATTTTTTTTTAAGTTTTTGGGTTGGGTATTTTGGGTCATTTGAGATGGTTTGGGATGGTTTGGGGGTGAGGGGGGGGGGGGGTAGGGGTTAATTAGGAAAAGGCAAAAAAAAAAAAAATTGAACCGAGGCCCGGCCCGGCCCGGCCCGGACCAGGGGGTTACCCGGGCCGGTTACGGGCCTCCCCTTTCCTGAACCGAGGTCCGGCCGGGCCCAGGCCCGAACCGGCCCGAGTCCACCCCTACCCCTTATCCCACCGTTGGTGGGAGCCTTTGCGGCACTGGGCAATGATGATGATGACGATCAGCATTCCAACAACAACTAATTCATCAGCTAACTAAATCATAGTGTAAACGCTTTTTACTTTAGCGTGTCAAAAACAAACAGTTTATCAAATTAGCCCATTAAGTATTATGTAGTAAAAAGTTGATTGTTTCTTGGAAATGGCATAAAAACTAAGGTCTCATTGATTCTCAACTATACCCTCGAAGGAGTAAGGACCACTGTTATCATTTTCCTTATTCCTTATTGTTATTGTTGGGATATAGGTCCAAGCACTATTTACCCCAACATGAAAGAGTTATATTTATTGGATTGGCGTTAGGCTGATTGACCCAAACGATAGTCCAGCCCAGAAACCAGAAGAAGAGCAGCCCTGTACAGGCACTTGTGGCCTGCTAGTTTAGTTAGTATCCCTATCCAGCCACTGGTAGAATGGGTTAGCTCATCAGCATCAAGCTGTGGACTCCTTTTGGGGACCACTTATAGCCTACACCAAATAGGCCAAATAGCCGAGCAGCCAAGAACCGGAAGTGTCTGGACATGCAGAGAATGATTGTGTCCTATTAAATATCTTAAAGGGATTAGACTCGGAGACAGTTATTTTTTCCTATTATTGTCATTATTATATTCATTAATTCTAGTTTAGTTAGTCTTTCGTTTTTGAGTTGTACTAGCTTTGCAGATCTTATTTCCTATCCTTACGGACTCTGGTGGCGTCTACATGAGGGGGTTTTCATTATGGAATAAATTACGTTTTGGATAATTAGTTTTGTGTCTTGACAAGGCTGTACACTGACGAATTTAACAATAAAAATTGTTTCATTTTATTCAGACAACTCTCTCTCAAACACGTCCCAGGACAAGATCATGTTCATGTGTTCTTAACAAGTTGTTAGCAGACTTGAGCAAAACAGAAAATGAAGCTGCAATAATGGAGACACTAAAACCCTCCTATAGGGGGTCGGCCAATGCGAGGTGGATGTGACCCTTTCTCGTATAAAGTAACAATCAACTTAAATATTTTTGTCCGTGAGATAGGATGCCATTTGCAAGGCTTCTTGATTATGACAAATTCACTTCATATAACCAAACTTGCAATAACTTTTGTGAGGAAGTGGTTAACCCAAAGTAGATCACAGGTTCTACGTGTCATTGCTTGATGTTCTGCCTCCACGCTTGATCGTGCAACTACAAACTACAAGATTTCCAACAAAGGATACAAAATCTGAATACATTAGGCCTTCTATTCCAAAGAAAACCAGCCCAATCTGCATAGGTTGAACCAACAATATGTGTATATCTATGATTTGTACAACAAGCCTGTACCAGTGTACCCCAATGATGCATCAATATCTTTTCATGATACTGTATATGCATATCCTATATGTATTAATGATATACGTATTATACATATCGAACATAGTTATCCCAGTGTCACCTAGAAACTGACAGGACGTCTTGTTGAAAGGAGACATATCATGCACAAGCGACTCTCATAGTCTCCTAGGCATCCTGCGGTTACAATCAAGCATCGTGAGATGCTATGGTGATGCTGGATGAATATTTGTTTGCTGACTCTACTCGGTAATATGCGATGTTTAGAGTCCTTCAAGTCATCACAGGTCACCCCACTGGTTGCTAATGCTAGTCCTTGCTCCGCTGTTGTCTACTCTTTCCGTTTTCTACTCTTGCCATTTTCTACTCTAGTGAAGTTGCACTCTGTTCTGATTTTCTTTGCCGTTAAGTCCAATCTCTAATCTCTTCTTTTCTGGCCAAGTCTGAAGTCTTACTCTTTTTGTTTTTGTATATTTTTGTATGTCAAATTCCAGCTGGACTACATCTTTCTATCTTTAGTTCTTTTGTTAAATGAGGGTACATCTATCTATAATGATTCCACACCGATCAAGTATGGGCTTGATAGGTGTACCCTCCATCTATTGGCTAATCTTTTGGGAGTGAGTTATACATCTAGGCTCATGGCCTTGGTATGGGCCTAATATGGGCTTGGTCTGTATCAATATCGTTGCTCCAATGGAGCCCGCCACAACACAACCATTGTGGAGCTTGCCACCGGTATTCGAAATCGAACCTGGGTTTGAAGCACCCTCTCCATCAGAATACACCAAGAACGAATTCCTCATATGGTATAACCTCACACGAGTTAGACCGGGGTGAGTAAGTAACTTAAGAGACTTGAGATGCCCCAGCTGGACTGCCACACTTGGTTAACATCTTTAGTTTATACTTACCTTTTTAACAAGAAAATATTCTATTTCTTCGTTTATGTTGAATATTCGTACGAAAATATATCTCTCCTCACGCTGGTTGCATCGATGCTATCATTCATATATCTCTCCTCACGTAGTAAAAGGGGTCCACACCAAACACTATGGGGTCCTTTCCACTGCTGGACATTGTTCCTAAGGTCCCAAAGGAAATTGGAGAAGTGGTGGAAGAAGACTTCCTATTATTATTGTTTTTATTATTTTTGTTATTTTTATTGTTTGTTTATTTATTTTGTTAGTTTTAGTATCCTATTAATATTAGTATGAGTAGTTTCCTAATAGTGCTACTCTAAAACTAGTCTACCAAGACTATTGAAACTAGTATAACTAGAAGTGGTTTATGACTCCATACATTAACAATATAATCAATAACTCTGGAGATATTCCTTGGAGTCTTTGCGGGGAGGATTACAAAACTCCCTTTTATGAGGGATTACGTGGGCATGAATGCAGAACACATTGTTCTATTTGATTTCAAAATTCGTCATTGTTCTATTTGCTTACTTTTTTATCATTCAATATGATATTATATTGTAGCATGCATCAACCGACTGGAAAATGACTAGTTGTCCGATCAATTAACTGGGACAGAGAACATTCTCTGGCACTCCAGGCATGAATGTCCGATATCCCTATGAGCCAGACACTTCACCAGGTTGTTCATCACTCTCACCTCTGAATACCAGCTCTAGCCTTCATGGATCATGATACAGATTACTAGATTAGACTCTTGAGACTTACTTTAGAAAAGTAGAAGTACGTCCCACCTGTAGTTGTCACATGCCTTCATAATCAGGATTAACTTGTGAGGGCTTCTGAGCGTATAGAGGTCATGTTTGGATCTTCATTTATATGTCCCATTATTGCTTTATCAATACTTTTGGGTATATAGTGACACAGTTTTCGTATCTGCATTCAAAACTAGGAACAGCGAATAACACGTGTTGGGTTCTTGGGTCTGACCAATCATTTTAAGCTTCACCCATCATCATGATCAATATTATTATTCTGTCCCATTTATTTTTATCTGTGGACTTTCTTTCTCATTCAATCCAAAATAGATTTCATTTTCCTCTAATGGCAAATATTTTGTGATTTGTATTACTAATGTTCTCCACCCGTGCAATGCACGGTTAAAAAGATATCTTAAATAATTTTAAGAATGAGTATTTTATAAAACAAAGTGTACACGATGTAAAATGGGTACATATAATAGGTACTTGTACAAATAGATATTAGTGGAAATATCCCGAGAAGTCCACTTTTCCACAATGCATTTCATTTATGTCCTCTAATAATATACTTTTCATATTTAACTTTCATCCTTTCACTTTTAGTTTTTTATTTCAAAAATAGCCAATCGGTTAGATCTCTGATCAAATCAATATGACTCTGTTTTCTTCGTAGTTTTCTCTCCCCTCTTCCTTTCCCAGATCCGCCTTCCTTCGATTTTCTTAGTTTAGTCGATCCGCCTTCCTTCGATTTTCTCATTCTGATAGGCATGAGAGTGAGTGAGTGCATGGAGAGACTTCCTAGGAGAGCCAGTGAGTGCATGGAGAGACTTCCGAATCACTTCTCCAGGAAAGGTATTTCTTGGCCAGGACAGGACATGGCCGATGGAGCGGTGTTCGGATTCCTCGTTTCTGCGTCGTTAAGCACCAAGCGATCGATTTGATAGTCTCCAAACTAGGAATAGAGAGCAAAGACATCCATGTGTTTTTGATGCAGATCAGAGAGTTAATCTTCTTCTAGCATTTAAGCAAGAGCTTTCTTGATGGAGTACCTAGGGTGGACAAGGGATGATTTCACAGAGTTGAACAGAGTCCATGTTATGAAGATTAAGGTAATCACACATTCACACTAGCAAACGATTATTGTTCAAAAGTTGACCTACCGAGAAGAAAAAAACTGATTGAGCAAATCGCAAATTCACAAACCAAACACAGATTCACAGATTCGAAAATTTAAATATTTAGATGATTGTTGATGCATATATTGATTGTGTTATAATATGTAGATGATTGTTGGATTTGTTGATGCTTGACAATTTTCCTAATGTTGATGCCTTTTAGCATTTCCTAATTAGGTGACTTCATATATGAAAATATTTATTGTTTTTCTCTAATCGTATTGTGTCAGATGTGGAACTATTGAAACATTACTTGTGCGTTTTGATAGAATAAATATCATTGAGTGGTGTAAGTTTGAAAACAACGTGCTCGTTCATATATAAAAGGGCTGCTAGTGAAAAAAGAACTCATATCAATGAACCTCTTCATGTGCAGGCAAAAATAGAGACTCATGTTAGTGTTGTTTCCATCATGAGGATGCCTAGATTTTTCACCTAGATTTTTCACCTCCTATAAGTTCCTATCTACTCTTTTAGTAGTCAATAACATTCAGAAGTAAGCAGGTCCTTTGAAATTCTCTGTCACGGTTCTAGCATATATGCCTTTGTATGATATTCTTAAGAAGGGTTGTATTCTTTCACAGGGAGAGCGACGTACAACAGGAGATACCCATCTCCTACCGACAAAGGAAATGAGCAGCCACGAGGCTCAGTTGCCTAGAGAATGGATGTATTGATGAAGTCATTAGAATCTTTTGAAGCAGTCATATAATAATGGAATCTTTAGCTAAGGTATCCTGGCTGGGGTAGTGGGTTTAGGAATTTTTAAAATTAAAAAGTGGAAAAACAGAAGGAAAAGAAACAAATAATCTGTACTTGGGATTAAAAATAAGACGTGGCCTTACCTAGAAAACAAAAAGATATTCTTAAGAAAACATGTTATAATTTGTGTACTCCATAGCATAACATACTTTGGTAGTGATAATATAACTAAGGGAAAAGGAGCAAATAAGGCCACGTACTAACCAAAAAAGGTCAAATAAGGCCTTATTTATGAGGCTCCATCCGGCCTTCGCCATTTGGGGTGGTTCTCGGTGGAATTTTTTGATGAATTTTTTTGACCATCTTATTCATTAAGTCTGGTTTACTCATACCAAATTTCAGCTAAACAATTCAATCCGGAAGGTATTCAAATGAATGTTTGAAGATAACTGTGCTTTTAACGCGCAGTTATCTTCAAGAATTCATTTGAATGCCTTTCCGATTGAAGTTTTAGCTGAAATTTGGTATGAGTAAACTAGACTTACTGAATAAGATGCTCAAAAAATTTCATCAAAAAATTCGACCGGGAACCACCCCAAATGACGACGGCGGACAGAACCTCTTAAATAAGGCCTTATTTGACCTTTTTTGGTTAGTACGTGGCCTTATTTGCACCTTTTCTCTATAACTAAAAGATATTCATTTCTAGACTCGAACATCCTTGTTCTTCTTTTGATTAGTGTGGGATGATATTTGAATCTTTTTAATATTTTACATCTTTGTTGTAGCCAATAAACCACTGGGATTAGTTAATGCTAGTATTTTTTAAACATGATTATCCTGTGTTTATAGTAAGTACTTGCTGGGCACCGCGATATATTCACTGGGATTAAAGCTACGCTCAGTTAGTAATGTATTTTCATAGTTTGATGAGCCAAGTTATTTGTTAATTATCTCTTTATGCTTCAAGTGTATTGCTCAAAATTCATATTTCATATTTGAATTGATTGGTGATGTCATTGACACTTTTTTTTGCCTTTTTTATTATTCCTTTCTCAAATTGATTTTACACTTTTGTTTGTTTTATGATATTTGAAAGCACACTAAGAAGACAAAGTTCATTTGTGAGCTTAGCTTGCATACTGATATTAGCTTGCACTTGTGAGCCCCCACTAGATCTTAGCTTGCATACTGATATTTATGAATAGCAGCATTAGTATAAGATCATAACTAGATGTGATAGATTGGGCTGTCAAGAATCAGTTAAAGCAATGGCCAAAAAACGTGACAATGGCACCCCTGGGGCATGTGTTGTCTCTAAGGTCTTTCTATTGTCTCTTTTACTTCTATGCATCAAGATGACAGTCTACTTTTACTATAAATAAAGTTTGGGAGTATTTTCAAAGACTTTCATGTCGTGAGTGGTAATTACTCGGTTAGTTCCATTTTGCTTTGGATCCTTGTAATAATTGATTCTACATGTATGAATCGTATGATGGTGATTGTGTTCTCATGCCAGGCTCATAAAACAGAGTACATGATGAAGATGATGATCATAAGATTGAGATGGGGATCATTAAGGAAAATGAAGATTAAGAATCAAAGAGCAGAAGAAATTATAAGACCAAAGCTAAATAATATGCTACATATATATATAATAAATTAAAATAATAGATCGAATTATATACTTGTTGTAATACTTTTATATGTTGTTTTTGTTGTTTTTTGTTGCACCGCAGTTGTTTCTTTTTGTTGCATCGTGTTGTTAATTGTTGCATCGTGTTGCATATTGTTTATTGTTGATTTTGTGTTTTTGTTGTTGTTTATTTAGGTTTCTATGCATCTTTGATTTATCTTTGGAATAAAAATGGTGTATATATAGAAGCACTTAAATTGATATTTTTGAATTTATTAACATACAAAAACAACATGAAATATGAAGAAATAACTGGAAAAAATTTATAAAATTTATCAACAAAAAAAAACACAAAGAAACAATAAAATCAGGATAATAATACCAGGTCACTCTTAAAACTTTTTTTAAAATACTAAAATAATCAGATATAGCTATACATAAAATGACAAATTTAAATTTTTGAATAAATAAAAAGAAACATAAAACAACAATAAGAAACAAAATGAAAAACGTTATCAACAAAGAGAAACACAAATAAACAATATGAAACAGTAACAATTAAATGATAATGATGATAAAATAATAATATTTCGCATGTTCGGGGTTTTTTCATTTTACATGCCTTTGAGTTCACTCTAGTTTTCGGTTTTTAATAATTCAAAGAATTTTATTTTCTATTTTTGTATCCTTTTTACAATTATTTTATACTACCTCCGTCCCACTAAGATTGGGACAAGAGAAGGTGGCACGATTATTAAGAAAAATGGGTTTGTGTGGTTGATATTAAATTGATAAAGTAAGAATAAAGTAAGAATGCTTTAGAGCCACACAAACTTTACCAAATTTGGTATGGGACAATCTTAGCGGGACTTCCCAAAAAGGTAAAATGGGACAATCTTAGAGGGACGGAGGGAGTATTTTCTTAATGTTTTTAAACTGAATACTATCCTCTGTCTTTTTAGTTGCAGCAAGAAAAATTTATATATGAAGATTGTTTTTTTGAAAGTTATTGTTGAATCCGTCTCATTAAAAAATATCATAATCGGAATTTTAATTTTTTTTACTAATAGAGAGTTAAATATTATGATGGTCATAGTTGTGCATTGGCAATCGTGAAAAATAAGAATGTTGCAACTAAAAAAGAACATAAGAAGTATATATTACTTTGAGATTTTTTTATGTTCTTAGATCGTAGAATTTGTATTCTTAATTTTTTTTACAAGTGTTTTTAGTTTAAAATGTATTTTTACAATTTCCAACATTTTTAACTAATTTAAATATTTATCTTCTTTCTAGTTTTGTATTTCTTCAATTTTCAATTCGTTTATTTTACATTTTTCTGATTTATTTGTTTTAATTTATATCAGTTTTATTTTATTTTTAAAATTGGATATACAAGTATCCATTTTTTTCTTTTTTATTATGCTTTTTTAGAAGTTATTATTTTCTGTTTTTTGTTTTTCTTGATTTTCTAATTTCATATTTAGTCAACTGACTTTTATTTATTTGTAGTTATTGTCATATTTCAGAATTTTAATCAATTCTAACAGTTTTTCTATCCAAAAACAAAAAAATTGAGTAATTTCTATAGTTAGAATCCAAACTTTGTTACTTATCTTTTAGTTTTAAAATTTGATTGACAATGTTTCAATTATTCATTTTTTATGCAATTTTTTTTTCGAGTTTGATTTTTTCTTTTTCTTTTTTAATTTGATTTTTGGTTTTTGATTTTTACTGTTTTCTAGTTATTATCATTTTTTACTAATTTAAGTTCTTTTCCTTCCTATTTTCATTTTCTTACATTTTTTGAATTTCAAGAAGTGCTTCTTTTTTCATTTTTAAACTTTTAACTTTTTAAAATCACATACTTATACGTAGTATGTTCACTTTTATTATTAGGCTATTATTTTCATTATTTCAACATTTATATAAATTTTTACATTTTTTTCTAGTTTTGATTTTAAAAACAAGAGCCGAGTGATTTGTTCAATTTCTATTTATTTTGTAGTATCATAACAAAATGAATAAATTATTTCCTATTTTACGTTTTGCAGTGTTTTTCTTAAATATACACATTTTAATAATTTTTACAGTTCATTTAATTTTGAAACTTTTACAATTTATGTTATCCCAGGTTTCATAAAATTGTACTCCAGTAACATTTTCATGACACTTAGAACACTTTTTATTATGCTCCTTATTTTAGTTGTGATAGGATGAGAGTTAACGTACTCCGTATATGCTTAAGCTCTAGAGATATTACCTGAAATAGGACTAAAAGAGTTTGAAAATTCCAAAATAGGACTGCCTGCCATATTTTTATTCCCAAAATAGGACTAATTACTGACATGTTTTGGCAGTATCAGACTTCAAACATGACAGTATTTTCCAAACTTGGCAGTAACTACTCTTATTTTGGGAATAAAAAAATGACAGTCCTATTTTGGAATTTTCAAACTTTTTAAGTCCTATTTCGGGAACTTTCCCTAAGCTCTAAGGACTCAACCGCGCGCTCAAAGGCTATTCTTGAAAAGAAGATTTTGTTGCCTTTACTTTTGAAAAAGTCTTTCACAACGGATAAACTTGATATTTTTTTGTTCTATGTCCAGTTGCGAAAATTTCCCTAGATATTACAACTAGGGGTGGACTCGGGCCGGTTCGGGCCCGGCCGGGCCTCAGTTCATGAAAGGGGAGGCCCGGAACCGGCCCGGGTAACCCCGGGTCCGGGTCGGGCCGGGCCTGGCCTCGGTTCAATTTAATTTTTTTTTTTTTGGCTTTTCCTAATTAACCTCCAACCCTCCCCCCTCACCCCCAAACCACCCCAAACCACCTCAAATGGCCCAAAATACCCAGCCCAACCCAAAAACTTAAAAAAAATTCAAAAAGAAAAGAAAAAAAATAAATTGGCCCGGACCGGGCCCGAACCGGCCGGGCCAGTTCACCTTTTGAGGGGCCTGAGCTTGGCCCAGAACCCCAGCGGGTCGGGCGTCTCGGGCCTACCCGAACTGGTCCCTGGCCGGGCCGGCGGTTTGGGCCGGTTCAAACAGTGACTGGGTCGGGCCGGTTCCGGGGCGGGCCGCCCGGCCCGAGTCCACCCCTAATTACAACGATATATCGAGTTATACTCATTGTCTCTTATAACTTTGTCATCATTCCCAAAATCTTTGACATTTTCTCTTTTAATCAATTAATTTGTGGTCTATGTTATTTGAGAGTTTCCCAAAATATTACTAATAAAAAAGTAATATGAAAAAATGTGATTAGTAATTTTGGTGATTATTGTTAGACATATTAATTTGCTAGTATGACACTTACATGTACATGCATGGTAACGTGCATGATACATGCGCACGTACCAAACTCCCCACCAAAGCCGCACAAGTCTCTTGCTGATATTATCCATGGGTTTAATGCACCAAACCTCCCTGTGATTTGGAAATTCGACGCATTAGTCCCCTGTGATTTAAAAAATGTGTCAAACCCCTCTGTGTTTTAATTAATCATGCACAGAACCCCCTTTATGAATAAATTTAACGATTTGAAAATCACTTTTCTTAATATTTTGATTGAATATGCAAATTGTTGAGGTTTATTCCTTCAACCCTTGGACCCAACACGTAAGCCCAAAGATTTCGAATGGAGTAAGTATAAGGATATCTAGCCTAACAACTATGAGATGGATCAGGAAACAAAAGTGATAGCAGGCAATGTAAGTAGGTATTATTAACTTCGTAATAACTCCCCTAAATACAATCTACTTGCTAATAAGGCACGTCGGCCGTTCGTCTTACAAGGCACTTAGAAAGGCTGCAAGTAAGAATGCTGAAGCTAATATGCTAAGAATAGAAAGTTGCCAACCCTTTACAATGAAATAAATGCTTCTATTTATACCCGCCAATGGGCAGGTGGCTGTACTGACGTGGCAGCCTGTGGACCGCTGGTATCCCAACTACCAAATCTTTAGCATTAAATGCACTTCCCGCCAGAATCTAGGTTTCCCGCCGGATCAGTGGGGACGTTCGTCCACCCGGGAAGTGAGTTGGATTGCTCCAAGTGACCCTTGAGGGATATTGGCTGTTCGTCTCCTGGCCTTGATAGATACTCACCATGTGCACTGGGTTTTCTCCGATGACTACAGGCTTGCTCTGGGGACGTTCGTCGCCATCCCTGGTGGCCCGTGGCTCTGCTCCTTGCCCCTGCATAGACGCTCGTCGGAAGGAGCCGCTGGGCCTGAGTCCTCCAACACCAGACGTTCGTCCATCCTTTAAAGAACATGGGCCTGTGGGCTGGCCTAGTTTCTAGCTGGACGCTCGTCTGGCAAAATGGGTTAGTGGGCCGGACCTCGGCTTGGGCCCTTAACCCAACACAAGTCCCCCACTTCTGATGTTCTGAGCATGCGCAGGACATAAGGAAGTATGAACCTCCCCGAAGTAGACGTCCGTATCTCGGTACTTGTGTTCATTGCATCTTGGTGGAAACGTACGCTCGTGGCCATGGTGCTTGACAGCTGTTGACGGTTCAGGAAACGAGGTGACGGCTGATGTTGCGGCGGCGCATTTTCCCGAGGAAGTGTCATCATTACGTTCCCATCCCACGCACAGCGCGTGGGCCGGAATACGCTCCTTGCCACGTGTCAGCCCCTCGTTGGTTTCTCCATCGGTGTTTCCCCTATAAATGCTGGGTTTGCCCTCTGAATTAGGGTTCCCAATTTCTGCTCTCTTGCCCTCGATTTTCCGCAGCTCTTCAAGTTTCCTGAATTCGGCCAACCACACCTTTGTAAGGTAATTTCCCCCCTCTGCTTCTTTCCTTTACTCTGATTTCTAGCCGGAATGACTTCGATGGAGATTTCCTCAAGTTCTGATTCCGGTTCGTCGGGTTCCTCCTCGGGCTCCTCTTCTGAAAATGCTAATGCACGCTCCCTGGGAAAAACTAGTGTTTCCGGAACCTCTGGTTCGGCCACGACGGTGGGGACCATCCGGGCTGATGGCGAGCCGGATGATGTGTCTCAAGATAGTGGGAGCGACGCCAGGGGTGGGGATGCCGATGAGGCAGTGGACGTTATTGATGCGGTCCCCCTGAATGAGCGTCCTGCTGATTATGATTCTGGAGAGGAAGCCGAATCCGGTTCTGATATGGAGGTGTATGATCTGGGCATCCCCACGGATATGGAGCGTCACATCTGCCCGATTAGGAGCGCCCTTGACCACGACCAAGTCCTCTCCCGTGTGGCCCTCAATAAAATCCGCACCTTCCTTCCTCCGCCGTTCGTCTGGAGTGTGAGAGGCGCTGAGCATGTGATGAGGAGACGTCCGGGGATGATCATGCTCCACCTGGATTCCGTTGAAGCCGGGCTGCGGTTTCCACTTCATGCGTTTTATGTGGAGTTCTTCCACTGCTTCCAGGTGGCTCCGGCGCAATTCATGCCAAATTCTTACAGATTCATATCGGCCTTCTTGGTGCGCTGCAAACTTGCGGGGGTCGATGCCACTTTGGAGCTCTTCCATTATTTCTACCGCGTCACCCCTCAGAATGCCGACGGGTATCTGAGCGTGGCCGCACGTCCTGGGAGGCGGCTGTTCAAGAACTACCCCTCGTCCATCCACGACTGGAAGAACCGCTTCTTCTTCCTTCGATACGACGGGCCTCCTCTCCCTCTCCGGTGGAATGGGTATCCCCCAAAGATTGAGTCACCGGAGCCGACCGACGATCTGCTTTTGGATGCGGAGAAGGTGTTGGAGGGTGGCGTCCGTCCCATAGCCGGATTTCTGACCTTCGAGGCACTCTCTGGGGCAGGCATAGGTACCGCCCGTGTTCCTGGACTTTTTCTACCCTTCGACGCTCGTCTCGGGGCCCGGGCGGTCCTGTCCTTCGAGGTGAGTGTCTTATTCTACTTCCCGCTCGGCTTCTAATCCTTGTTGTTTCTTGCAGGTCCACCGCCCGATAGAGACCAAATGAATCACGCCGAGTGTCTGAAGACCAGGAAAGCCAAGGCGGCCGCGGCTAAAGCTGCGATGGCGAAAGCCAAAAACGCCCCCCGCCTCGGAGTCCAACTCCTCGGCCTCTGATGCTGCCAGGCGAACCGCCGAGGGTGAGCAACATTTAATCGCCACCATGCTGGCCCAGGGTTCCGGGGCCCCTGCTCTCGAAGCCGCCCTTCCGCCGCCGGTCGTCCCCACGAAGACGGCTCCTCAGAAGGGGACAGAGAAGGTCCCTGAGAAGAAACAGAAGCGGGGCCGCGAGGCAGGCTCCACTGGCCCCCTGCTTGGGGATGCCGGGTCCCTGCCTTTGAGCCGCCCGGCGGAAGAACTTTGGAGGGAGATGGCCCTCAAGGCCGGTCTCGAGCTGCCCCGCCGTTCGTCGTCCGAGGCGATAAGCGCTGCGCTGGCAGCCGCTCTTCAGGTAATTCCTCCTTGCTAGATCTGAGCATATATATGTTTTCAATGACGTTCATCCTTTGATCCTTATTTTTTTTTTTCTTCTGTCATCCAGTCTGGGCTCCTTGTCCTTCAAGCTGAAGCTGCCCGGGAGGCCGATCTGGTGGAGGCCAAGGCTAAAGCCGATGCGGCCATTGCTGCGGCTCGGGAGGCCGCCCGTCGATCTGAGGCGGAGGCTGCAGCCAAGGGGAGGGAGATTGCAGCCCTGCAGGCTGAATCCCGCAGCCAGTTGGCCGGCCTTGAAAGAGCCGGTTTCAAGCTTGTTCCGGTGCTTCCTGCCGCCAAGGACACCACTCCGGAGTGGTTGGTCGACACCTCCGGCTACAGGAACACTGGGGAGTTCATGGACTCTGCCAAAGACTATTGTGCCGGAGTCTTCGCCGACTTGTTTGCCGCGGCTCTGGAGAAGATACCGCCCCGCCAGCGTCTGGCCCGCGGCGTCCGGCTACTTGAGGGTTCTCCTCTGTCCCGCAAGTTCCTGTACGAGGTCGGCGACAGCACCTTCTCAGCCGGGTATAACGAAGGGGTTAAGGCCACCCTCCCCATCTTTTCGAGGCTGCAAGGGGCCGACTTCGAGCTGGCAGCGCATACAGACGACGATCTGCTGCTCCAGGCTTTAGGGAAGCTAGCGAGGGACCAACGGCGGGCGGAAGCAAAGGCCAGAGGGGAGGTTCCGGAACCCCCCACCCCTGAGCCCGAGGCCGAGGAGGAAGAGCAGACTCCGGGAGGCAGCCGGCCAGGATCCCCTTTCTTTGTGTAATGTAAACTGTATTTTTCTATTCTACTTCAGTAATATCCGGCCGTTAGAGCCGAGGAATATACATCCTTTTGCCTTTCTTCCTTTTGTCCTTTGTTGTATGGAAACTCCCTCTTTGCTCTGGGGACATTCTCTGTCGCCTAGTCTGCGTGGACGTTCATCTCTGTTCCCCACTTGGCTTGGGGGCAGGGGCGTCCCTCTGCCAAAACCCTGTACATATTTAGTGCGTGGCGCCAGTGTTAAGGTCCGTCTCCGGACGGCGACACCCGGCGCCGATACTGGCTGCCCCTCCTGCAACCCCATTCCGATGGCAAGACGACGCTCGTCGGGGGTTGACCAAACAGCACGCTTCGCAAGTGTGATCATACGCACATCGGAGATTGCCTCAATGCTTGCTAACGACGTTCTTCTATCGTCGCGTGGCATGAACGCTAAAACCCCGCGCAAGGGTGTCCGCCTGTCCTGCGTTTTCATCAGGCACGAAGTGTGGAAAGGCGACGTTCGTCCTCCGTGCACCATTAATGGACGTGATTTTCACTTCACCCTTTTTGTGCCCATCGTCTGTAGTATAAGGAATCCTTCCGGCGTCTCGACGCATCTTTACCGCCCACGCGGTATCTTGACAGTGGGAAGACGTTCGTCGGTAATTGCCTTGTCAGTACGCGTTTTGAGTATGGACATATGGGCGCATTTCCCTGGAACAGCGCTTGGTGACGACGTTCGTCCACATTTGCGTGACATGAAAAACTGGTGTACTGCAAGAGGGACGTCGCCAGTTGGTGCGTGTGCCCTCATCGGCCGCCGACGCTAGGGTCAGCCGGGGAGTTAAGGAAGCAAGGGAAGGCGAATGTCTTCAAATTCCTCCGAGCCGGTGAGCCCTCCTCAAGGGACGTTCGTGGTACGGACCCGGATGTCCTTGTGTTGGTTATGCGGCGATAAAATCGAGACGCCTTAAATACCGTGGTAGGTACCGGTACCCAGGCGCCACGTGTCCTGCTTCGGTTGGGGCAATTCCGCGGTGTTGCCTATAAATACTCAGGATCCAAGTGATCCACTCACATTTCTCCTTACGCTGCACAATTGCCTTCTCTCTCTAGACTTCTCTTTGATCGTATCGGAAATCTCGAACCCCAAGGTACCGCTCGTTGTCATGTCTTCCGAAAGTCGCCTTGATGATGGGTGTTCTTCCGGTGATGACCTGGAGTATTATGAGCGGGGAATGCCACCCCGGCCTCCCCGTTACAGCCTTAACTTCTCATGCGTCCGGCGTCAAGTTCAACGCCTGACGAACGCTGACAAGCGACTGATCAGCCAATGGTTTTATCCCCCAAGGACCTACGACGATCGGCGTCTACGAAACCCCATGCGCCACCTGCCCGGCTATGTGGTGGTCCACCTAGATTCGGTGGTAGCCGGGCTGAACTTCCCCCTGCACAGCTTCCACTTGGAACTTTTCAGGGCCCTTGAGATTGTTCCTGCGCAGCTCGTCCCCGCCGCTTATCGGATAATCGCTGGCTTCATCATTAGATGCCACAGCGTCGGTGTGACCCCCACCGTGGACCTGCTGCACCACTTCTTTCGTCTGTCCACCTTCGGACGTACAGGGTATTTGACCCTGACTGCCCGTCCGTCCATGGTTCTGTTCTCGAACAACGCTGGGAACCCAGACGGTTGGGAAGAGCGCTTCTTCCTGGCCGGAGTAGGCTCACCGATGCCATTCTCTGATCGGTGGAATGCCTACCCTGTGAAGACGATCCCGCCGCCCATGACGGATGAGGAGCTTGGATATGCCAAGCGCATAGCCGGACTTGGCATCCAGAACCTCCGGTTGCTGGTGGCCGAGCCCTTTAAAGCTCAGGCTGGATTAGGTGCGTCCGTTTGTACTTGTATTGTTTTAACCTCTCTTCGCTGTTATGGTTCTGAACGTCTTGATCCCCTCTATGCAGGAGTTTTTCCACCCACGTCCATCATGTGCCGAGATAATACCGCTCCGTCTGCCGCCGGCCGTGGGCACAAGGGGCATGACAAGCCCGGGAAGCCGCTCGTCCCCAAGGTTGAAACTCGGGTGATCAGGGCTCGGACTGAGGATGATTTGGGCGCCGGCGTCTCCAAGAGGCCGCGCGTCGAGGGTACAGCCTCCAAGGCCATCATAGTAGCCGACGACTCTGATGGTGAGCCCGGGAGCCCCCTTAAGCGGAAGCCTGCCTCTCGGGGCAAGTCCCGTCCTTCTCCCCCACGAACTTCTGATGTTCGTCGTCTCCGGGATGATGATGCCCAGGTCGCTAAGGGTTTTGACGATGCTCGTCCTCCTTCGCCCCCACAAGCCAATGGGTCCTCCCTTGGTTTGATTGAGTTCTCCGGGGTTGGTCCACGCAAGGAGTCAATGATGCTCTTTGGTCAAACAGCATCCTCTATATGGTGCGGCCTGAATCTCAAGGTCCCCCAGGACTTCGCTGCTCAGGAGGCACCCGAAGACCTTCTGGAGTGTGGTCAGAGCACTTTGGACAAAGCCGGGCTCTACTTCCACAGGGCCCGGATGGCCTTCGAGCATCAAGGCAGGGAAATGGCCAGGGTCCGGGCCGAAAGCGACGCCCTTCTGAGGAATGCAAAAGGCAGGGCCGGCACTCTTCAAGAGAAAGCCGATGCCTACGATAAGCTCGTCCAGGAGAATGCCTCTCAGAAGGAGCTCCTCAAGAAGCAGGAGGCCGAGCTCGTGGATCTTCGCAGCCGGATGTGGGCTGTGGAGCAGGCCAAGGTGGAACTCCGCCAGACGGGCGTGGACAATCATGTCCCTATTTATGAGGCCGATGTTGCCAAGATCAAGGAGTCTGGTTCCATTGCCTTTCAGAAATCCAAGGCTTATACTGGCGCCATCCACACCATGGCTATGAAGTTCCTCCCGCGGCTCGTTGGCGAGTTCCTGGCCACCTGCCCGGATGCCTACCAGGATGGGGTTAAATTGCTCCAGGCCACCCCCACCGGACGTCGTTTCCTTGACGATCTCGCCGATGACACCTACCGCAAAGGTATGGTTGGGCTAGTAGTGGAGAATCTCCCGACGTTCGAGCGTCATTTTGGGGCTCCCTTCGATCCGGAGGCGGCTGGTTTTGACGTCTTGATGGCAGACGCTCATGCAGGGGCCCTCGAGCTGCTGAAGGAGCAGGCGGAAGCCAGAGCTAGTGAAGAATGCAAGCAGGCTCTTTCCAAGGTTCCAGCTCCGGACGTCGATCAAAAGTGATTCTCCGTTCATGACCTTGTACTTGTACAATTTTCCCATTATTTTCATTGTCTTGTAATCTCCCGGCCAATAGTACCGAAGAATAAAAAGAATCATTCTTTGCTCCTTGCTCTTCTGGCTTTTTTTTTTTTTTTTTTTTTTTTTGGAGTCTTTTAGTCTTCGTTCGTCCTTGGTCCCTGGTCCCACCGGCGTCCCTACTTCGAGGAGACGTTCGGTGTCCGCCGACATCGCAAGGATGAACGGGTTTATCTACATCGAGATTCCCCCCTTTTCGTTCGTCCGTGGTCCTTTTAGCCTTACCGACG
Source organism: Cuscuta epithymum (assembly GCA_945859915.1). NCBI lineage: Eukaryota > Viridiplantae > Streptophyta > Magnoliopsida > Solanales > Convolvulaceae > Cuscuta > Cuscuta epithymum. The sequence continues at coordinate 951,454 of CAMAPF010001009.1, forward strand.
TCTCTTGCTTCGAAGAGGACGTTCGGTACCCAAGGACTCGCAGGGACGAACAGGTCTACCCTCACGGGTCCCCGACTTTGTTACCCCACGTCCATCGATCCATGGTCATTTGTGGGATAAACAGGTTTATCTTGGCAGGCTCCCTTGGTTCGTCTAGCCCCCTCCGCGTCTCTACTAACCTCTACACCGAGAGGCGTTCGTCTTCGGCGGTTGGAGAAGATCTGGCACACCCGGGCAAGATTCCCTTCTACATAGGAGCTCCTCTCCTCTTCTCCCCTTTTTTTTTTTTTTTTTTTTTTTTTTTTTGGGAGGCAATCCATACTCTTCGTTCGTCCTTGGTCCCTGGTCCCACCGGCGTCCCTACTTCGAGGAGACGTCCGGTGTCCGCCGACATCACAAGGAGGAACAGGTTTATCTACATCGAGATTCCCTGGTGCTTCGTTCGTCCTTGGTCCCTGGTCCCACCGGCGTCCCTACTTCGAGGAGACGTCCGGTGTCCGCCGACATCGCAAGGAGGAACAGGTTTATCTACATCGAGATTCCCTGGTGCTTCGTTCGTCCTTGGTCCCTGGTCCCACCGGCGTCCCTACTTCGAGGAGACGTCCGGTGTCCGCCGACATCACAAGGAGGAACAGGTTTATCTACATCGAGATTCCCTGGTGCTTCGTTCGTCCTTGGTCCCTGGTCCCACCGGCGTCCCTACTTCGAGGAGACGTCCGGTGTCCGCCGACATCACAAGGAGGAACAGGTTTATCTACATCGAGATTCCCTTCTTTAACGGTCGTTGGCAAGAACGGAATTGATGAAAACAGGGGCCTTTTTATTGACGACGTCCGGCCATTTTACATGTAGTGGGAATAATACAAGGACAACAGCCCCTAACTATTGATAGAATTTCTTCAAGTGTTCTACATTCCACATCCCGGCGCGGTCCCCCTCCAGGGTGTGGAGGAGGAACGTCCCCTGGTTATATCTTCTGATGACCCGGTAAGGTCCTTCCCAGCTCTTCGCCATTTTGCCGCCTTCGAGCGGCTTGCTCTTCTCTCTTTTCCTGAGCACGAGGTCCCCGGCCTCTATTTCGCGGAATTTCACGGCCTTGTTGAAGTATCTCTGGGTGGCCCTGTGATACTCTTCCATGCGACGAGCCGCTAAGTCCCTCCGTTCCTCGACGAAATGGAGCTCTGCTCGTAGGTTGATCTCGTTGTCCTCCGGCTGGAAGTGCTTGGTGCGATGGGTAGGTACCAGTACCTCCGTTGGTACTTTAGCTTGGAACCCGTAAGCCAAGGCAAAAGGGGTTTCCCCAGTCGCCGTCCTGGGCGTCGTCCTGTACGTCCATAAGACATAATTCAGCTGCTCCGGCCAGGTGGAGGTGTAGTCTTCCAACTTCTTCTTGATCCCGTCCATGATGGTCCGGTTCATGTTCTCCACTTGGCCGTTGGCTTGCGGGTAGGCCACCGAAGCCTTAGAGTGCCTGATGCCCCATTTTGCCAAGTATGCCTCAAAGCCTCTGCCGACGAACTGCCGACCGTTGTCTGTGATGATCTGCTCCGGGATCCCGAAGCGGCAAATAATGTTCTGCCAGACGAACTTCTGGCACTGGAATTCAGTGATGGAGGCCAATGGTTCGGCCTCGACCCACTTCGTGAAGTAATCAACCGCCACAATGACGAATTTCCTTCCACCAGCGGCCGTGGGCAGAGGACCCAGCAGGTCTACGCCCCACCTAGCAAAAGGTAGCGCGATGGTCATCGGGGTGTAGAAACTCGCCGGGCGGCCAGGGACAGGTGCATACTGCTGGCATACTGCGCACTTCCGCGTGTGGTTGAAGCAATCTTGCTGTATGGTCGGCCAGTAATAGCCCTGCAGGATGATTTTTCTGGCCAAGGTTCGGGGGCCCTGGTGGCTGGAGCAGATCCCTTCATGTATTTCCTCGATTACCGCCGCTGCTAGGCTCGGCGGGAGGCATCTGAGGTAGGGTCCGCCGAACGTCTTCTTGTAAAGTTGCCCATCAATGAGTTCAAAATTAGGGGCACGCCTCTTAATCCACGCAGCCTTCCCTGTACTGCCATCATCTTCAGGCCCAGGGAGTGTCCCATCTCTGAGATAATCTGCTATCTCCTTGGACCAGTTAGGTTCGGCAACGGATATAACCTCCACCTGGATGACGTCCGTCGCCGGTGCTGGGAATACCTCCTGCCTAACGAAGCCTCTGATGTGTCGGGGGATGCTTGATGCCGGGTCATCGGCTGGGGGGGTTGCTCAATTTTGACAGAATGTCCGCCTCTGCATTCTCCACCCGCGATACCTGCTCAAGCACCACCTGCTCAAATTGTGCGGTCTGTTCCTCCGCCAGCTCTTTGTAGACCTTCATTCTCTCTTCCCTGGTCTCGGCGGTGCCATTCATCTGGGTTACCACCAGCTGGCTGTCCATTCTCACCTTCAGACGAGCTGCTCCGAGGGCTTTCGCGCATTTCAGCCCCGCGATAAGTGCCTCGTACTCAGCCTCGTTGTTGGTGACCTTGAACTCAAATTTCATAGAGTAGTAGGCTTTGAAACCCTCGGGAGAAGTGATCACTGCTCCTCCGCCGCAGCCCCGCGCACTTGAGGCCCCATCGGTGTACATCTCCCACCAATCGTCAAAGTCATTGTTGTCATGGGTCCCGTCCTCGGTGCGCGCGGTGCATTCCGCAATGAAGTCCGCCAGAGCCTGCCCTTTGATCGTCGGCCTCGGCTTGAAATCCACGTCATACTGGCCGATCATCAAGGACCATTTCGTTATCCTTCCGCTTGCCATTGGGTTCCTGAGGACTGTGGCGAGGGGCTGCGTCGTGTAGATAGTCACCGGGTGTGCTTGGAAATACGGTGCCAGGCGCTTGATGGATGCAATCAGGGCGAGGATCGTCTTTTCCATCAGTGTGTACCTCGTCTCGGGACCGTTCAGCGCCTTACTTACAAAGTATATTGGCCGCTGGATACCTTCAGATTCTTTCAGCAGCACGGCACTTACGGCCAGATCGGCTACTGCCAAGTACATGTATAATCTCTCCCCGGGATCTGCCTTGGTGAGGACGAGCGGAGAGGAGAGATATACCTTGAAATCTTCGAAAGCAGTCTGGCACTCCGGGGTCCACCGAAAGGGATTGGCCTTCTTCATGATCTGAAAAAAGGGAATCGCCTTATCAGCCAGCTTGGATAAGAATCTGCTCAGGGCCGCCAGACGCCCGGTGAGCCGCTGCACGTCTTTTAGGTTCTTTGGGGCTTCCATGTCCATAATCGCCTTCACCTTCTCCGGGTTAGGCTCGATCCCCCGCTCGCTCATCATGTAGCCGAGGAACTTGCCGCCCCTGACGGCGAAGGCGCATTTCTTCGGATTGAGCCTCATGCTGGCCTTGTCCATGATGCTGAAGACCCTCTCCATGTCCTGGACATGGTCCTCCTTTTTCTTGCTTTTGATCAGGATGTCATCCACGTAAGCTTCCATTGTCTTTCCAAGTACGTCCTTGAACAACATCCCAATCATCCTCTGAAAAGTAGCCATGGCGTTCCTCAGGCCGAAAGGCATGACGATGTAGCAGTACACGCCGTCCGCCGTAACGAACGCCGTTTTTTCGGCATCATCGGGGTGCATGAACACCTGATGGTAGCCCCTGAATGCGTCCATGAAGCTGAGCAGCTCGCAGCCTGCTGTCTCATCCACCAGCAGGTCGATCCTCGGGACAGGGTAAGGGTCCATCGGACAAGCTTTGTTGAGGTCCGAGTAATCGACGCACATCCGCCAAGTGTCGCCCTTCGGGGCTAGAACCACGTTGGCCAACCACTCCACGTGGATGACTGGCCGGATATGTTTGATGCTGAGGAGAGTTGCTGTTTCCTTCCTGATGAAATCGCGTCGGTCGGCCGCCATATATCTCTTCTTCTGTTGTATAGGCTTGGCATCCGGCCGCACGGCGAGTTTATGGCATATGAGGTTGGGGTCGATGCCCGGCATGTCCTCCGGCCCTCTGGCGAACAAGATCCTGAACCTCCGGAGGACGGCTATGACCCCTGCCCTGATTTCCGGCTCTAGATCCGCACCAATGGACACCTTCCTGTCCATCGGATTGTCGAGTTCAATTTCCTCCAGCAGAGTTGCTGGTTCCAGATGAGCGTCCAAGTCGGCCTGTTTGGCCTTTTCGGAGATGCTGTTGACCCGAGCCTCCCGCTCGTTGAGCTTCTCCATGGCCTTCGTGTAGCAGGCCCTGGCCATATGTGGGTCCGTACGTGCCACCCCCACTCCAGTGTCGGTGGGGAATTTGATGCATGAATGTCGTACGGAGCATATGGCCCCCAAGTCTTCCAAGCCGGGTCGGCCTAAAATGGCGTTGTGGGCGCACTTTAGGCGGACCACGACGAACGTCATGCTGATCCGGGCAGTGTGAGGGCCGTCGCCGACCTCCACCGGTAAAATGATGGTGCCCTCAGCGTCAATGCAATCCCCGGTGAAGCCGGACAGCGGGGTGCGTAGGGGGTGCAGCATGTCCTTCCGGAGCCTCATCCCCTCGAAAGCCTCCCAGTAGAGGACGTTCACACTGCTTCCGGTATCAACGAGGACGCGACGGACGATAGCATCGTTCACGTCCATGCTGATCACCAGCTCGTCTCTGTGCGGCGCCGGTGACATTGGCAGGTCAGCGGGGCCGAAGGTAATTGCCTCGACTCTATTTCGCTTGGTGGGGGGTGCTGATACGGAACCCACATAGAGTGACCTCTCAAATTTTTTCCGCTCGGCGGGTGTATCCCCTGTCTCAGCGCCCCCGAAGATCACCTTGATCTCCAATTTCTTCTTCTTGCCCTTCGGGCCGAGGGATCCCTCCGGACGTTTATCTGCACTTCGATAATCCACGTCCTGAGGTTCTGCCTCGCGCCGATCGTCGCGGCGCCATGTCTTGTGCCTTGAGTTCGGCTTCTGCTGGCTGTTTTTGTTCAGCAGCTGGGTGAACTCGCCCAGGTACCCCTGACGGATCAGCTCGTCGATCGCTTTCTTTAATTGGCTGCAACTATCCGTCAGGTGGCCGGTCCTCTGATGGTATTCACAGTAGGCCGATTGGTCGTGCCCCATATGCTTATTCATATCCTGGGGTTCCGTTAGGAGGCCCTTGTCCTTGATGGCCTCAAAGATTTGGCTCACTGGATAGGCCAATGGGACATAGCGGTCGTCCGGCCGTGCTTGAGTATCCCCGGACGGAGCCTTCCAGGGGACCATCGCCCCGTCTGTCCTCTTCTTTTTGTTTGGGGGGGAGGGCCCGGGTCCCGGCCCGGGCCCGAGTCTGTCCGCCATCTTTCGTGGGTGGGCCGCGGGAACTCCGTCCCGCTGCCTGATCTCCTCCTCAATGGAGGCATACTTCTGGGCCCGAGCAAGAACCTCGGTGTAGCTGGTGCCGGGATTCCTCCTTAGGTCCCGGTATAGATCCCCTGTGGCCAGCGCACTGGTGAACATGTTGGTGGCCAGACGTTCGTCCAGATCGTCGACCTGCAGGACCTCGTCCCTCCACCTTACCAGGAACCTAGCCAGCGGTTCGTCCCGCCCTTGTTTGATGTGGGCGAGAGCCGTGACGTCCTTCCTGGGGGTGGTGCTGGCAGCAAACTGCGCCATGAACTGCTGGGAGAGCTGTTCGTATGAGTCGATGGTGCCTGGCCTCAACTGACCGAACCATTCTTGCGCCGGCCCCCTGAGGGTGCTGAAGAACAATCTGCAGATGGCCTCGTCTGATGCTCCCAGCATGGATAGGTTCCCTTGGTAGCTTATCAGATGGGCCTTGGGATCGCCAGCCCCATTGTACACCAGGTTGCCCGGGGGCCTGCAGTCTCGGGGAATTTCGACGCTCATCACCCGTGGAGTAAAGGGAGATGTGAGAGAGAAAGAGGGTGTGGCCGAGCCAACGTCCGCCCGCCTATTCATCTCGGCTATCTGCCTTTCCATGGCCTCCAACCTCGCATCCTGTGTGGCCCTTCCGGGGGACACAGGGGGGCGCGGCTTCGGGGACGGCATTCTGCTGAGCGGCCACAGCATCGTGCGGCCGCCTAAAGATCTGCGCACCTCGCCGTTGGAAACGTCGTCCAACGGTATTGATCCTCGGGGTCTCGTCTCCCCGCGGGATTTGGCGGGGGACTGATGGTGTGTGAGCCCTGGATGCAGCGATGCTGACTCTGGTTCGCCCTCCCGTTCCACGGGAGCCTGAACCCCCACCTAGCCGCTCGTGGACTGAGGGCCGGTGGTCGCTGGATCCTGTCGTATCGTCATACGACTGCATGCGGCGTATGGGAGAGAGGGGCGTTCGCTGGGTGCTTGCAGAGTACACCTGGTCTCGGGCCTCCCGCTCGTCTGCCAAGCGACGCATGGTGTCTGCGAGTTCCCGCATGAGGCGAGGATCCTGCCTGGCCTCCAGAGGAATGAGGTCAGTGATACCCCCGTTTCCCCCGGAGGTCCATATTGTTGCGGATAGTCCCGAGTTCTGGCCGCGATTCCGGCGGCTTGATTCCAGACGCTCGGAGAGATCACGCTGGTTGTTGCTTCCTGACATCGTGTTTGCTGTAGGTAGACTTAGTAGCTGTTTGGGAGAGTTTCTGGAAACCTTTTGCTCAGTTTCCCACAGACGGCGCCAGTGTTGAGGTTTATTCCTTCAACCCTTGGACCCAACACGTAAGCCCAAAGATTTCGAATGGAGTAAGTATAAGGATATCTAGCCTAACAACTATGAGATGGATCAGGAAACAAAAGTGATAGCAGGCAATGTAAGTAGGTATTATTAACTTCGTAATAACTCCCCTAAATACAATCTACTTGCTAATAAGGCACGTCGGCCGTTCGTCTTACAAGGCACTTAGAAAGGCTGCAAGTAAGAATGCTGAAGCTAATATGCTAAGAATAGAAAGTTGCCAACCCTTTACAATGAAATAAATGCTTCTATTTATACCCGCCAATGGGCAGGTGGCTGTACTGACGTGGCAGCCTGTGGACCGCTGGTATCCCAACTACCAAATCTTTAGCATTAAATGCACTTCCCGCCAGAATCTAGGTTTCCCGCCGGATCAGTGGGGACGTTCGTCCACCCGGGAAGTGAGTTGGATTGCTCCAAGTGACCCTTGAGGGATATTGGCTGTTCGTCTCCTGGCCTTGATAGATACTCACCATGTGCACTGGGTTTTCTCCGATGACTACAGGCTTGCTCTGGGGACGTTCGTCGCCATCCCTGGTGGCCCGTGGCTCTGCTCCTTGCCCCTGCATAGACGCTCGTCGGAAGGAGCCGCTGGGCCTGAGTCCTCCAACACCAGACGTTCGTCCATCCTTTAAAGAACATGGGCCTGTGGGCTGGCCTAGTTTCTAGCTGGACGCTCGTCTGGCAAAATGGGTTAGTGGGCCGGACCTCGGCTTGGGCCCTTAACCCAACACAAATAAATATGTCAAAATCTCTGAATCATATAAAAATGTTAATCATTTTTCTTTTATTTGACAATTGAATTTGTTCACATAAGGGATTTGGCGCATGATTAATTAAAACACAGGGGGGTTTGACGCATTTTTTAAATCACAGGGGGCTAATGCGCCGAATTTCCAAATCACAGGGGGGTTTGGTGCATTATCCATTACGCCACTTGTTATTATATTATTGTTGTACGATATTATCTAAGTAGTTTAGTTGCTTTACGTATCTTGTATTTCGCATTACAATTAATTGTATAACCTGATCGATAGTTATCGGATACGAAGTGTACATAGACTATTTATAGTCGATCAATACATCACTGATGTTCACGGTGAATATTACATCTTCCAACTTGGTATCAGCCATTTTTTTCCTTTCTTCGATCCTCTCCCATGGCTTCCAAAAGCTCTTTTCATCCCGCTCTTGCGGTTACCTCTATCAAAAACTTAATTCCCCTCATCCTTGACACCGAAAAAGTCCAATATTCTTCTTGGGCGGAACTCTTTAAGATTACAGCCCGTGCTTACGATGTTTTGGATCACATCATCCCTCCGAAGAAAATACCCACCACCACTTCCGCCGGCAAGGATGATGACACCGACGCTGACTCCGACGGTGCCACCGACTCCATCGACCCTCTTCTCTGGGATCGCTTGGACGCCGTTGTCCTCCAATGGATATACGGCACCATCTCCCCCGATCTCTTACTTAACATTCTTGAACCGGACTCTACGGCCATGGAAGCATGGACCCGATTGGCCAACATCTTTCAGGATAATAAGCACGCTCGCGCAGTGCATCTTGAGGACGAATTCTCTCACGTTCGTTTGGCCAATTTTGCCTCTATTTCAGCATACTGCCAGCAGCTCCGCACCATTGCCACCAATCTTGCCAACGTCGGTGCTCCGGTTGAACATAATCGGCTGATTTTGCGACTGGTCAACGGGCTCACCGCACCATTTACAACGGTTGCTTCCATGATCCAGCAAACGGTCCCTCTTCCATCGTTCGAAAATGCCCGATCCATGCTTCTCCTAGAAGAAGGCCGACAAGCACATAGCATTGAGCACGAGCCACCCTCAGCTTCGGCCCTTGTTGCCACCGTCCCAAAATCTGCTCCTACACCTTCTCCTGCTCCCCGTCCGCGCGGAGGAGGTCGCAGCAATTCTGGACGCGGCAAAGGTCGCGGAAAACAGTCTGGTTTCCGGCCGCATGATCAGTCCGCATGGCCGCCACATCCAGGATCTCCATGGGCCATCCCTCCTTGGGCTGCTTGGATGCAACAGTTCTGGCCCACACCCCCATGTCCATACCCTACTGCCCCTGCCCAAAATACTCCGCCCCGGTCTTCTTCTGCCGGTCTATTGGGTCCAAGGCCACATGCACTTACTGCCGGGTATGGCTACCCATTTCCTGCAGGTCCCACACCACCTTTTATGCCAACGGATCTTCAGACCTCTATGAATACCATGTCTCTCAACCCCCCAGATGACAATTGGTACATGGACACCGGGGCAACTTCTCACATGACCTCGGACGCAGGTATTCTTTCGTCTTTTATTAATACGGGTCCTAAAGGTAGTATCATAGTCGGTAATGGTTCATCCATTCCGGTGACGGGTCACAGTCACACCTATTTACCTTCTTCATTTTCCCCACTTGAATTACGTCATGTTTTGCATGCCCCTCATATTGTTAAAAATTTAATTTCTGTACGAAAATTCACTAACGATAACCAAGTGTCCATTGACTTTGACCCTTTTGGTTTTTCTGTGAAGGATCTTCGTACAGGAACCCCACTCCTCAGGTTTACATAATTGATTAGTAATAAAAAAGTAATATGAAAAAATGTGATTAGTAACTTTTGGTGATTATAATTGTGTTCAAAGTTTACATAATAGTCACTACATCACAGTAAATTTTAACACAATAATAGTTACTAAAAGTTACCAAGTCACATTTTCGTTCACCTCTTCCAAGAGTAATTTTGATGGAATTTTATCAATTTTTTTTTCTTTTATCAACACAAACCTCAACCATATGATTTATATTTTACTATTTCTCATATCGATCAAACTTGGCAAAGTTATATGGGATGAAGGAAGTAATTAAGTTAATGTTGCGAGTTAATGAGGGCAAAAGCTCAAATAGGTCAAATAATGTAGGATATACCACTTATAGAGTTGTAGTGGGGGGAAATCTATAACTAAATTGAACAATACATGTTTATTTATTGTTAGTTTAACTAATACTCCATACTACTTTTCCATTTTATAAAATTTGGATCATGATTTTGATTAGTATACTATTATGAAAATTATTGATTTTTATACTTCTATGAATTTTTTTTTTTACAAATACTACGTAATATTTTGACATCATTTTTAAATTTATAAATAATTTCAAATTAAAATATATAATTGATCAAATTTCTAACAATGTTTTTTTTTGCGACAGAAGTAGCAATAAATTAAAATGCATTAAAAAATTACTGTGACCAACACTTAACATAAGTATCCAAAATGTTGAAAAATGATAAGTATAGTCAGAGTTTTTTAGATGGATAGAGTGTAATTAAATAATGAAGTATTTTTATCGAAAAAATAATAATGAAGTGTGTTGGGATATTGGGGTTCGGCTCAGTAATCCGGTCCAAAATATCCTGGAAGCCCAAAAGATGTAGCAGAGCCCAACGAATATTAGACATAACAGTATACTCCAGAACGGGCTCTTGCCAACTGGGTATAACCCGTTTTCGGTGATTCCCGAACGGGTTAGATTTCATACTTTGCAGAAGGGAGCGTCATTCATGGCTGGTGATTACATTGGCCCAAAGAGCTGATCAAGAAGCCTTGGAAGTGGTGCATTTAATGCTAGAGTATGGGTGCTCAAGTGGCAAAGGGGCCATCCACTCAGGGTTGACCATGTCATCCATCATAAAGGGTTAGCATTTTGATACTCACTAGTAATACACATCATTCTAGATCTTGTATTAGCAGATGGACCGTACTCCCGTTCGGCCATTTCTCTGTAATCAACACAATTATACACTAATACAATTGGGTTATTGGATCATTACATTAGATTGATTTCCTTTCCTGATTACCTTTCATTAAAGAGTTTTTAATTGATATTCAAAGGGCCGTGTTGGGCCTTTGGATCTAGACGAATTAACCTCAACACTGGCGCCGTATGTTGGAACTTGAACTAAAATTCCAAGCAACTTACTCTACTCAGTAGCACTTCACAACTCGACAGCAAAATGGTTAGGATTTCATCTGAGCATGTGTACGACACCTATGATGATCTGGAAAGCAGGAGGAGGACATGCACCTAGACGACTACTGGGCATACCAGTAACGAATGGACGCAAGGAAGAGGCGGGGATATCAATAACTTGATTCCCGGGGAAGCTAGAAGAGACCCTCGAGTGATGAGGGAGTTAGCAGAGGCTATGTACAGCATGGTGGATGAACAGGACGAAGAACACACCATATACACGGCGGAGAATGAGTGCATGCCCCCCTCTCCGATCTGCTGCATGCAGTCATTTGACGGATGAATCGGAGTCATCCTGCTCCTCGGTTCACACACGGATGGGTAGAGGAGGCCATAGAAGGGCAGATACGCCCAGGCACAGGCAGCATACTGCCACAGACCAGACACTGTTCGTGCCAATGCATGGGGCAAAGTTCAGGGAGGTGACTCTCGCGGTAAACCCCGTAAGCTAACGTTTCCATTATGTTGAGGGGGACGATGGTCGTTTCATACAAAGACATCACGAGATGGCTGCAGCCCGAACGGAGTTTGTCCCGGACATGGTGGACCCTGTGACGCCAGCCCAAACACCAAAGGATGCGGTGTTGGCCGCAATGCAAAGACAGATTGACGAACTGACCCGCCAACAGAACAGGACGCCCCCTCAGCCTCGTGTTGGGATAACTTCCCTTTTCACGATGGATATCATGAACGCCGAAATTCCAAGGGATTGTAGGCCCCCGGTCGGCCTGGTGTATAACGGGGTTGGAGATCCCCATGCATACCTGATGTGTTGCCAAGGTGGGCTTATGCTCTTGGGAGCCACCGACAAAGCTATTTGCAGATTGTTCTTCAGCACACTCCGGGCCCCCGCTCAGGAGTGGTTTAGTCAGTTGCGACCAAGTTCCATTGGAAGCTTTGCCGAACTTTCAACGCTATTCATAGCTTAGTTCGCCTCGAGCACCACCCCAGAGCGACACTTTATTTACCTTACTAGTGTTCGCCAAGGGCCAAAGGAGTCTCTCACCCCGTTCTTGACGAGATGAAGAGATGAAACCTTGAAGGTCGAACGACTCTCCGAATGCACTGGTATTACTCTCTTTATCAATGCCCTCCAGACCGGGGAGTTGTATCAAAATTTGAAGAAAGAATTGCGTACCAGTTACGTTACGTTGAGGTACTAGACATGGCCCAGAAGTACGCCGCTATAGAAGAAGAAATCATGGTTTGAGACAAAACTGCCTCGCCTGTACCCCTGAAATTGGCCGATCGGCTTAGGCGGATCCCAGTTGTTGCGCTAGTCCCCAAGACGAAATGCTTTATTCCGCTCGTCCTCTCAATTGCCTCCATCTATCATCACAATAAGGATATCATTTCACCCCCATCGGACCCTAATGCCTTTATGGGGAATGATGATGTTTATTGTCAGTATCACAAATAGAAGGGGCATGCGACCAAGTATTGTTACGGACTCTAAATATCAAGGAACTCATTCAGCAGGGCCACCTGGGAAAGGATGTGAACCATAACCCAAACGGGCCTATGTCAGGACGTCGGCAGAACAAGAGACCTTATAGCTTGAGGAGGGACGATCGACAGGAGGCAAAACATCAGAATGATGTGCACATCCAGAAGAACGAGGTAGGTGAAGGTTCGGGAGCTCAGGGGAAGAAACCCTGAATGGAGATCAAGGTTATTTTTGGAGAAAGTGAGACCGGGGATACCCCAGCTGAACGAAAACGATTTGAACGAGCACTATATGCTGGCTCCATATCTACCCCTCCCCCAGAAGAGAAGCAGGATTGAGACCATCACATTTGGCCCATCCGATCAACCAGCTCACCTAGTCCACACACGGACGAGATGGTAGTAAGCATGAGTGACATTCATGTAATTTCCATGTTTATGTTTGTGTTTTTAATTAGTTTTGATTGATTGTTACTTTGGAAATTACACACTTTTGGTGTAATAGTTTAGTTTGTAAAAATATTTGTAATTTGTTTAGATTAGGTTTATTCTGAGCTCAAACAGGTCCAAGATCATTCAAGGGACCATTTGTGAACCCCAAAAGTGGAAGGAAGGTGCAAAAATGCAAGACAAAAAGAGAAGATCTCGTTTTTGGTCTGTACCCGGTCGGGTATGACCTATACCCGATCGGGTACCTTGCTGAAAAATTGAATCGGATCACACCCGAAGACAAAGCAACATGCAGGGAAGATTTTGACCACGTTCGGATGTCATACCCGATCGGGGTGACCGACAGACCCGGTCGGGTATGACCCTATTTTCCAACTTCGAGCATAATGTACCCGATCCAGTGAGCTGAAAGCCCGATCGGGTACACATCCCTGAATGCCCCAAATTGCTATAAATACACCCCATTTCCTTCACATTAAGATCACCAATTCACATATACTCTTTAGCTCAGTTTAGATTAGTGTTTTCTTTATATTTTCTATCATGTTTAGTCTCCAAATGAGGAGCTAAACTCTTCTATCTTGGTTTTGCTACTTTGAAACTTAATGAATTTGTAAGTTGTGAGTTATTCTCTTTAATCTTTTTCCTTGAATATTAATTCTTCCTTTAAATACTATTTCTATATCAATGTTGGGGAGTGTTACTAAGATGACAATTAGTTAACATCTTCACATTAGTTATAGTAATAGTTATTTCTTCCTCTACGTTAATATTGGGGAGTGTTACTAAGATGACAATTAGTTAACATCTTGATATTAACTATAGTAGGATTCATCTTCTTTAATATTCTTCCTTGAGTATTAATTAATTCCTATTCATATTTCATATTAATATTTTGAACATTACTTAAAGGATCAACTAGTTTTGTTTCATATATTAATTATTACTAGAATCGATCGACGAATACGCTTGTTAATCGTTCGATCGTTTCACGGTAGTAAATTTGGGTTATTAATGCATGTGTTTCATGGTTAATAAACCAAGGGGAATTAATTATGTTGATTAAACCAATAAACCGCTTGTGTTGAGGTTATCAATCTCAATCGTTTTCATCTTGATTTTATTGTTACTATCGGGTTAATATACGACGCGTGTTCTATATTAAATCGGTAGTAAGTTTTATTAATGAACGTGTCTCGTTATTAATAACTACCCTCGATGAACTGGATATACTCCTTGATTGAGTATTCAAGAGGAAGATAGTTAAAGATATAACTGGCATCGACGAACATTTCATTAAGTGGATAAAAGCAAAACCAAGTCTCCATCTCTATTAATTAAACTCATTTAAGTCATTCATCTTTGTGACACTCCTAAAATTTAATAAAAAGGATTTAAACAAGAAATAATTACATAAATATGACCAATATAAAGATGATTTACAAAAATATGACTAGTGACTAGAGTAGTAATGAAATCATAGTAATTCATATTTAAGTTTTGAGAATAAGTTACCACAACTCCACATTGTAGTAATGAATAGTCATAATTATGTAAATATATATGTTTTATTTTAGTAATATTCTTGTAAAAAACCCTTAATATAAACTAACACATGATAACTGTTAATTTTATATATGGATAATTTTCTTAACTTATGCTTCGGGACGAAGCATCTTTTAAGGAGGGTAGAATGTTACACCCCGAAAAATTAGAATAAAATAAATAAATTTTAATAGTGAGATAAAATGTTATGAAAGTCACATTTTAATAATTAAGGAAATCAGATAATTTTTTAACATCGGTGACATTTTAAATCAGATAAAAATGTTTCAATAATAAAAGTGACATTTTTATAACAAGGGATAACTATAGATATGACATAAATAATAAAAGCCATATTTTAAATTGAAGACATGAGTAAATAAAATCGGTACAAATATACTATAAATACCATACGAAAACAACAATGTAGAAAGAGTTGACTTTTAAAGTCTAATAATAATGCATACTATATATTAAAATAATATGCTTGCTGTACCAATAATATAAGTGGTGCCTAGTAATAATAATATGAGACAAATGTATCTCACATACACATGCCCACCAACCATTCACATCGACATAGCCCATGTACATACGTGCATGCCTCCATGTGCATTTGTTTTCCCTTCTCATCATACATCTGAATAGTAATAATAATCATACATACATACATACTTAGATGAACACCCACACTAACAAATATAGAGTAATAATACGTGTAGCCCAGTTGTCCATTCCTTACCCATTCAACGCACCAGCAAGGAAACAAACCCAATACCTTTGACACAACTCACACAAGGCTATACATATATACTCCGTATGTGCTTCAGTCTTCGCTTCACTCAATCACTTCCTAACCAAGTACCCACGCATATGCCGAAGGAAGAAGAAAAGCCGAAGTTCCTGCCACCGGACCTGCTGCCGCTGAATGTCGCAGCAGTCAACTGAACCAGTCACCGAAGGAGGAAGGACTGCAGTACAATGTCGCTGTCCTCGCCAATCAACGAAGAAGACAAACTTCGTATGACTCTTGTCTTGCTATTTTGTTAATTTAAGAGGGTTAGGGTATTTTGTTAATTTAATAGGCTTATCAAATGAATGATTAAATTAATAAAAGGCTTCACTAAAGATATACTACGTGGTTTACTTGGGCCGGTTAACGGAATATAGGAAGTGGATAGACATAAATAAAACTGGACCAATTGATCTCAACCTTATTAGTCAACCATTTGCTGAAAGGTGGAAAATTGGGTAAGATAGCAAAAAATAGAATAAATTACTGATTCTAGAAATTTAATATCTTAGAAGGTGAATTTGGAGAAGACCAAGATAAATGCTTCAAGTAGGATTTGTCGTGAATCGAGGTAAGTTTCTCTGCCGATCCAAAATGATTTCCTCGTATTATATGCTTATTATGCATTACATGATTAAGTGTGAATTTTGAATTATGTGTATGTGATTTTGAGGAGATATTAGATCTATGGTATTTGAGAAGTGCAAACGAAGTACTTTTGGGTATTAAATATTTTTAAATACCTTTGAGACTATTTAGAGAGATTGAGAAATATTTTTTTTTGGAAGTATATCTAAAGTCAAGATAAAATTTACGTTTTCATAAGAAGTGAGCACCCGGGGGAAATCTGTGGTGTCGGTTTTCCACATCCGGATAAATGTGGAGGGTGATTAAGGCTGCTACTACTAAGAAGTACAGTTTGAGTTTGAAGTGACGTTTGGATCTATGATCCCTTTTAAGAAGAAGTTATAGTAGTAGTAGTCCCTAATCATTCAAGAATTCTAAAGGTGGGGTAGTTGGTAGACTGAGTCCCGATTACCCGTGACGACTTACTACTCGGAGGGCTTGGAATCTCTTTTAGGGGGTGTGCACACTTAAGGTAGTCGTTTTGTTTCCATTAGCAGTTGTGGTACTGGCAAAAGTCCCGGGGTGGCCGTACATAATAACGTAACCACCGGGCTCAACCAGAGTGTTGAGCACCGCCCTTTTAAATTACTAGGAAGATAGAGAAGAAGTGAATTTTGAGAATATCTAAGAGAAGAGTTACTATAGTATTTTCAAAGAAAAGTTGAGAACTTTATTAAAGAAGTGATTTTGAGAAATATCAAGGAGAAAAGGATTTTGGTGGAGTGTGTCATTTTTATATAGTATTATATGAAAAACTATTTTTAGCCAAACCTGATTATTTTACGGGCTTGGGTAGTACTTACTTAGCTCTAAAACTAATTTTTGTTCCCTTTTCTTTGTTTTGTTTTCTGCACTTTATTTGTGCAGGTGATGATGCTTATGTGGACTGATGATTGTATGACCACGAGAGCGGTTTAGAGATGCCTTAGTCAAACCTAGTCATAAATAAACAATCCAATTATGTTGAACACTTGTTTTACTTTGTTTGGTGATTGCCTGTGCATTCGGTTAAGAGATGACCGGATGTGGCGGTAACACTCATTTCCCAATTAATGTTATTTCCGCTGCAAAACTTTTTATCTGTTTGAAAGAATAAATCAAGTTATTATCAATAAATCTATTCTTTCAAGTATTATTTTGGGAGGGAAAATGGGGGTGTTACAATCTTAGTGTAGAATTAATTAAATCAAATCAAACATAAACCCCCCTTTTGTTACTAGTTTATTAAAAAGAGAAATATTCCTTTCCTTGTGGATACGAATCTTACTTCAATATACTACGTATATTTGTTGTATTGATAATTATTTTGAGTGCACACCACGACAAAGTGCACGTCAAATTTGGCGCCGTTGCCGGGGAAAGTCAATAATTTTTCTTTTTATTTTTATTTCAAAAAAAAAAAAAAAATATAAAGAGTTCTTACTTTTTCTATTTCTGAGCTTACATGAGTATATGGTAAAAACCCGTTCTATAAATGAACTTACTTACCAAACAAATCCCGAAATAGAACATGCCTTCGAGAGGTTGAGAAATTTATCTCCGCACACACCCTCGGAGGAATCCTCAAACACTAGCTCTAGTTCTAGCGAATTCGAATAGTCATTCCACATGGCTCACGAAAAACGAACCTTGAGGGAGCTCACAGCTCCAAACCTCAACCAACAACCATTGTGTATTACCCTACATTTGATGAGGGTAATACATTTGAGCTCAAATCGGGGCTTATTCATCTCCTCCCTTCATTCCATGGGCTAAGTGGAGAGGACCCGAACAAACATCTTTCGGAGTTCCACATCGTTTGCACAAGCATGTGCCCAAACGGTGTCACGGAGGAACAAATTAAACTGAGGGCCTTTCCATTCTCTTTGAAGGACACCGCAAAAGATTGGCTTTTCTATCTTCCTTCGGGAAGTATCAACACATGGGCTGCTATGAAAAAATGCTTCCTTGGAAGGTATTATCCTGCATCCATCTCATCATCTCTCAAGAAGCAAATAAGCAACATTGAACAAAAGGATGATGAGTCCTTGTATGAATTTTGGGAACGATTTAAGAAGTTATGTGCTAGCTGCCCCTATCATGGATACACAGAACAAGACCTCATCTTATACTTTTATGATGGTCTTGTTGATGATGATAGAAGAATGGTGAATGCCGCTTCTGGAGGCGGCATTGTTAACAAAACTCCCTCACAAGCAACAAGTTTGATCTCGGAGTTGGCTGAGAACTCACGGCAATTCAACCGCAAATCCTCAACTCGAAGAGTTCTTGCTACAGAAACAAGCACAACCGCTCTAGAAAGTCAAGTTGCCGGCTTGACTTCTTTGGTAAAAGAACTCCTTCTAAAACCAAAAACTCAGGAGGTCAATGCTTGTGGCATTTGCACATCAACCGGACACCCCACTGATTCATGTCCGTCACTCCAAGAAGTGCAAGTCAACGCCCTCGGTTTCCAAGGACATCAACAAAGAAGGTATGATCCTTTCTCAAATTATTATAATCCGGGATTGAGGGATCATCCAAATTTGAGATATGGGAACCCTCAACAAGCCAACTCATCTTCTCAACCATCTTTCAACACCCAATGTTCAAATTCTGAATCTAATATGTCAACTGATGACATGATCCGAACTTTGACCTCAAACATGGTTACCATGCAACAAAACATGGGAGAATTTCAACAAACCATGATACAATTCCAACATGAGACAAAGTCAAGCATAAAAAATTTGGAAACTCAAGTTAGCCAAATTTCAAATGTTGTGAACCGCCTTGAAGCAAAAGACTCGGGTAAACTCCCATCTCAAACGGGTTAGAGAATGCTATCATGTTGAGAAGTGGGACGACATTGAAAGAGTTAGAGAAGGAAGATCAAAAGGTTGAGAAAGTTGATCGTGAAGAGGAAGCTAAATCAGAGGAATGAATCACAAAAGCAAAACTACCTCCACTTTCATCGTATGAACCAGTAGCCCCGTTCCCTGAGGCGGTGAGGGAAACAAAGAAGCCAAGGAGAGACGCAGATATCTATGAGACCTTCTCCAAGTGTGAGGTAAATGTTCCACTCCTTAACTCGATTAAAAGTGTCCCTCGATTCGCTAAATTTTTAAAAGAATTATGCACAATCAAGAGGACACAACACTCAAAGGGAAAACAAAAAGTTGAAATTAGTGAACATGTTTCGGCGGGTTTTCAAGGAAAACTCCCAAAAAATGTACTGACCCGGGCATGTTCACTATACCGTGCAAGCTAGGAGACACTATTTCTAGGGCCATGTTAGACTTAGGGGCATCAATTAACGTGATCCCCTATTATCTTTATAAATCTTTGAACCTTGGCTCTTTAAATAAAACTGGTGTCGTAATTCAACTGGCCGATAGATCAACTATTTTTCCAAAAGGGGTAGTGGAAGATGTACTAGTTTCGGTAGGTGATCTAGTGTTTCCTGCCGATTTTTACGTAGTTGAAATGGAGAGTGATAAACATGAAGTTGAACTAGGAATTCAACAATTGTTGTTTCTAGCGGACGTTTAACTATGGAACTTGATGGAAGGAAAATAGAATATAACATTTATAATTCTATTAAAAATCACTCTCCCTTTAAAGAGTAAATTTTGATCATTGAGGAATCACTAGATAAACCACCGGCGGTTGAGGTGGTAGCAAGAAAGAAAGCTCAGCCTTACTGGAAAAGGTCGAAAAATAAAAATGAAACATGGTCAAACCGGGCCCTGAAGGGGAAAAGGGATGTTCATGTTCCCACATAAAACTGAAAAAAAAAAAACAGTGTCGTCTTGCCGCGACGTTAACTAAGGCGCTTCTTGGGAGGCAACCCAAGCTAAGGTATGTAGTTTTTTCATTCTTTTTGTTGTTTTACTTTGAATGTCAACTTTGAGATAATGGGGGAACAAAATCTCCAAAGAAAAGGGGAGAAAAAAAATTCATGTTTTCAGGGATTGGGGAAACCCTCAATCGGGTATAATCACCTACCCGATCGAATCCAAGCACTAAAAAAAAGACAAAACCATTCTCCAGGGAAAGGGACCCGATCGGGTAACACCCCTCACCCGTTCGGGTATATTTTAATAAATTGATCTGATTTTCCTCGAAGCAAAAAGCCCGATCGAGTATACCCCATACTCGACCGGGCACACGACCCCTGGAGCATTTAAAAAACAAAACGGTGTAATACCCGATCGGGTATACTATTGGCCCGGTCGGGTATATTAAAAGGTTTTATTGAGAATTCCTACGGCGCAAAAAGCCCGGTCTAGCATCAGCCCCACTCGATCGGGAAGGTCTCCGGAACAAGAGCAAATACACGCATACCCGATCGGGTATGTCGGGGTACCCGGTTGGGTAGACGAGCCTTATACCCGAATCAGACCCCCAAATCAGCCACTTCTTCTCCAAACCCGAATTTTCTCAATTTCTCTCCCCCAAACTCCATTCCCAAGCTTCTTTCTTCAATATCTCCATCAATACTCAACCAAATTCCCTCATACCACCACCAAAACACTTCCCTTTCTCCCCTCTACAAGCCAATACCCAAAAATCCTCATATCTTCCCCTCCTACAAAAACCCAAAACCCTACCCTGTACCCTCAAATCCGAATTTCAAGCTTCCAAAAGGGAATAATGACACCGAAGAGAGATAAGGGAGAAAGCTAAACTGCTAGGGGTTCAATTCAATGGTACGAGGATGTCCGTTTCGGCCCGGTCATGACGAAGACGAGCACTAGGGACAGTGCTTCGAGCTCAGTGAGGGGGAGTCACTCATTGGTACGTACTTAAGTTTGATACCTTGTAACTGGCATTATTTTCTTCACAAAAAAATATTAAAAAAAAATAAAAAATAAAAGAAATGAAATGCTAGTTAGGTTGAAAACCCCAAAAAATGGGCAATCTAAGCAAGAAGGGCTTACAAAAAAAAATGATGAGTGAGTGGTGAGAAAAGAAAAAGAAAAGAGATGCTAGGATGAAAACCTGAAAAGGCTCCTAGGCAAAATGAGAGATATGAGAGAAAAAATTTGTTTTTGCAGGACATCATCTCTTGGAGAAGAAGAAGAAGAAGAAGAAGAAGAAGAAAAAGAAAAAGAAGAGAAAATGAAGGAATAAGGAACATAGAAGACCCTTAAATCCAAGGAAATGTTGTTTTGTATACTCATTTACAATATTTGGTGGTCTTATTTCCTTGTTTCTTGCTATCTTTGAATTTATGATCTTTTGATGAACATTGTATAAACATTTGGTTTTACTCGAGGTCGAGTAAAGAAACTAAGTGTGGGGGAGTTGACATTCATGTAATTTCCATGTTTATGTTTGTGTTTTTAATTAGTTTTGATTGATTGTTACTTTGGAAATTACACACTTTTGGTGTAATAGTTTAGTTTGTAAAAATATTTGTAATTTGTTTAGATTAGGTTTATTTTAAGCTCAAACAGATCCAAGATCATTCAAGGGACCATTGGTGAACCCCAAAAGTGGAAGGAAGGTGCAAAAATGCAAGACAAAAAGAGAAGATCTCGTTTTTGGTCTGTTGTAACACTTGAGATTTAATATAAAACGGATTAATAGTACTACTCATACCAACAAGATGCATCTCCTTTTAAGGGAGCTCATCCGCTAAGAACTCCAAAGTTAAGCGTGCTTGCTCGGGAGTAGTCTTGGGATGGGTGACCCCCTGGGAAGTTTCTCAGGGCGCGCACGAGTGAGGACAAAGTGCGCGGAAAAGCCTAGTGGCGGTTTGTGGGGACAGTACTAGAGGTCCAGAGTAACTACCCCGGGTCCTGCGGGGTCGGGGTGTTGCAGGTGGTATCAGAGCAACCCTGCGACAGTGTGCTGATCCGTTGAATATCGGACAGACACTTAGCAGGGGAAAAGATTCTGGGGTTTGATTGAGATTGGTTTAAAGGCGCAACGAGGACGTTGCGATCCTAAGTGGGGGTGATTGTAACACTTGAGATTTAATATAAAACGGATTAATAGTACTACTCATACCAACAAGATGCATCTCCTTTTAAGGGAGCTCATCCGCTAAGAACTCCAAAGTTAAGCGTGCTTGCTCGGGAGTAGTCTTGGGATGGGTGACCCCCTGGGAAGTTTCTCAGGGCGCGCACGAGTGAGGACAAAGTGCGCGGAAAAGCCTAGTGGCGGTTTGTGGGGACAGTACTAGAGGTCCAGAGTAACTACCCCGGGTCCTGCGGGGTCGGGGTGTTGCAGGTGGTATCAGAGCAACCCTGCGACAGTGTGCTGATCCGTTGAATATCGGACAGACACTTAGCAGGGGAAAAGATTCTGGGGTTTGATTGAGATTGGTTTAAAGGCGCAACGAGGACGTTGCGATCCTAAGTGGGGGTGATTGTAACACTTGAGATTTAATATAAAACGGATTAATAGTACTACTCATACCAACAAGATGCATCTCCTTTTAAGGGAGCTCATCCGCTAAGAACTCCAAAGTTAAGCGTGCTTGCTCGGGAGTAGTCTTGGGATGGGTGACCCCCTGGGAAGTTTCTCAGGGCGCGCACGAGTGAGGACAAAGTGCGCGGAAAAGCCTAGTGGCGGTTTGTGGGGACAGTACTAGAGGTCCAGAGTAACTACCCCGGGTCCTGCGGGGTCGGGGTGTTACATCTGTACCCGGTCAGGTATGACCTATACCCGATCGGGTACCTTGCTGAAAAATCGAATCGGATCACACCCAAAGACAAAGCAACATGCAGGGAAGATTTTGACCACGTTCGGATGTCATACCCGATCGGGTGACCGACAGACCCGGTCGGGTATGACCCCATTTTCCAGCTTCGAGGAAGTTGCATAATGTACCCGATCGAGTGAGCTGAAAGCCCGATCGGGTACACATCCCTGAATGCCCCAAATTGCTATAAATACACCCCATTTCCTTCACATTAAGATCACCAATTCACATATACTCTTTAGCTCAGTTTAGATTAGTGTTTTCTTTATATTTTCTATCATGTTTGGTCTCCAAATGAGGAGCTAAACTCTTCTATTTTGGTTTTGCTACTTTGAAGCTTAATGAATTTGTAAGTTGTGAGTTATTCTCTTTAATCTTCTTCCTTGAATATTAATTCTTCCTTTAAATACTATTTCTATATCAATGTTGGGGAGTGTTACTAAGATGACAATTAGTTAACATCTTGACATTAGTTATAGTAATAGTTATTTCTTCCTCTACGTTAATATTGGAGAGTGTTACTAAGATGACAATAAATTAACATCTTGATATTAACTATAGTAGGATTCATCTTCTTTAATATTCTTCCTTGAGTATTAATTAATTCCTATTCATATTTCATATTAATATTTTGAACATTACTTAAAGGATCAACTAGTTTTGTTTCATATATTAATTATTACTAGAATCGATCGACGAATACGCTTGTAAATCGTTCGATCGTTTCACGGTAGTAAACTTGGGTTATTAATGCATGCATTTCATGGTTAATAAACCAGGGGGAATTAATTATGTTGATTAAACCAATAAACCGCTTGTGTTGAGGTTATCAATCTCAATCATTTTCATCTTGATTTTATTGCGACTATCGGGTTAATATACGACGCGTGTTCTATATTAAATCGGTAGTAAGTTTTATTAATGAACGCATCTCGTTATTAATAACTACCCTCGATGAACTGGATATACTCCTCGATTGAGTATTCGAGAGGAAGATAGTTAAAGATATAACCGGGATCGACGAACATTTCATTAAGTGGATAAGAGCAAAACCAAGTCCCCATCTCTATTAATTAAACTCATTTAAGTCATTCATCTTAGTGTAGAATTTAATAAATCAAATCAAACATAAACTCCCCTTTTGTTACTAGTTAATTAAAAAGAGAAATATTCATTTCCCTGTCGATACGAACCTTACTTCAATATATTACATATATTTGTTGTATTGATAATTATTTTGAGTGCACACCACGACAAAGTGCACGTCAATGAGTATTGATAATGCCCTCATCCACCTGGTTTTGGTGGACACGAGCAGCAGCGTGAACGTCTTATATCTGCATGTGTTCGAGGGAATGGAACTGAGTAGAGACCAATTACCCCCCCCCCCCCCCCCCGAAAACACCCCTGACCAGTTTCATAGGAAATTGCATTGATGCAGAAGGCACCATATCTCTCCCGGCCGAGTTTGGATATGAAGAGCACCGGGCGGTGGTCTGCATGACGTGTGTAGTAGTGCACATCAAGTGTGCCAACAGTCCAACACTGCCATATTGGGTCGGCCTGGATTGGAGAATTTAGAAGTGATAGCCTCCGTTCGGCATTCTTGTATAAAGTTCCCAACATACACCGGGGTGGAGTGGTCGCACGAACCCTGCAACAGCCCGAACATGTTATCGGGAGGCAATGAAGAAGATCAACGCTCATGACTTACAGGTAAACAACATTGTGGAAGAAGCACTGCGTGTAGAGTTTGTGGCACGACCTGAACCTGCAACGTTGCTTGAACAGATTGAATTAGATTCGCCTCCAGATCGGAAGATAGCGATCGGGGCGGATTTGGAGCCAAAGTTAAGGAAATGGGTGATCTGTGTTTTGAAGAGATTCCAAATTCTTTTTGTCTGAGGACTAGAAGACATGCCGGGCATCAATCAGGAGATAATCTATAACCGTTTTGGCCGTTCGACCTGATGCCAAACCAGTCCAACAGAAGATGCGGTATCAGGCGGCTGAACGACGAGAATTCACCAGGACCGAGGTGACCACCTTACACAACATCAAGCATATCCGTCTAGTCATCTACGTGGAGTGGTTGTCAAATGTGGTACTTGCCCCGAAAGGGTCGACCTGGAGGATGTGTGTCAATTATTCCGATCTGAACAAAGCATGCCCCATGGATCCATATACAGTACCCCAAATAGACTTGTTGGTAGATGAGACAGCTGAATGTGAGTTGTTGAGCTTCATGGATGCCTTCCGAGGGTACCGTCATGTTTTCGTGCACCCAGACGATGCGGAGAAAACGACGTTTGTTACTTCGGACGATGTATACTGTTACATTGTTATGTCGTTCGGGTTCAGGAATGCAATGACTACCTTCCAATGAATGATCGGGATATTATTCAAGGGAGTGCTGGGAGTGATAATGGAAGCATATGTGTATGATATTTTGATCAAGAGTAAGAAGAAGGAAGATCATGTTCGGGACACGGAGAGAGTATTCAGAATAATGGAGGAAACTAACATGAGGCTCAACCCAAAGAAGTGTGCCTTTGCTATCAAGGGCGGGAAATTCCTCGGTTATGCGAATTGGGAATTGAGCCTAATCCTGAAAAGGTGAAAACAATCATAGATATGGAGGCACCCAGGAACCTGAATGAGGTGCAGAGGTTGACCAGACGGCTAGTGACCCTGAGCAGATTTATGTCTAAACTAGCCGATCGGGCTATCCCATTCTTCCAGATCATTAAGAAGACAAACCCATTTGAGTGGATTACAGAATGCCAGGCGGCATTTGAAGAATTCAAGGCTTACCTTTCTTCCCCTGGTCCTCACAAAGGCGGATCCAAGGGAACACTTGTATACGTACCTTGCAGTGGCCGATCTTGTTGTCAGTTCGGTGTTGTTGACGGAATCTGATGGGGTTCAGCGGCCAATTCACTTTGTCAGCAAGGCACTGAATGGCCCCAAAACAAGATACACCCTGATGGAGAAAACCATCATAGCACTGACAACAGCAGTCAAGCGCCTGACGCCTTATTTCTACGCTCACCATGTGACAGTCTTCACCACTCAGCCGATCGCCAATATCCTCAGAAATCCAATGGAAAGTGGACGCATCACCAAATGGTCCCTTTCTGATTGGGCAATAGATGTAGAGTTTAAGCCAAGGCCCACAATCAAGGGGCACGCTCTGACCGATTTTATTGCTGAATGTACTGCCCGACCAGATGAGGATAGCTCGAACGGCCTTGACACTGACAATTGGTGGGAGATGTATACTGATGGAGCATCTAGTGCTAAATGTTATGGGGGAGGAGCCGTCGTCACTTCGCCTGAGGGGTTCAAGGCGTACTATTCTATACATTTCAATTTTAAAGTGACTAACAATGAGGCCGAATATGAGACCCTTATATTGCAGATATGAAGTATGCCAGAGCCTTGGGTGCCGAACGGCTGAGAGTCCGCTCGGACAGCCAACTGGTGGTAAATTAGGTGAAAAGAACGGCAGAAGCTAGAGAGGAAAAGATGAAAGCTTACAAGGAGCTGGTTGAGGAACAAGTAAAGCTCTTTAAACAAGTTATTCTCGACCAAGTCTCCCGAGTGGAGAATATAGAGGCAAATATTCTCTCCAAATTGGGGAATGCTACACTGGACGATCTGGCACAGGGAATACTCGCATACATTCAACGTTTCGCTCGGAGGGAGGTTTTGGGGACACCAGCCACCCTGGTCATTCAGGTGGATGCACTATCATTTGTCGAACTGGACTGGGTTACCGAGTTAACAGACTACATCAAGGATGGAACTTTCCCGGTG
This sequence comes from Cuscuta epithymum, assembly GCA_945859915.1. Classification (NCBI taxonomy): domain Eukaryota; kingdom Viridiplantae; phylum Streptophyta; class Magnoliopsida; order Solanales; family Convolvulaceae; genus Cuscuta; species Cuscuta epithymum. Next base: position 977,570 of record CAMAPF010001009.1, read on the forward strand.
ATTACAAACTTGGTCCATGCCAAAAGATTGAACCTGATCAAGAGGAGGGCCCCGAATCGAATTTTGAACTCATGGATGGGCAGCTCTACAAGAAGACGTTTGGGGGTCCTTATTTGAAATGCCCTCCACCCGGCCTAGCAACATCAGTCATGGAGGATGTAAGGAATAAATTGTATTTAGATTTTGATGATGCTAGATTATTTAGGCATTTAGAACAGTACCCCTTTTAGAAAATTGTATTAGAAATTTCCAAATGTAAGCATTAGTTTTTCCGACTGGAAAGAGGACCCTAGGTCCTCTGCTGGCTTCGTGTAGATAGAAGTGCTTGAGGCACTCTTTGACCTGCCTTTCAGTGAAAGCTCAACAGAAGGCCTCACACTTAGAATTCTCGCTGCTACCTAAGCCGGTTAAACTAACGGGAAATACCCTAACGGCTAGGAGCCTCTCAACGGAAAAACTATAGTACGCGCATTTAATGTGCTTCACACGTTGAGATATTTAAAGATGATGATTGACCAAGAATCCTAAAAGAATATTTTTATGCACCCAAAAATAGCAAGCGGTCTGCTTTTGGAACCAACCGGTCAAGTCTACAGTACAAGCATTTAATGAAGCTGTCTTCTACACTCCAACGGGAAGACAACTCTCTGTATATATGATACACTTCAAAGAACTACCCGGATAACTTTCGCTCTCTACAAACATTCAAACAAGCAAATTCTTGAGATTCAATCTTCATCACTCTCAACAAGAAAGAGCTTGAAGTTGGATAAGATATACTCTCATATCTTCCTCATCCAACAAAAGAGCAAAGTTCCTCCAGTTCTTCAACACTTCAAAAGCCTCATCTACACATCTTTTGTAACGAAGCAACGTTGGAGAAATCTCTGTTTTTACAAACAGTCTTCTTTTTAAGAAGGGCGTCCAAAGTAACTGGAGTATGTGAAGTAGGGATACTTCAAAGAGACTCAGTGAAAGGACCAGTCATATATCAGGAAGCAATAAAGTGCATCCCGGGTGACAACTAGGCTTGAAGAAGACGTGGAGAGCTTCTTAAGTGCTAGGACTAAGGCTGTGTAATTTGTGTTTTTACAAGCTTAGTGAAACACTAGATTAGAGGAACACGTTGTTCCTTGAACCACTATAAAAACCCATGTGTGTCATTTACTTACTGCTTTTAATACTCGCTTTTACTCTAAACTGTCTAACTCTAAGAGACTTGACCTCTGTGTTCAGCAGAACTGGTCTTAAGAGTAAATAGAAGGCCTACTACCTTTACACGTTTCTGAGGCTATCCGGACAGAACCCCTACCTGAAGACCTTCCGCTGCCAGTCTGTTCTACCAACAGAATAGGCTATTCTGTTAAGTCTGGTATTGGGCTTGAAAAAGTTAAAAACCTGAACAGTCTAGTCACCTCCCCTCTAGACTATTCCTTGTGTAACCGGGACCAACAGAGGAAATCCAAGAAGGAATTTGTTCGAGCAACCAGGGCCCGAAAACATTGGCGAGGAAGATCATCTTGCAGGGGTATTATTAGTCGATCATTCAACAAGATTGTTTCCAACTTACCCAAAAATGCAAGATTTGTCAGCAATATGCCCCACTGCTCGGTCGGCCGACAAGCTTTTGTACACCAATGACCACGGCCCTGCCATTCGATAGGTGGGGGATCGACTTGCTAGGGCCCCTACCTACAAAGTTTGGAAGAAGGAAATACATTATCGTGGGGATAGACTATTTCACCAAGTGGGTGGAGGCTGAGCCTTTGGCCAGCATTACTGAATTCCAATGTCAGTGATTTGTCTGGCAGAACATAATCTGCCGGTTCGGCCTGCCCGAACAGATTGTCACAGACAACGGCCTGCAGTTCATCGGAAAAGGGTTTGAGGAGTTCTTGACAAAATGGGGAATTAAGCATTCCAAAGCATCAGCGGCCTACCCTCAGGCGAATGGCCAGGTGGAAAATATGAACAAAACTATCATGGATGGGATGAAGAAAAACTCGAAGATTATTCATCTTCATGGCCCGATAAGCTTAATTACATGCTGTGGACATACCGAACAACCCCCAGAACATCAACCGAAGAAATGTTGTTCGCTTTGTCATACAGATTCAAGGATAAGGTCCTGACCGAAGTTTTGGTTCCCACTCACTGAAGAATACATTTCAACCCAGAACAAAACGAGGAAGCTTTATGTGTCGAACTGCACTTCATTGAGGAAAGAAGGGACCTATCAACCAGAAGGATTGAAGAATATCACCGAGGAACCCAGGGATACTTCAATAAGCAGTTCAAGATTCAATCAATTGAAGTTGGAGATTTTGTCCTCAGAAAGAGAGAAAAAAGCAAGCCGCTAGAGGGCGAACAATTATCCAAAAATTGGGAAGGCCCTTACCAAGTCTATTGTAAGTACGCATCAGGAGCGTTCGGCCTAAAGACAGCTGAAGGCAGATCGACAGATACATGAAACGTAGAACACTTGAGGAAATTTTACCAATAAAATGGTTGTTGCCACCTCTTTTACAAAAAAGGGAGACATAACTCCTGGAAAAGGCCACAAGTATGGATGCATCGTAACGAAAAACTCGAACAGGGGAATAAAAACTATGGCTCAAAGCCTCACCTCGACCATGAGTATTGACGAACTGTGTTGACAAGGTCAAGCGGGGGAATCAAAACTATGGTTTGGAGAAGAGTCGTCATCTCAGCCATACATTTGGACGAACCGTTCTGGAAAACCGAACGGGGGAATCTAAACTGTGGTTTATGAGGTGATTGTCCAAACCAACCACAAGTATGGACGAACCGTTCGGCAAACATCAGACGGGGGAATCTAAACTATGGTTAAAATTCTCACCTCAGTCATAAGTATGGACGAACCATGTCGAAAGGGTCGAATGGGGAAATCAAAATTGTGATTTGGGAGGTGAGTCGTCACCTCAGCCATAAGTATGGATGGACTATTCTGGAAAACCAAACAGGGGAATCGAAATTGTGGTTTTGGAGATGGTTGACATCTCATTCATAAGTAGACTCGCCCGTAAATACTGACCAATGTGCTAAGGAAGGAATTCACGGGCAATATTTTCCAAGGCAGCGTTCAGGCCGGTGCCCCGCTGAAACTCAATGACCGCTTGGTTCTTAATTTTAGAAACATCAACGGTAAATGGGGCGGGGGATTTCTCCCGTTGCTTTCTAAAACTTCACCCCAGCCTCCTCAGCGGCCTACCGGCCTTCACCTTGGCCTTAAGGGTGTTGATCTCCCCATCACGACGCTGGACCCTCTTCTCCACGTCAGTCAGCTCTGCCACGGCCTTGCCCCCCCCCCCCCCAACTTGGTCACCGGTCTTGCAAATCAGCAGCCAATTTACGTGCAGCGGCGAGAAGGGTCTCAGCATCATCACGTTCACGAGCAAAGAGTATCATTTCCCACTCAGCCGCTAGGAAAGCTTTGTGGTAGTACACCCCGTCCTGAAAACACAACCATATGTAAAGCACAAGATCAAGGATAAAACTGGAAGGGACTAGTTGATGAGAATAATACCTTAGCAGTCTTGAGATGGCCCGCCTCAACCGGATCGGCCCAATGAACCATGTCAGTAAAGCTTGGAGGAGTCTTCAGGGCCAGGCTACACTAGAGAGACGTGGTTGTTTGACCAAACAATGTGTTTCCTTCGGAGTAGGGCCCGAGGCTGGAGAACTCTAGGTTTAGCCGATCGGTGACATCAACATCGGCAGAAACAAAGCCACCAGTCAAGGGGGGGAGGAAGAGCGGTCTTTTGCTTAATGGGCTCAGGACCAATCAGGTCCATCACATCAGTGGATAGTGCCATCTGATCATGGCGAAGCCGCTTCCGAGATAGATTAGAAGCATTTCGAATGGAAGATCATGTTTATTGGACTAACTTACCACCTTCAACGGTGATCTTCCCCTTACCCTTCCCGCTCGGGATAGAGGAAGTAGAAGCTGGTATCGTACGTCTCATCAGATTCTGAGCGATTATGCATGCATAAAAAAACGAGTACCGTTTAGAAAACATCAAGGGTATGACAGCCGCTGAACGACTAAAATTTGAAAAGAGTGATTACCAATGCCGACAGCCAGCTTCCTGGATGGCGTGAGGTAGGCCCGAATATTCTGGAACCCCGCCAATCGAAGTCTATCGGCCTGACACTGCAGGGCAACATCTAAGGTGGGCTCCTCGTCTCGAACCGGAAAGGCGTTCCACCGATCGGTAAATGGAAGGTTTTCGACCCCATGAACGAAGAAGAAACATTCCTCCCATTTGTCGGGAGGAGTGGGATTATCAGTGAATAGCTGACGCGTATGACGAGCGACCAGTCGCAAATAACCATGGTCCAGTACGGCTGGTAGCCATAATGGTAAAGGAAGAGATCCACATTTGGATGAATGCCCAAGTCATGGCATCAGATGATGAACTCGATCAGGAGACGATAAGTACCAGGGACGAACTAGCATGGCAACACCGAGACCCGGCGCAAGAACTCTATGATGAATGGATGCAAGGAAAAGCATAGACCGACAATTAGGGAGTCCAGGTGCATAAGTACATGGCCCGAACGGTGCCTCATCGAGTGGCGGATGAAGACCGCGTAATACTGACGAGGAAACGAGAGGAATTATCCGATCTGACGAACAGCTTCCGCAGATAGGCGCTGCCGCTGTCGCCGAATGATATTAAAATTTAAGGCCACTCTAGGGGGCCGTTCAGGCATCCTCCGCTCGTATATAATGACATCATCTCTCGAGTCTGCAAGTTCTGAAGACTTGCAACAGTTGTTTGCATAAATTTATGGAGTGTCTCTTCCAGGCTAGAAAGTCTTTGTTCGGTCCATGTCGTGTGACTCCCTTGACCCTGCTGAGGTGCTTGCTGTGGGGCCTGGGGTGCTTGAGGCTGATTAAAATTCCTATACTGCTGCTGCTTTCCATGCCCGTAGTTCCCGTGCTGATGTCGGGTGTAGGGCTGATTGTAATAGCCCTGCCTATGAAAATTCATCGCGTCTACTTGCTCCACTCTGGGGGGCTGCCAAGGTGTGTGCCATCATATTACATTCATGCGGCTAATGGAGTCCCCCACACATACTACAAGAAGGACTAATACGTCCTGAATTGCGGAATTCTTTCCGTTGAGCTTTCTTGTGAGCTTGCACTTGGCAAGGTTGGTGGAGTAACAGGCTCTTCTCTTTCTTGATCTCTTGGTTACTCTATCATAGTCTTCTCTTTTGAAATAATTTTAATCACTAAAAATTAACATTAACTAAAAAGCTCATAAAAATGTATTTTCATCTAGTTGTGCCAAACATACTCATAGTGTTTATTAATGAATTAAAGTAATGTCAAAAATAAGACTTACAGTTTTGGATTAGACAAAATAGGACCAATTTTAGTTTGAATAAATTTATGAGGAGGTATACCCTCTTAAACTTCTCGATTTGAATAACACGCATTTTAAGGAAATGATTATTTTCTTTGGACATCCTAAAAGGTAATTTTAATGTACACATTGTTTATTGTTTAACACTTTTTACATTATTTGGTCATTTTTTAAAAAGTATTTGTCCTAAATAGGACTAAAATAATAAGAAAGTTCCTAAATAGGACTACTCCCGAATTTATTACCTAAATAGGACTATTTTAATTTGTGTTCCTATTATGCCCTCCCCAACCGCGCGTTGTAGTCTCGATGCACCCAAACGTGTTTTAGAGTCCTGATGCAAACTTATCACTTTTCTCTCCTCACCTCTTTCCTCTATCCTCTCCATCCCCCCTCCATAGATCTAAATTTGAACCTCTCTTCTTCTCATCCCTCTTCTCTTCTTCAACAAAAACTTTAATTCTATTATGTTGGTGTAGATATCCCCCAACTCCGGTGATTTTTAGAGGTATGGATGGAGATTTGTTTCTCCATTTTCGACCACCGGTGAGCTGCGAACGGCAGTGAACGACGGCGAGTGGCGGTGAGCACTAGTGAGCGGTGACCAGGTATGGATGATGCATTTTCTCTTCTTCCTTCTTCTCCTCCCCCTTCTTCTCCTTCTTCTCTCTTCTTTTAATTCAATCAACGTTTTTTATTTTATGCAGTGAAGTTGTTGGCTTACTGCTTTTCTTCGCCCTTTTCTTCTTGTTTCTTTTTCTTCGTTGGGCGGCGTTGGGCGGCAAAGGCTTGATTTTTCTGTAGCGTGAAGCTACTACTGGTCGATTCCAACTTTTTTCCTTCCGTTTTTTTTTCTGATTCCAAATTTTCAGATCTATATGTGTAGCGTTGTAGCTACAGATCTATATGTCTTTGTCTGACTTTCTTACTTTTCGTTGTTTTTGCTCTTTCAATTGTTGTTTTAGCTTTTGTTCTTAAAAATTTGTATCATTTACAACCCAAATTATACCATAGTAATTTTTAAGATTTATGTTTTTGTAACATTTCAAATTAATATTCTAATTTGAATTTGAAATTGATATAACGAGTATTTTGAAGTATTTTCTATGCTATTAAAATGAAAATATTACGGATTACTTATTTGCAAATACAATATTAATAATATTATGTTTTTCATGTGAAATATATTTTCCGTATTTAGTGCCATTTTTATAAATGAGAGTGAGAAATACAATACTATTAATGCCATATTATTTTGCACATAATGCCATTTATATGGCATTAAGTCATAAAGATGAAAATACTATTAATGCCATCTTAATGCATTATTTATGACATTAAGTCATAAAGATGAAAATACTATTAATGCCATCTTAATGCATTATTTATAATGTCATTAAGATGCCAAAAAATGTCTCTTTTAATACTAAGTGCCATTAAATTGACATTGATATAGTGAGATGGCATTTTGAAGTACTTTTTTTAGATTTGAGATTCAAAGTGATGAAGTCAAAGGTGATGATACTGGAAGAGTTAGGGTGGCACTGGACGAGGCGGCGGTGACACAAGATCCGGCGTCGGCGGACATGGCGGCGTCCGATGGTGGCAAAATATGGCGGTGCCCAACGGCGGAGGGCAAGGCGGCGTATGGCGGCGGAGGTGTTTGGCGGCACTGACACCACATCGGCGCGGAACTGACACCACACCGGCGGCGGCATCTGGTGGTGCGGCGTATGATGGCGGCAGCAGGTGTCAGCTGTGGGTGGTACTGGTGGAGTGGCAGTGGTAGTCTGCACAAGAGCACTGTGTACCATTTTTACATTTGCGTACCAAACTGTATTACTCCATATTATCTATTCTCTATTTTTATAAATAAATTAAACATTTCATTAAGGGCAATGTTGTCCATTCGCGTCTTTTTACTCCTATGGATTCACACGGAACTTTGTAGTCCTATTTTTGCACTCTTATCTTATTTTAGTCCTAATCGGGGAACTATCTCTTTTTTAAAGGGGATATGCTAAACTATTATCAATAATGTTTCAAAACACTGAAAATCTTACTGCAACACAAAAATAACTCTTTGGCCAGGCGTAAAATAATTGAAAGAATAGCACAATATTTACCCGGCTTTTATTGGACAAAAATATGACTGGATTATTTTTTGACAAAATAGTGACGATTTATTCTTCCACGTCTTCTTCTCAAAAACAAAGTTCCGTGTAACACCCCGGTCCCGCAGGAACCGAAGTAGTTAATTACTTCAGACCTCTAGTACTGTCCTCACAAACCACCACGAGCCTTTACCGCGCACTTTGTCCAAATCCCAAGACTACTCCCGTGCAAGCACAAATAACTTTGGAGTTCTTAGCTGATGAGCTCCCTTAAAAGGAGATGCACCGTTGTTGGTATGAGTAGTATTATTAATTCTTTTAAATTGTATCTCAAGTGTTACAATCCCCCACTTAGAATCGCAACGTCCTCGTTACGCCCTTAAACAAACCTCAATCAAACCCCAGAATCTTGCCCCGTTAAGTGCCCGCTCGATATCCAACGGATAAGCACACTGTCGAAGGGTTGCTCTGATACCACCTGTAACACCCCGGTCCCGCAGGACCCGAGGTAGTTACTCGAGACCTCTAGTACTGTCCTCACAAACCACCACGAGCCTTCACAGCGCACTTTGTTCACACTCGTGCGCGCCCTAAGAAACTTCCCAGGGACCCATCCTAAGATTACTCCCGTGCAAGCACACCTAACTTTGGATTTCTTAGCCGATGAGCTCTCTTAAAAGGAGATGCACCTCTGTTGGTATGAGTAGGATTATTAATCCTTTTAAATTAATCTCAAGTGTTAGATTCCGCTTCTTCAATTGTGCGATGCACACGAACCCCAAGCACAGAGCACAGAGCAACACTTTGACACACAGAGCAACTTCCATCTCCTCTGCGCACATACAGTTAGACCGTCGCTTCCTCTGCTGCCATGGTCGTCTCTATCGCCCGTCGCCCGTCTCTGTTTCGTCATCGCTCGTCGCTGCTTGGCCATCGCCTGTTGCCATAGACTGCGCCTGACATCATCGTCGTCCATCTTGTTCGCGTCGATCTTCTCCTTCCGTTGCCATCTCCATACCCACACTGATCTTCTTCTCCTTATTCAATTTATTTCTCATCGTGGGGGTTGAATGGGAAAAGAGGCGATTTTCAGATCTAAATCTGGAATGGGGTGGTGTATAGGGTTGGGGGTCGCGGTAGGGCTGACAGGGGCGCAATGGGTTTGGTATTGGCTGGTTGGGGCAGTGGTGGGAGAAGGGTTGGTCATTTGTCGTCGTCTCGGGTGGGGGTTGGGGTTGGGACTGAGGCCCAATTGGGTTGTGACTGGTGGGGGCTGGGGAGGGGGCTAGGCGGTGGTCACGAGATGAAGCGGTGCAGCGGCGATCAATGGACAGTGTCACTGTGGCCGCCAGCGGTGTTACTGTGGCGGTGTCACTGTGGCCGACGACAGTGTCCCCGTGGTGGTGCCACTATGGCCGGTGGCGGTGTCCCCGTGGTGGTGTCACTATGGCCGGCGATGGTGTCACTGTTGCTGGCGGGGGTGACCGGCGGCAGTGACATCCGGTAGTTTGAAAATGACATGAAAAATGAGCAATGACATGAATATTTGAGTCACTCCACATGATCATGATAGACTATTGTCTATCATATATTGTCTAGAGAAAAGGAGAGCTAGAGAGAAGGAGATTATATAAATGATCATTCAACCGTTTACACGACTCCCAAAGCGAGTATTTATAGGAGAAATGAGGCCTTGCCTTTCAGGCTTGGGCCGGACAAGCCCAGTTACAATAAAAGCCCGGTAAATGGCTAAGAAATGGTATCTAATCTATTTTAATGGGAATATATATATATATATATATATATATATATATATATATATATATATATATATATATATATATATATATATATATATATATATATATATATATATATATATATATATATATATATATATATATATATATATATATATATATATATGGAGCGGTTCCAGTAAGAACGGACTCTCACGAATTATCTTTGAAGCGAAAACATAACGACACCACATTTGAAAAGGATCGTAAAAGAAGGAAAGAGTTGTAAAAACCCAAAATACCCTCTACGAAATTATTTTGAAAAAGTAATAAATGTCTTAATCTAACGGTTGGAGATTGTTCTTATTTCTCTCATAAGATGGTGTTCCTCCTGATCGTGTCCATCCGGAGGGACAGGACCCGCCGTCCGGCCGTCGCCATTTGGGGCCCTTCCCGGTAGAATTTTTTGCTGAAATTGTTTGAGCATGTTCTTCATGAAGTCTAGTTTATCCATGTCAAATTTCAGCTAAAAATTCAATCGGGAAGGCAGTCAAATGATTTTTGGAAGTTAACTGCGCAGTTTGTATACATATAAAACGCAGTTATCTTCCAAAAATCATTTGAGTTCCTTCCCGGTTGAATTTTTAGCTGAAATTTGGTATGGATAAATTAGACTTGATGAGGAACATGCTCAAAAAATTTCATCAAAAACTTCCACCGGCAAGGGCCTCTGATGGCCTTGGCCGGACGGCGCCTCCCGTCCCTCCGGGTGGACCTGATCTTTTATATATATATATATATATATATATATATATATATATATACACACACACACACACACACACACACACACACACAAATGTTCAGGTCAGGAGTTCTTGACCGGAACCGTCGTCCGGACCGCGGCGTTTGGCCGCCTTCCGGGTGGAATTTTTTGATGAAATTTTTATCACATGTTCTCCATCAAGTCTAGTTTATCCACAAAAAAATTCAGCCAAAAACTCAATCGGGAAGGTCGTCAAATAATTTTTGCAAGTTAACTGGTCCAGAATATGTATTTTCCGGACCAAATTTCTTCATCAAGTTGACTGTGTATTTTGTTGCAGTCAACTTCAAAAAAAGATTTGAACGCCTTCCCGGTCGAATTTTGAGCTGAAATTTGGTATGGACAAACTAGACTTGATGAAGAACATGCTCAAAAAATTTCATCAAAAAATTCCACCGGGAACCACCCCAAACGGCGGAGTTCGGACGGCGCCTCCCGTCCCTCCGGCTGGACCTGATCACTTCTATATATATATATATATATATATATATATATATATATATATATGGAGCGGATCAGGTGAGAAGTGCTCTTAGGCTGAGAACTGCGAAGTTAAACTTATAGACTAAATATAGGAACTTTTAACCAATAAATCATAACTTATAGACCTCTAGAAAATAATTACAAAAATGCCACCGCAAAAAAATAATTACAGAAACCTGGAAATTTTTTTGACGCGGTGGCATTTTCGTTATTATTATGGAGAGCTTTATAAGTTATGATTTATTGGTAAGTTCCTATATTTAGTCTATAAGTTTACTGCGTTGTAAGATCATATGCAAATCCAAGGGCTAAGATTACATCTCACTTTTCATTTTAAGGGGCACTTCTCACTTGATCTTTTCCCTATATATATATATATATATATATATATATATATATATATATATATATACTAGTTGTGTGCGCGCGCGATGCGCGAGGGTGTAAATGCCCAATGTGTTACTTGTTTGAAAATATTTTATTTGTTATGATTACTTTTGTATTTTACATATTAACATTAAAATGAAGTGAAAATCTTTGAATTTTTATGGAAGTAGCTTAAAGCATTACAAATAACCTAATGCCAAAATAAAATCTCATATATAAAACTAAAACGTAGTAGTAGTGAACCCAAATAACACAATAATGAATTCCATTTAACTAATGGAATTCCACAGATTGTATAGGAATTGATCAAAAAGACAAAAATAGTCAAATAGAGACTTCACTCTAAGAATGGCTGTCAGTTTCATCACTTTCATGTTGACTTCTATTCTCACTGGGATAGAGATTTAGAAATCTATAAGAATGAGTATAACAATACCTTTTACCTTTCACAAAACCACATATACCACATTTATCTTTTAGAGTTGAATATTGAGCTAAAAAGAATACACTATAAATGACCTAAGAATACAAACCGCTAATTAGATGATCTATTTAATCAGTACAGACTGCACTATACAAATAGACTCCCTTACAAGAATACACAAAGATTAGTTTCAATCGCTTAAATCATACAATATTGTACTGAAAAAACGGAGTGGTAAAAGGAGTACGGGTATCTAAAATGACAAGTGTATCAGAAGTATGTATCCCCTCCATGTTGTGAAGGCGAGATCCTGCAGACTCAAGGTAAAAACGAATTATTTAACTTTCACTAACCTGGGGCACATGTTATAATACCATACAAAAAATTAGCAATATTTTTAAATCGAAATAATCTGATCTTCCCCATAGTGGGTTGTTTAGGGAAAAGGTCTGTGAAAACCTCAAATATTAATAAAATGGGGAAATTTCCAAAATAGGAGAATCGGTAGCAGCATCTAGGTGAAAATTCCGACGATCGACAGTGGCAGTCCGGATTTAGAAGTCTATGGACTTTTTAAAAGTCTATAAACTTATCTATGGATTTAAAAGTCAATAGAATTCATTCATAAAAAAGTCTATAGATTTAAAAGTCCATAGACTTTTTTAGAAGTCCATGGATTAAAAAAAGTCCACCAAAATCCATTTCAATACACCCCCCTAACTCTCTTTCTTCCTATTCTACCTTTGACATATTTTAATAAAAAAAATTATTTTTATTTATAATAAACATTTTTTTTGCAAGATAGCATTTCCCCCGGTGATTCATTATTTTTCCATCATTTGCAATGGAGCCAAAGATTCATTATTTTTTGGCTTGAGAATATGATTGAATAAAGCAAAATGGCTCACCAAACTGTCTGCGCTTCTTTGCTATGAAGCGTCAGTCAGTCCATGCATTTTTTGGACGCGTTTTTCAATATGGATCATCCGGAAACAACCTCTCTGTGCTTTAGTACAAGGGTAAGACTGTGTACATCCGACCCCCCCTACCCCACCGTAGGTGGGAGCCTTTGTGGAACTGGGGTAAATGATGATTGATTGATAGTATTTCCCCCGGTGATCGACGTAGACAAATGAAGTAGTGAAAACTGTTAATACTAACCAATGAAGTAGATGGATCATAGTTTTCATTAATGTGCCATTTGTAGGTTCGATTACATTTGAGGAAATACGGTCTCGTGATCAAAGGAGTTCTACCCTATCTGCAAAAAACACAAAGTAAAAAGGTCTTATTAGCAACACAAATATTATTACGTAATCATCAAACACTGAAATTGATAAGAAAGTGTATCAACTATTAAAAAGATGAAAACCATTTGTTATACTTTTCAAGACTTAGATGAAAGCAGCTGCTGATAAAGACCCACAAACTTGAAATTACTATCAACCAATTAAAAATAAAAAATCTATGGGCAAAATACGAAAAGACAAATTGTGATTTCATCTAGAAATCACAACTGAGATAGCAAAAGGCTAATATATTTAGGCTGAAAAGCCTAATGATCGAGTTAAACACCCAATTGTTGAGAGTGTGTCTACAAAATGACTTCTAAATGTCTAAGATATTCAACCAAACACGAGCTTAAACTGCCGTTGATAAGCTGAAGGGCTTCTTCACAGTTGCTAAGCAATCATTTGGGATGCTTTATAGATCATAGTTTGTCATCTGATTCAATTAAGGAAGATTTTGAGTACTTCAAAGAAAACACTATGTAAGAAGCCGTTATGCATGTAAAAGGAATCAATAGAGGAAGATTATGCAGACTATGTAATTAGCAGCCACATTGTATTTAATGTAAAACCAATTACGAGCCTTAGAACAGTTTTTTATTTCCTTAAGAGATCCATAATTGAAATCAATCATAATGCACTAAAAAGAACATACTCATTAGTAATAGTATAGGGAAAACCCCATAAAAATTAGCAATAAATTACTTGCAGGTTCCAGAAGGTAACATTGTTATGACAGAGAGAAGTGCAGATAATCTTGATGCAAACATCATGGATTTGGGAGGAGCCACAATCACCTCCTCTATACCAACGGCTCCCCAGCTTTCCTTACCACCACAGCTACACCATATTCAATGAAACCATAAAGACTTATGAGTACAAGCATGACTATATCAGTCACACGGTAGTCAATGCCATTAAAAAACAAAAAACTTACCTCGGCACTGAATTGGCTTCCCAACCATTTTCCCATTTAGTGCTAGTTTCTCAGATTTTGAATCCATGTCATAGACTTAATACAACGGGCACTGGCGGACAAACACTCTTCTTTCCGACCTGTAGAAGAAGTTCTATTTAGTTTGAGAGCTGAGCAGATAAGCTTTTTTGGCATCAAGTGCGGAGTAGTGAAAAGTCTTGGTACTAACCAATGAAGTAGCTGGATCATAGTTTTCATCCATGTGCCATTTGTTAATCTTTGAACTTCATGTTGAAGACTTCTGTAGGCAGAAGCTCTTGTATGAGCGCTGCCCTCTTTATTATTCTTGTTAATCTGTAAACTACTACTCCACTTTAATAATGTTTCTATTTAATAAAGGCTAATAATAATTTTCTAAACATCGCTATAATTAGCGTTTGGAGAAAGTACACTAAAAAACATGCAGCTCCTAACCCACTTTTTAGTATGCACTCCAAAAACCACATCTCTTATTCAAAATTTTGTAAAGCATTTCAGTTTAAAGGCAAAGTGGATTGTGTGTGCAGCTGCAACAATATTCTGTCACTAATGTATTCTTAACTCCACACTATGACAAAATTAAAGTTGGAATGTAAGAATCATTGTTGGTACTGTTTTTAACGAAAATATCAGTAACATTATAGGTATACTTTTAGTAATTGGCTGATATAATTTTTGGTTAAGTCTTCATTTGTAATTGATTGGAAAATTCAACAACTATAAAAGAGTACTGAGCAGTGACATACCCAATCAGATTATATTTTGTTCTAATCTGGTCAGTAGTAGTTCCTATAGTGTGACAACTTACAGGACTCTGGTTCCCCGAGTTCAACTCATTCTAGGTGAATATATTTTAGCGATACAATTAAATATTATGATACATAGTGTGACAGTTCTATCTTCATTAGTGGTTCTGTTTTTAACAGAATCATACCAAATTACTAATATTATAGGTGAGCTTCAATCAATTGTTTGCTATATGGTTTTTGATTAACTCTTCATTCACAATTGACTGGAAATTCAAAAGCAGCACAAACAGGGGAAGAAAGCAGGGAGAGGGTATGCTTATAGTGCATATGAGGTCCAGAAGCGCTGAAGTTTTTCCTAAGGCTGCGCCCAAACCCATTTATTTTTGTCATCTGGAGAAGGAAGCCCGTACATCATCCAGATGAAATCAATGATAAGGAATTCAATAACATAATAATGTGGGTATTAAAGAGGAAAGAGATGAGCATAGCTGAGCACAATGCGGAGAAACGGCCTGAAAAGAAACCCAGACAGTTGGCCCATGAAGGAGGAAAGATGGGAGCCAGCGCGGTTTGGTTCAGACGCGGTTGATAGCTGCCATGCGCGAATACAAGGTTCGGGGCGCTCGAGATAGAAGCGGGGGAGCTCTAGGCCTCTAGCTGTGTGAAATCAGGGTCAAGCACTTAAGCCGTAATAGCAGGAGGTAAACGGAAATTATAATGGGCCGTAACGGGGAGCTAGACGGGAGTTAAACGGAAATTTTAATTTCTTTAAGAAGTACATGGAGTAAAACACAATGTACAATCCAATAAAGCACATGATTACACCAACATAATTTTCAGCCCTAAAATGCCCTAACCCTCATTGAGGATTATAAGATTTAAGATATATATATATATATATATATATATATACATGAGTAGTCTTCTTGTCCAGCCGGCCTGACGGGAACCGCCGTCCGGCCGAGGGCATTTCGGGCACTTCCCGATGGAATTGTTTGATGAATTTTTTTGAGCATGTTCTTCATGAAGTCTAGTTTATCCATACCACATTTCAGCTCAAAATTCGATCAGGAAGGCTTTCAAATAATTTTGTGAAGTTAACTGGGCAGTTTATATGTATGAACTGACCAGTTAACTTCACAAAATTATTTGAATGCCTTCCCGATCGAATTTGGAGCTGAAATTTGGTATGGATAAACTAGACTTCATGAAGAACATGCTAAAAAAATTTCATCAAAAAATTCCATCGGGAAGTGCCCGAAATGCCCTCGGCCGGACGGCGGTTCCCGTCAGGCCGGCTGGACATGAAAAGTCCTCATATATACATATATATATACATATATATATATATATATATATATATATATATATATATATATATCTGTGTGTGTGAATAAATAGAGTGTACAACAATGTAAATGCTATCTATTGAGTGTACGTGGACCGCTATCAGGGCTCAGTAGTCATGAGACTGAGGTCTGAGCCCATATACTCTATCAGATCATCTTTAGTTATTTTGCATATAATTTGTTCTTTATTTTCATAATAAAATATATTTTAAATTTTCTTCTTCTTCACAAATCAGCAGATTGCATCAGTCTAAGAACTTCAATCATAACTTTAAAATTTTCAGCTGAATCAACTAATTGAGTAGTTTCGATATACCAAACGCCAAACGGACTCTAAGGGGGGTGTACTGTATTAGGAAATAATGACAAAATTTTAAAAGCCCATGGATTTTAAAGGTTTATGTGTATTCAATGTGGACTTTTAAAAGTTTACAAAAGTTTCGGTGTATTCAATATAGACTTTTAAAAGTCCATAAAAGTATAGGCGTATTCAAATTTCCGTTCATTCTTATGGGCTTCTTAAATGACGGATTCTCGTGGACTTTTAACTCATTTTTAGTACATTAATTCTCTACAATTGTTTCTTCTTTTGACCAAAGATTTCCGAGGACTTTTATAGTCGTCTTCTACTCATCACAAGTACGCAGAGATCTGATTGCAGATTTAGCTAATTATTTATCCGCAATAAAAAACCGGCCAACGAGTCCTGAACTAATACCGGTCGGGACGGAAGGTGAGTATCAGGATGGTCTCAGTATGCAAGATTTGAACATTAAATTTTGATTTTTTTTTTATCATTTTAAGATAAACAAAGTTGAACAAGAAGTTTCTACATTAATATTGATACCCAAGATAAACTAATCTTTTCAATTTTAAAAAAATAAAAAGTGATAATTTATATGTCGTCTTACGAAGAAAAATGTAGGGGTGAGATCGGTTCAGTTCTTGAACCGTTAATCCCATATGGATTCGGTTCTTGAAGTGAACCGATATAAGAATCGATAGTATTTAATCACCGTTAAACGGCTAACACATAAAAATAGAATTTCAAATTACTAAATATTTAACGTAAATAAGTACGGAGTGTAAAAAATTTAACAAGCTAAAAATGAAAAGAAAACAATTATGAAAAGAAGAAAAGCTCGATTACACCTATGTTCATACCACATGTAGCAATGAGTGTAATGCTTGTGTAATTATCAATGTTCTTACTTCTTACTCATTGAATTGTGTAGCAGCAAATCAGCAATAATAGAGGCCTAGAGGGTGCATCCGTGTATTTCATTTTTTATTGTTGTGGGTCTACCACCTGGTGTTATGTACTAGTACTACGTAGTACGTACTTATATAAGATACAAATTATTTTATTGGATATATTATACTCCCGTCCCAATTTGATGTACTTATTTTCTTTTTGGGATGTTCCAAAATGATGGTACCATTTCCTTGTTTGGAAAGTATTATTAGGTGCATTCCCAATTTTACCCTTTCAACTATTTCCCAGCCCCAATTACTTCCCCCTGTATCGTATCGCAGTTCTTCTTCCTCACCAATCTCCCCCTTCTGTAGGAAGCGTATACGGTACAACCGGCTGTACGGTGCCATCCGTACAGCCGGTGGCATTTTTGCAATTTTGATGAAAAACGCGGCTTCTTTTGAATGAACATTAACGCAATTTTGTTGAGCATCAAGTCTGTTCTTTTGAGTATTAGGAGCCTAACGGTGAGCATCAGTGATGTCTGCTTCATACCTTATACATCACTTTCTGTTTATTATTTTTCGTTTATTAAAAAGTCTTAAGTTATGTCTATAATCAATTTCAATTACTTTTAATATGTGAATCTAATGTAATATGATATGTTTGAGATGTGCAACCTTTTAAAATTAGCATAAAGCAGTACTACATGAGCACACATAACTTACAAAATGAGTATAAAAAAAATAAAAAAATGCATTTGTGTGTGATTATTCATTTTGAACGTTATACTCATGTGAATTTAACATAAAACTCATTTATAATGTAGTATGATATGTTTGAAATGTGTAACCTTTTAAAATGAGCATAAAGCAGTACCACATGAGCACACATAACTTACAAAATGAATATAAAAAAAATCAAAAAATGCATTTGTGTGTGCTCATTCATTTTGAACGTTATATTAATGTGAATTTAACATAAAACTTATTTCTAATGTAATATGATATGTTTGAAATGTGCAACCTTTTAAAATGAGCATAAAGCGATTCCAAATGTCATACATAACTTACAAAATGAGTATTAAAAAATTCAAAAGCTCATTTCTGTATGCTCATTCATTTTGGGCACGACACTCATTTGAGTTTAACATACAAACTCAGTTCTTATGTGTCCAATATTCATATGTGAATATTCATTCCTTTTGGACATTATACTCATTTGTCTTTAATATCAAACTCATTTCGATACAAACAGATCCACAAAGAGCTTTCAACTCCTTTCCCTTCTTCTTTCTATAAGTCAGCCCAGAAACAGGGGTGGGAAGAATTGAATCTCAGGTCAAAAGCGAAATCCACATTTCATTTCGCGAGTTGGAGACCTGGGAAGTCGATGCCCCATCTTCATTGATGCCCATTCTTCTTCTTGGCAGATGAGTTGCAGCGCACATATTAATTACAAAAAAATCTGACTGTACCGTGTGCACCGTAGAGGCTGTACCATGGAATTTAAGCCTTCTGTATCACTGCATCACTTACGTTCTTTCCTCACCCGAAATCCCAATTATCCCCAATTCTCTACTATCAGCATCTTCCTCATAGAACCCTACCCTCAATCTGGGGCATCAATCTCGACCCAATCTTCTCTATCCCTACGACCCTTCCCTTATACTCCATACGAAGTATGCCCGTCTCCAGACTGTTAGTCTCCCACTCTCCCTCCCCTTTTCGAAGCATCTCGTGAAGCATCAGGGACTGAACGGCCAAAGCAAGAACTCTCAATTTTTGGTGCTTTTGTAAATGAAATACTCAACACAGACGTTGTTCAGTAGAGGCCAATCGGCCAAAGCAAGAACTCTCAATTTCTGGTTCCTTCTCCCATTTTTTCGTTTGCTTTGTTCAGTAGAGGCCAGTCTGGCACATATATTTGATTCTCCATTTATTAATTTAAGAATGGTGTGGATGGATCGGAGGTAGAGGTATGGGAGACTTAGTAGGGAAGAAAATGGATGAAGCGAAATGGAAAAAAAAAAAAAAGAGGCAGAGGAGTCGGGTAGGCTACAGGTAGAGAAGAAGACCGAGGTAAGTAAAAAGCCTGGAAAAAGTAAGGACAATTTTGGAATTTCCATACCCCTTCTTAATTTCCGCATCCAAATGAAATGGTATCGTCTAATCGGGACGGAGGGAGTACTTCCTAAGACCATTTGTAATGGTGGGGAGTCTAAATTGTTAAATTTGGACTTCGTCCACATGAAAATGGTGTTTACACTTCGCCAATACTGTTTTTTCCCGCATTCGTGCGCCGTCAATAAAATACACTCTGCATATTTTTTATCTATCAATTTAGTAAAACCTTAATTAAGTTATTATAAAAAAATATTTTCCTTTTAATTTTTTACCTAGAAAATTATGAAGTAAAAGATACGCATTTCGATGTAAAAAAAATAAATTTCACTAACTTTTTTAAACGGTTTTTGGTTAACAAAAAACAACTTAGTTAAAATAAAATTCGATTATGGAATATTCAATTATTATTTGTGAAGGCTTGATGAATTAAAAATTCGTGTTTTGTGCTTTTTTGGGTTCAACAAAACTTCAACAGTTAAAATTTACTTATTTTCATTTTATATATTACATATTGGTGTCATATGAAAGATCATAAAAAAATATGAATTTTGATATATTTTTCGAAGAATTTGGAGAAAAAATAAAAAAGTTATAAGAGTTTAAAATTAAATGAGATTTTAATGACGTAAGCGTGACATTATCCTGACGTGAGCAGAATGCACACCAACGCGCAGAAGCGGCCGCTTTTCTTCTTTTTTTTCTTTTTCCTTTTCTTTTCCCATGTCAACCCAACTCTCTATTTTTAGACTCCTCCCCTCCCCTTCCCATTTTTACTCCCTCTCTTAATCTCCCACTACACTCAATTAAGAGTCTAAAAATTCCATATTTAATTTTTTGACTCCTAATCTGGAACCACTACAGATGGTCTAATAGTACTCCCTCCGTCCCAATTAGACGGGGGAGTACTCCATAATATAAAGTGACAATAATAATAACATCGAATACGTTTAATTAAATACAAGTTCATAATTTAAATATAAAAAGTTACATTCGAACTCGTAAGGCCAAACAAAGAAAGAGTATTAAAATGCACAAATGTCTTTTTTGTCTTTTTTATTTATTAACCGCTAAAAACGAATACCCATCCGTCCCCAATTAAGTTTCTGGTTTGACTTCACATATTAAGAAAATAAATTTGACTTTACAGTGGAGTGCACTGTTTTGCAGTGTTTAAACACTGTTTGACACTGTTCGGACACTATTTGGCACTGTTTAACACTGTTTAAATTATTGTTTTGTAATCTGCCGGTCAAATCCGCTGACTCAATCCGTTAGTCAAATCTACTAACTCAGTCCACCCTAATTGCCAAACAAGCTCACTTTTAATTATGAATTTTAGTTTCATTTCATATGTCCAGCAATCGCTACGATGCCTAATGCTTGCGCTCTCAGTTTGTTCACCTTCTCGCCAATCGCACCATTCAAAGAACCAATACCCTCTTCTTCATTCACTCGATTCTCCTTTCTGTCTTTCCCGAAATCGCTTGGCGGATCGCCAACCCGTTTGTTCCGAATTGCAGTCAATGCATCCGGGTCGGACAATTTCATCACCGACGATGCGTTCGGGGATTATCCTTGGGATTCCTCCGGTTCTTCGGATCCTTGTGAGAATTGTTCAAAAAAAAATGATTTCCTTATGTTATTGTGATGAATCTTATCAAGTTTTTGTCCTTTGTGCTCAAACGAAAATGATTTATGGTGATTGTTAGTTGTAGTTTCAGTACCGCTTATTCGTCTGTGTAATTGAATACTGATCTGGTTCATTCAGTAGAATGTAAAAAAATAAAAAATTGTTTTTGTACAAAAACTCCATTTATATTTGATCACCTTCACTTGTCATTGTGCATGTTTAGGGCGGTGCAAGGCCTTTAAATTTGCTGAATCGTTAATTCAAATAGATAAATAAACCAAATTGTGGCTATGTTTGGCACACCTTCCGGTAAAGCTAGACTGAAAGTGGTACTCATCATTTTAAATAAGCTTTTGGATGTAAAAGTTCAAATTTGGAGTTAAAATTTTTAATGAGAAATATGTAGAAGGTGTTTTTCTTTTTTCATAACTTAGTAGAGTGCTAGTGGAAACGAACAGAAAACATCAGAATTTATGTGAAGCTATACAGAGGGTTAGGGCGTATGAAATACTGTTTTATTTCAAAACCTCCTTTTGTTCTCCTAAATAGCGTTTTTAACATAATTATTATTATAGTTAAGCAAAAAAATTATAAGCTATACGCTATAGTTAAACTATAGTTAAAAATTATAAACTATAAGCTATAAGCTATAGTTAATCATATTTAACATATGATTATGATACTCTTATTTGCAAGTATGCAATATTGTGGTTTTGGGAAAACAATTAGGTCTGCATTATTGTATATTTGTATGTATAGCATTGTGTGGTGAAATAATGTCACATTCAAAAGATAAGTGTAGAAGTTGCACATGTTGCACTGGATGTGTGAAAATACTAGAAAAGACTATTTGAGAAATGAGAGTCTCAATTGTAATGGTTTTGACCATGTGTGTAGAAGATCAATTGATGCACCTATTAGACTAATAGAGAGGTGGTGAGAAGTTCGGGAATATGAGGAAGAGGAAGACCCAAATATACGTGGATTAGAGGAATTAGGAGTGTTATGTTACTTCTTGTGTTGAATGAGAGTATGACTTGGAGAGAGAAGTGAATGCATAATATTTGAGGGAAGTATTGATCTCATTTCGTCTTTTCCATTTTTTTCTTTTTTTTTCTTATATTCTTTATCTTTTTATCCTTTTTATCTTATCCTTATTAACTTACCCTTTTTATCTTTATCTTATCTTTTTTATCCTTTTATCTCATCCTTTTTTATCATTTTTAATCTTTTTTACTCCTTCCGTCCCTATATAAAAGACATACTTTGATTGACACACATCCTAAGAAGGAATACTGTTTGACACCGTTTGAACACTGTTTGACACTGTTTTGCATAGTTTTGTTTGCCAAAAAGGGAAACTTGCCTTTTATATAGGGACAACCCAAAAAGGAAAGTGTGCATTTTATTTAGGGACGGAGGGAGTATCTTTTTAGCTCCGATCTCATTTGTCGATTCATGTTAGTTGTCTCTAACTCTTTTGGGACTAAAGTTTCGATATTGCTGTGTGCAACATTTGTGGTTTCTGTGGGCTGCAGGAGGAGCTACAGTAACCACATTCTATTTGGTTTTCTTATATTAAGGTAAAACTTCAGCTTAGGATTGGGATCTGATAGTGGAACCAAGAGCATACACACTATAATGTAACTTTTCAAAAGACTATAGGCAACTTGATTTGTTATATATTCATTGGGTTTATTTGGGTACTAATCTTTAGTCTAGGTATGTACTTATGTCATGTTGTTTGTGTGTGCAATATGTAGCGGTGCAATGGGTACAAGAGGATAAAGTCACCCTGTTCACCACTGATGGGCTGATACAAATAGGTGGGAATTTCGTCCCACAACGTATTTCAGATGTATGCCATTAAACCTCTCTTGCACACATTTTATATACAATTTTGCAGTTTCACAAATGTGCTTGGCAAAGAAAAAAACTGACATGAATCAAAAGTAGTTATGCACTCGGTGCTCTTTCTAATAATCACTGCATATGCAGAAGAAGAGAGGAAAAGTGAAAATAGCCAAAAGAGTACAACGGTACAAAGAGAGTGATTACATGGATCCACATCAAGTCCTCTGTTTGGGTTCACTTTTTGATATTGCAGCAACAAATGTAAAGATTTCTGTCTTCCAGTTTTTTCTTTATTTTCCTACCAAAGGTATATTGAAAGGGCGATGAGTGCCAATCTGGATCAGGGTCTTGACATGGGCAGAAAGCTATGTATTCTGGGATTTTGCCGTTCTGTTGAGATGCTGAGTGATGTTGTGGAGGACATAGTACTGGAACAAGGTGGTGAGGTAGGTACTTATCCATTTTTCGTTTCATTTGTATCTCCTTTAGTCCTTACGAGCGGAAGATTCTTTGCCGTATTTAGAGGTAAAGACAATGAATCTAAATGGGTGCATCTACACCATGCAATTACTGCCTACGCTAAAGAGATGATTATCTGTGTAGGTCGTTTGTGCAGAAAAAGGAAGCAATGATGGCGGCTTGAATGAAAGGCTAACGATGACAGTTTCTGTTCCATTTCTTTGGGGGGTCCCTCCTGCTTCTGAAACACTCCGGGTTGCCATCCGAATTGGTGGTGGCATCGTGGAGAAAGTTTATTGGCGATGGGATTTCCTATAAATTATTATGTAACACTACAATTTCTAATGCCAGTGTTGTGTGTATAGTATGTATTCGTGTGCGCCTCCCTGCACAAAATAACCCCCACTCCCATGCATCCATCACCCGTGTGGAAATAAAGTTGAGGGGAGTTTAAGTAACGCCAAAAAAATATCTACAGAACTTGACTCCAGTCAACTGCGTACCTTCTGTATTGACATTCTCTTCATTGTTTTTGATATATCCTCACGCACCGAGTGTTGAAAATAACTTTCCTCCTATTCCACATTTCGGCCGTCAGTCTTTTTCTCAGCATGCATGTGGGAGGCCTAAATCTCTTTGTTACTCTATTGTTACTTCTTTTCGGTGGCCACCAGTTGGTGTGGCTGGAGGAGGCAGTGGGGTAGGGGTGGGGCAGGGACATGGGTGTATATAGAAATACTCTTTATACTACGGCTTTGTTTGCAACCACTTGTGCTTAAATAAAAGCACTTTTTGGGAAAAAGTGATTAGTAGTAAAAGTTGGTAGTGTTTGGTAAAATAAGTGCTTTTTGTGTAATAGAAAAAGAAAAAAGTAGATTCTACATGAAAACCGAGATAGTAAAAGTTGGTAGTGTTTGGTAAAATAAGTGCTTTTTTCTTAAAAAAAGCCAAAAGCACTTATATACAGAGATTGCAAACAGAGCCTACATCCATCCCCGCTTAAGCTTCTCGTTGAGCGGGGATATATAGTTTTGAGAAATAGTCTTGATGGCTATATATTTAATATTTATTGATTACTTTTTCATTTAATAGTGCTAATTATTTCCTAAAATAGAAATGGAAAGCTTTAGGTGGGGTAGTGGTGGACCCGGTTCGGGCCGCCCGGCCCGAGACCGGCCCGGCCCGTTATTGTGCGGGCCCGGAACCGGCCCGGTTCTCGGGTCCGGGTCAGGTTCGGGCACCGAACCGGTGGGGGTGGCGGGTCCGGGCTCGGGTGTAGTTTTTGGCGGCCCGGCCCCGGGCCTAACGGTCCATTTTTTTTTTTAAAAAAATTCTTTTTAAATTAAAAAAGCCTTTTGAGCACTTGACCCACTTCCCAAACGGCTATATAGCCGTTGGGTGGGTACCAGGGGGGGTCCGGGGCCTTTGGGGGGTGGGGGTTAAAAAAAAACTATAAATACTCCTAATTTTAAACATTTTTTCACACATCTCCAACTCTTCCTAAATCCTACTCTCTACTCATCTCCATATTCATCTTCTCAAATTCTCTTATTCTCCATTATATTTTATTTTACTATTTAATACTTATACAATTATTATAGGGGAAATCCATGCCAATAATCCCTACTTTTAGTGGTTCTACAATAATAATCCCTACCGAAAATGTCTATACAAATAATCCGAACTCATAAACACGTCTACATAGATAGATTAAATCTTCCATGAATAAAAGTTCATTCACCTAAATCAAAGACCGGATTAAATTTATATTTCAATGCATTACACTTCTGCAGTTTTGCGGTACAAATGTTTGTTAGAAGCGTTTTATATTGATTTTTAAAATATACTAATAAGGATTGAGTCAAAATTATGACTCGATGGATTATATTAACTCTTAAGGTAACCTTTTTTTTATTATTAATTTTCTACTGTAAACTGTTTTGATTTATTCAGTAAACCAAACCCATGCACTGTACTAGTAGTTCTTTCATTTAGTTCTTTGAAACATGAATTAAAATGAAAATATAATCATTTTTTAAGAAGATTAAAAGTCCATTAGGTGAATGTCTGTTGCTCATGGAAGATTTATTCTATTTATGTAGACGGATTTACGAGTTTGGATTATTTGTGTAGACATCTTTGGTAGGAATTATTATTGTAGAACCACTAAAAGTACGGATTATTAGCATGAATTTCGCCATTATTATATCTACTTATATATTAATTATCTACTTATAAATACATATACTATATTACTTATATCTCTTATCTACTTAATCTCTACTTATATCTCTTAATACATACATACATACTACATCTACTTAATATATACTTTATATATTAAAGTATTAAATATACTTTATAAACTATTACTATATACTTAATACATAATAATATCTACTTCTCTACTTATATTTCATATATACTTATTTTCTTATTCTCCAATCTCTAATTCTCCATTATACTCTAATATTTAATTCTTATATAATTACTATATCCACTTAATAGTTAATACATACATTCTACATCTACTTAATATATAATTTATATATTAAAGTATAAAATATAAGTGTATTACTCATCTTATAGTAGTATACTTATATATTATATACTATAAACATTATATTATATATTAGTTACTATAACAAGTATTATACTAGTTAATTAGTTAATTAGTATTCTTGTTACATTTTTCATTATACTAGTTAATTAGTTAATTAGTATTCTTGTTACATTTTTCATTATACTAGTTAATTAGTTAATTAGTATTCTTGTTACATTTTTCATTATACTAGTTAATTAGTTAATTAGTATTCTTGTTACATTTTTCATTATACTAGTTAATTAGTTCATTAGCATTCTTGTTACATTTTTCATTATACTAGTTAATTAGTTCATTAGTATTCTTTTTACATTTTTCATTAAACTAGTTAATTAGTTCATTAGCATTTTTGTTACATTTTTCATTATACTAGTTAATTAGTTCATTAGTATTCCCATTAATTGCTAAAACAACTCTACTTCAAAAAACTAGTTAATTGTCATTATAGTTAAAGTCACATTATAATATTTTCAATTTATATTTGAACGAAAAAATAGTAGTTCAATCATTTATTTAAAATACTTAACATTTTATTTAAGTAGTTTTTACTAAATTAAAGTACTTGAAAAGTTGCTATAATTTTAATTTTAGAGTCACACATTAATTCTACTTTGCACTAAATTAGTTTGAAGTATTAATTAAAATAGTTTTAATTAGTTGCATTAGTTTTGTATTCATTATTATATTTGTTGCGAATTAATATTTGTTACATTTTTAAGATGGAAGGTGGTAGATATTCGGTTGATTTTGGGTAACCTCCAACGCAATCGAAGGAACAAGATTGAGTGGAAGAAATCCCGCAAAGGTAAAGAACTTGCCGGCTCTTCATCTCAAAGCCGAAATGATTTTGAAACGGGTTACCAAAGACGAGATGGAGATGCGATGTCCGAAGAACAACTACAACAAGAATTGGCCCGACATAATAACCGCTTTCTACAACAACAACAAATCCCGACGACCATTGACGAAGAGGAGCTTGAGGATGAAGATGCGGAGGAAATGGAACTGGAGACGGCCGAGGAGGAGGGTGCCGGCAGCCACGACACCGACGAGCCTGCCTCGTCCCAAACCGCCACCGGTAATAAAAAAAGTAAATCTGAACTAATGCAAAATAATTTTGATAAATGGAAGGACCCACAAACCGGCTATTGGCACGCAACTTGCAAGTGGTGCAACAACAATGATAGTTTGGGGTCCTCTGACGGATACGGATCCGCCGCAAGGCATCTTAAGGCAAAGCACCCCGTGGAGTATGCAAAATTAGGCGGCGGAACGGGGAAGCAAACTCAAATTATTCGTGAAGCTGTTAATCTCGCCGGTGCTTTTAAAGAATTTGAGAATGCCATTTTCGTGAGTTATTTTTGTGATTATATGAAGGAAAAGTTTTTAAAATATTATGCGCATATTCCCCATATTTATGGTATTGCATTTATTCTCGATCCTCGTTTTAGACTTGCTAATTTGGAAGATTGTTTCAACTTCTATTATCATGCGTTTTTTGGTGAATTTCCAATGTATGACGATAACCCCATAGATCCGAAAACGGAATACAACGAGGTTAGTGCTTTATTTTATGCCTTATTTAATGAGTTTCGTGCACAATATAGCAATGCTCCCCCTCCCCCGTCACGAACATTTTCATCTAAAGGAAAATAGATTTTTAAATCTGCATTTGACAATCTTATGAAAAAAACTAAAACAACTCACGTCACTGAACAAAGCGCATTGAATGAGATTACTTTGTATTTAACATATGAAGTTGATTTTGAAGAAAATGATGACTTTGACGTTCTAGACTGGTGGAAGTCAAAAGAAAGAACGTTCCTGATTTTAGCACGGATGGCTAAGCAAGTACTATCAATGCCGGTTTCAACAGTTGCTGTGGAACAAGAATTTAGTTCGGCCGGCAACGTCCTAACGGCATCTAGATCGAGATTGAACGCGGAGTCTCTTGAGACGCTTATATGCTACCACGATTGGTTGAAGGCCGCACGTAGAACTCAAGAAATGAGCGTCACCCCCTCTCAAGATTTTATGGATGACTCAACAACCGATGGTGGCTCTACCTATGCCGGAGATTCCGATTGATTAGTATTTTAGAATTTATTATAAAATGTATTTTGTAGCACTTGTCAAATTAATTTATACTTGTACTTCATATTTCAAAATTGTAAACTTGTACTTCATATTTCAAAATTGTAAATTTGTAGTTGTACTTCAAATTAATTTGTAAACTTGTACTTCATATTTCAAATAAATATGCGTTCATTTTTTCATATGTAGCACTTCTCAAATTAATTAATTGGTAACAAACTTACGACTTAAAATTATTTTTCTAAAATCTAAAGCCGGTTTTTAAATTAAAAATACATTTACAATATGTAATTTGTTTAAATACTTATACACCTATTTTGTAACATTTGTGAATTATAAATCAAACCAATTTTCTAAGTACAAATAGCTTTACTTAATTCATTAAATTAATTAACTTATTTACAATATGTATAACTTTAAAAAAAATTGATTTTTTTTTTCAAACAAAACCTCCCAAACGGCTATATAGCCGTTGGGGCTTTGGGTGGGGGCAGGGGGGTCCCGGGGGTGGTGGTGTGGGGAGTGGGGTTCAAAAACATCTATAAATACATCTATTTTCTAACATTTTTCTACACCTCTTCTCCAACTATTCTCCAACTCTTCTCCATCTTCATCTTCTCTTATTATCCTACATTCCTACTTATACATATACCATTTTAAAGATGGAAAGTACATCTTCCCTTATGCAAAACAATTTTGATAAGTGGAAGGACCCGAAAACCGGACTGTGGTGGGCAACTTGCAAGTGGTGCAAGAAAGAGTGTTGCTTGGGGCGTTCACACGGATACGGGATGCCAATAAAACATATGAAGTCCTGTGACAAAGGGAAAACAACAACCAACGGTGGCGGAAATCCCAATTGATATTTATTAGAAAATGTATTTCGTATTGTTATTTTTTTCTCAATTCTCAAATGTAGTTCCTATTTCAAATAAATGCACTTGAACTTTGTTTTTAATAGGAATTTGTATAATATATAATTATTTAAAAAAAATATAATGAACCGGCCCGGCCCGGCGGGTGGCTCGACCCGTGACCCGGCCGGGTGGCCCGGCCCGAACTGGAACTGGCCATAGTCCGGGCCGGTCCCGGGCCAACCTATACCAGACCCAAGGCCCGACCGGGCCTTGGCCCGGCCCGGGTCCATCACTAAGGTGGGGCGTCTGAAAAAGACAAGTGATAAGTGTAAATTGGGACAAAGTTAGTATATATGAAACAAAAATTAGTCACATTTTTGGAGAAATGAAAAATAGTTGATAGAGCATAGTTCTAGAGATAAAAGAGAGCTGGAGAGAGAAATATTTGGTATTTAATGTTTTTCAATACCTACTCCCAAGAGGTTATTTATAGAGAAAATATGAGTTGAGTTCTCAGGTTTGAGTATTAGAGGCCCAATTAATATGATGGGCCACTAATTAAGTAAGCTATATAAGTACAATGTAAATGCTATTTGCTATGTGCCTATGTGTTCTTGGTCGATGTGACCAGGATAAGGTGACTGTTTTTTAGCAAAGTTGTTGGATTTGATCCCGATTTCTTCGTTTCTGGAAACCTTTCGTGCAATTGGGCCTTGCTTGGAAGAGGGGGCTCAACCGAGGTCGGTGATCCAATAGTTGCAGGGGAGATTCTGTGTATCCACGAGTATATGGATTGTGGGTCTGGTCTCATATACTCTATACTAGTCATATTTTTGTCTTTTAAGTGTAGAGGTAATAGTATTCCATTTCCCCGAAAATATTACGCAAAATGAAAAATTACATTCCCCCATATCAAGGATAAAGCTTTTAACCATAAATTCCCCACCATCCTCAACCTTCTTCTTATTTAAGAATGTAACAACAAATTCGATGGGGGAACCACCAAGTGGACATGGCTATCATGAGTTTGGATTTTTTTCATCTACTTTGATCTCAAGTCTTACTCGAGATCCTTCCTTAAGTTCTTCCTCAATATCGAGGTTTTCAAGATCAAATTTTTCTTGAATTCTTACAACCTCGCTAAAAGACTCTTCATAAATAGAAACTACTAAAGTAAACTCTTCATTCCCCTATTAAAAAAACTCTTCATTTCTCTTTCTCTTTTCAAATTCGTCTTCCCTAAACTCTTAAACACCCTCCATGTATGCCCCCAATTCATGTCATCGCTACTACCTTCCTCGATATCCCTGTCATGGAGTAATGTCAACATAGAGTAAAGCATCATAACAAGCTTGTGATTTCAAATCACATGGAGTAATGTCATCATAGAATAAAACATCAAAGAGGCATTATTGGTGATACATGGAGTGTGTGGTTTTCAATCCATGCTTAACTGTTCATGCTATGGAATTGAGTGTGTTTCTTGAGACTCGTGTTTCCTGAGACTCATCATTCATCACACCACAAAGTTGAATACCCTATACACCTTTGTGCTCCTCGTGGATGGACATGGTGTGTTTCAGCAAAACATTTTTCTTTATGAAGTTGGGACACCTCATCAATTGAACATGCAAACTTCGAAAAGTGACCTCCACTAATTCAATTTATCACTTTTGGACTTGCATGTATATAATAAGTGTTGAGGATCAATTCCATCAACGTATTCCGGCTCAGGTAGTCCGAAGCTCGGTTTCGATTGTCTCTTGTGCACTCCTAGGCTAACGGAGCAGCTACTCTGTTAGCCACGCCTACACTCACTCTCTAATTTCACAAAGGAGAAGACAGTCTCACATGGAAGAGGCTTACAGCCAAGAAGCATAAAGGTTCGTTAATTGAAGCTCTGGCTTATCTCAAAGAAAGCAAAGGTCTGCCCATAGAACAAGGTCTAATTTTGGCCTTATTAGCTAAGGAAACAGGACAACCACGGATACATGCAATGTACATACAATGAGATAATTCAACTTAATCATGATTCAAACGGGACAACTGGATAGGAATATATCAGACTGATGCAAAGGATAGGAGGTGTAACGGGATGCTAAATAGAGTGTCAACTATTATTAATATACAAAAACGTTTGGGCCAACAATATATTAATAATCTCCACCTTTGGCCCAAGGTAGTGTTGCACTTAGACAATTCACGGAACCGCGGACTCATCATTGTCGGATAATTACAAGTATAATCACAAAGATAATACAAGTAATAGAGAGACATGAAGTACTCTCGGGGTAAGATCACCAAGCACGCCGAGTCCATAAAGGACTTAACTCTACCATAGGGTCCTCGAGTTCAAAACAAAAACCATCACAATGCTTTTAACAAACACAATGTATGTTAATAGCCCACGCAAGCAAGCATCCGGGAGAAGTTGGGGATTCCAACTAATTCAACACCCACACAAAGAAAGTGCACAGAAAATAAAAGAAACAATATTATTTCTATAACTAGCACAGGTAGAGCTCACATAATCACTTGGTATCACATTTTGAAAACACAAAGAAAATAGCATACCGAATATCACAAAGATTTTAATTAAAAGAGAATTAAGCACATTTAAAGCAAACTCAGAGGAAATATAGTCAAACACTTTGCACTTATCATTTCTCATGCTCCCTAATGTATTTATCTCTAATAACATAGCAATCACGCAACTCAAGCATATTGCACACAACATTCATATCACGCTCCACCTTAATATAATTTTTTTTCAACATGAAAAACATTTTCATTCACAAATTTGGGCTCAGTTTCAACAAATAAATCAGAATGAACATTAACAGGCAAATGCTCCACCTCATTTGGAGCAACATCAGGAGAAACAAGCAAGCAAGGAAATTCATTTTCAACAAAAATGACATTTCTACTTATCAACACATTAAAGCAAGTTTCACTCCTACACCAAAGCCTATAACGTTTCATGCATTCATGATATCCTAAGAAAACAAATTCCTTAGTCCTACGTTCAGATTCGTCATTCTCATGGTTCACATAAGCAACACAACCAAACACTCAAATTTGGCAAGTCAAGCTGTTTGCCCATGAACACAGATTCAGGGCATTTCCCCCCTATGGGAACAGACAGGGACATATTAAACAAATAAGCAACATAACAAATAGCTTTCCCCATAACTTTCTAGAGAGACCAGATGAAGCTAACATAGCCCTCACCCTCTCTAAAAGAGTTCTAACCATCCTCTCGGCAACCCCATCCGATTGGGGTGTTGAGGGAACAGATTTATGCATAGAAATACCTCAAGCATCACATAAATCACCAAGCTGATTATCACAAAAATCAAAACTGACATTGGTCGTTAAACAATTTATTGTCTTACCAGTTTGATTTTCAACAAAGGTTTTCCAGTTTTTAAACTTATCAAAAACATCAGATTTATTCTCAATCAACAAAACCCACACTTTCTTTGAAAAATCATCAATCATTCAATCAACGTCAGAAAATAATTTTTCCCACCATGAGTGGAAACACTATAAGGACCCCACAAATCAGCATGAATACAACCAAGCACATCAATACACTTAGGCAGATCAGGAAAACTAACTATAGATTGTTTTCCTAGCACACAGGGTTGCACACAATTCACAGAATCAAGAACAGGTTCAGCATGACAAACATACAAGTTGTTTTTCATCTCAGCTTTGAAAACAACTAAACAACCCTTCACAACTTTCATGATTCCCTTTGTGACACCCCGAAAAATTTAATTGAAATAAAAATAATTATTCTGACAAAATGTTACAAAAAGTGACATTTTTATAATTATTAGGTTGACCAGATAAGATTTTGACGTAGATAACAAAAGTGACGTTTTGTAACAAGTGATAAATATACATATAATACAAAGAATAAAAGTGACTTTAGACATTTGATATATATATACATTCGACATACACACATAATAATAACAATAATTGAGATTTAATTCCCCTAATATAAGTGATTGAATTATACTACCTACATACTTATCAACTCAGCCGCCATATACTATTGCCGACTTGCAATAACTTGACCTATTTTAGTACCCATAATAATAATAATAATAATAATAATAATAATAATAATAATAATAATAATAATAATAATAATAATAATAATAATAAATCACTGCTATTGGTAAGACTTAGACATGATATATCAACTCGATCAATAATATATGTGTACAAAGATGTGTAACTCGTCCAGCCAAACAAATCAATCAGTGGCAATAACAATAATATACAGTACATAAAAATGAGGTGCATACCAATAATATATACGAGTACATGTAATTAGGATGAGATAGGACGAATAGTATCAATAATATATGTACTATATGTACTGCCGTCTTTCATATGCATGCATTTGGCCAATTGATATATTTACTAAAACAATACTCGTGACAATAATAATTGACAACTCACAAATGAACCCAAATAATCTAGTATTATTAGCTATACATGGGACAGTACACATACATCACATATATGACTACGGACTATTCACATGCATAATGCATACAATTCCGACACATCGCACATGCACATGTATTTACTAAAGAATGAGATGGCGTAACAACCAAAAGTACCGAGCCATGACCATCCTAGCGATCAGACCATATTATATGTATATAATAATACGCACAGCATAACCACACTCTGCAAAACAAAAACATACGACCTTAATATACATTAAGTCTGCGTGTGAAGATAGATAACAAAGAAAAACAAGATCGAGAGGAAAGAAAAGAGCAAAGTAGGTGTAGGAAAACAGAGAGATAGAGGGAGGGAGAGAGAGAAGGGCCATCTTCCTCGTCGCCACAGAACGAACGTCGCCGGTGAAGATTACAACGACGCCGCAGAAAGTATCTCGCCGCTCCACTGCTGGAGAAGAAGACCCAGTTGTACGCCGGACCAAGCCGCCATCGCCGGAGTGACGCACTGGCCGTTCCGTCAACACCGCCGGAGAGAAGGAAGTGTCGCGCCACCAGGCACCGCGGACAGAGGAGTGACATCGCTGGAAGAAGAAGGCCGTCTGAAGTCTGCCGTCACCGTCGCCGGACGAAGAAGCTGCCACGATTGACGGTACTATCTTTGTCCTGCTCGTTTCAGTTGACGACGAAGATCAAGTACGTAGTATGCATACTCTGCGTTTTATTTAATTGATATATATCGGCCACTTATTGTCATAAACAAATACGGAGTAATTTAGACCCAGACCTCATAATTTAATTGGTATGGACCGACCCTACTAAGATTATTGGCCGTC
Source organism: Cuscuta epithymum (assembly GCA_945859915.1). NCBI lineage: Eukaryota > Viridiplantae > Streptophyta > Magnoliopsida > Solanales > Convolvulaceae > Cuscuta > Cuscuta epithymum. The sequence goes on from CAMAPF010001009.1 coordinate 1,011,424, forward strand.
TAGTTCAAGGTGACTGGATCACAGAAGGTTGGGCTGGCAGTCTTAAAAACATTGATTTTAATGGTAATCACAATAGTTATGCTTGGCGGCATATAATATTAATTATTACTACTAGTAATAAGTACTTCGTATAACTATAACCATAATTAACAGTTGGACAATGAGAATTGTTGGACGAGTTGATCACTTTTCCCTTTTAATTTGGGCAATTAAATTAAATAACATGAAGCGATTATAAACAACTGACTGTTCAGATGGACAATCGAGTAGGTATATGTCTTAATTGTGAGTAAATTATTAATCCTAGAATTTCAATATTCTAGAACGCGAATTTGGAGAAGTTCAGGCTAGAGGCAGGCTTCAATTAGGATTTATCACGATTCAAAGTAAGTACTATGTCAACCAAATTTCATGCGTTTCCCATATATATTTATTTGTGACTAGTTATTTGAGATCATTTGAGTATTTGATAGTTAATGAGATTTTACGTATCAATTATGATTGTGAATTATATATATTTGAGATTTGAGTATTTTATATTGGGTGATATTTTGAGCATTCAAATTTACATATGAATTGTTAATGTACTGAGATTTGAGATTTGAGCTATTTATGAAGTATCCTATATTTTGGACTATTTATGGTATATTTGAGTATGATGAGTTAGAGTTAATAATTTCATTGTGAATAATTTTGTGGAATTTGGATTTCATATCCATTCTGATTGATGTTATGATACTTGAAATTGAGATTGGATTATGATTTTTGTGAGTACTCCGAGAAATGTGGACTTGGTGAGTGGTAATGGCTATAAGTCTAATTCCACCAGGGATCTCCCAAAATTGGAGCATCCCAGCTTAATTGTAGTAGTCGGTAGAAAAATCCCGACTACTCGGACTTTTTACTACCCGGAGAGCTTGGAATCTCTTTTAGGGGGTGTGCACACTTAAGGTAGGAGTTCGGCTTCCATTGAATTTGGTTGAGTTTGAATGATTGAACTTGAGATGATTTGGATTATTTGGTTGGACTTGATGGAGATGAATTGAATTACATTATATTGGATTATTTGAGTGGGTTATATTTGTTTGGATTGGATTGAATTTGATGTGGTTGAGATTATTAAATTATTTGTAGGTTTTCAAAGTAATACTTATTAATTTGATTTGATATGGTTACGTTGAATATTGATTATGAGTATTTGGAATTATTTTGAGATGAATATTTGGGCTGTACATATGATTTATGTTTTGGAATATAATTACGAGGATTTTGGTGGTTTACGTATATTGACCTTTTAGAATTATTATGATTTGGAAATATGTACCTATTTTCGGAATATTATTATTTTACATGTGATTTTGTGATGAGAAGTTTGTATAAAATGTTTTATGAGGTTTCCTCCCAAATGTTTTCACAAAATGATATATATGTATCAAACATGATTATTTTACAGGGTTGGGTGGGCCTTACTTAGCATTTCCAGCTAATTTTTGTTTCTTTGTGTTTTTCTTTCTGTACTTTATTTGTGCAGGAATTGAGGATCATATTGAAGTTGATTTCGAGAGCTTCCGCTAGAACACATAGACTAAAGTGATTGAGTAATTTATTTTAGTCTTAAATTTAAAGAATTGTAGTTGAACAATTAATTAATTAAAATTTTAATTGTTGGTGGTGGATAGCCTGTGCACCCGGTTATGTGAGAGCCGAGTGTGGCGGTAACGCCCCTGTTTTCCTTTGAATTTTCCGCTGCAAGACTCTGATTTTTTCGAATAAATCATTATTTACTTTGAATAAATCATTATTCAAATGTATTTTTGGGTGGGAAATTTGGGGGTGTTACAAATTGGTATCAGAGCCTATGAATTTTAAATTGGGGATTTAAACAAAATAAAAGTTTCTCTTAAGTGACTATGGGTTTCAAAAAAAAAAATCTAAATATTTTCTGAGTTTATCTTACACTTCCTTAAGTGATATCAATAGTTGGTTTCAAAACCTACGGTTTTGGAATGGGGATTTTTGAATAAAAGCTTTCCTTCAGTGACTTCGGTTTTCAAAAAGGAGTTACTAACGTTTTCTAAGATTTTCTAAAACTCCAACCAGTGATACCGGCCAACAAGTTGGTATAAAGATTTTGTTTTCTAAAACATATTAAAAAAAAAAAAATTACAAGACGTTTTCTTAAATGTTTAAAAAAAAAGTTGAAACCTGTTTTTCTAAATGTGTTTTGAAGAAGAAGAAAAAAATAAACATAGGAATAATAATTGGACTAAGAAATAATATATTTAGGATCGTGGTGAGAATGTGAGATTTTGAATTTCTATTTTGGTGGAGTTTGTGGTTCTTTGAATAGTTTGAGTTATACTTATATGAGATATATCATTATTGACTCAGGTGAGAATGAATTTGGACTTTTAGAGGAACTTACGAAATTATGTGAATAGTGAGTTATTAGGTAAGGTAGTATGATTGTGAATGTCATTCGATATACTTCTTTTCCTAAACATTATTCTCAAGTAGACAATGAAGTCAACAAGAAACAAAGTAGAAGACAATGTCGCCGCACCGACGAATGCGGAGTTGGCTCAAAATATGGTTCAACTCATCCAGACTATCGGGAGTGTGTTAGTTCAGAACCAACACCAACAACGTCTCAAAAACCGCAATGATATAGCGAAACTTGTTGCGAAGCGCAATCCCCCGTGTTATTTAGGCCAAGAAGATCCTCTCATCCTTGAGGATTGGATTCGCACTTTCGACAAACTCTTCGATGCTATAAACTGCCCTGCAGAACAACGAATTATTACGGCTGCGTACTATCTACGTCAAGAAGCAGACAATTGGTGGGCCACGACTGCCCCAATGTTGCGTCAACAACCCGACTTTTCTTGGGAGACGTTCAAGGAGGCAATGCGAAAAAGATTCTACCCAGAGCACGTGAGAGCTGAGAAGTATGAAGAATTCTTACACCTGAAGCAAGTGGGTATGACTGTCCAAGAGTACCACACTAAATTCTTGAATCTCGCACAAATTGCACCCACGCTAGTTCCCGATGAAATCGAGAAAACTAACAAGTTTATACGTGGTCTAAACTTCGAGACACAAAAAGCTCTTTGTGTTTCAGAATGCCAAACGTTGAACGATGCATACAACAAAGCTGGCAAGCATTATCGAGTGCAACAACTCCAGAAGAAAACACTCAAGAGAGCGAGGAAGGGGACTGAAGGAGAAAACAAACCAGGAGGCAAACAATGCAAACTAATTCAGCTAGGGCACACTCGGAACGAGAAGAAGATCAACAATCAAGGCCAAGACCAGAAGCGTAAGAAGAAGAACTCAACTGAAGAGATGCACTTCTACTGCTCGAAGTGTGGAAAAGATCACCCCGGGAAATATTGTGACGGAACACTCGTACGATGTTTTTATTGTGACAAGCTAGGACATAGGGTGTTCGAGTGTCAATCAAGGAAGAAGGGGATCCCTTCAACTCTTGGACCCAACCGTTATGCAAAACGCAATGGAGGAATCCGAAATTAGTAGGCGAAATCATATAAAATTTCTTATTTTCAAAATTAGTAACTCTATTTGAAGATTATGTATCGTTCTGATCTTGAATGAATAATCAATTTACTTAAGTAAATTAATCGCTTCGGGGACGAAGCACTCTTTTAAGGAGGGTAGAATGTGACACTCCTTAAATTTAATAAAAAGATTTAATATTAACTAAACATGTGATACCTACTAATAGTATTGCAGATATTTTCTTAACTTATGCTTCGGGACGAAGCATCTTTTAAGGAGGGTAGAATGTGACACCCCGAAAAATTTAATTGAAATAAAAATAATTATTCTGACAAAATGTTACAAAAAGTGACATTTTTATAATTATTAGGTTGACCAGATAAGATTTTGACGTAGATAACAAAAGTGACGTTTTGTAACAAGTGATAAATATACATATAATACAAAGAATAAAAGTGACTTTAGACATTTGATATATATATACATTCGACATACACACATAATAATAACAATAATTGAGATTTAATTCCCCTAATATAAGTGATTGAATTATACTACCTACATACTTATCAACTCAGCCGCCATATACTATTGCCGACTTGCAATAACTTGACCTATTTTAGTACCCATAATAATAATAATAATAATAATAATAATAATAATAATAATAATAATAATAATAATAATAATAATAATAATAATAATAATAATAATAAATCACTGCTATTGGTAAGACTTAGACATGATATATCAACTCGATCAATAATATATGTGTACAAAGATGTGTAACTCGTCCAGCCAAACAAATCAATCAGTGGCAATAACAATAATATACAGTACATAAAAATGAGGTGCATACCAATAATATATACGAGTACATGTAATTAGGATGAGATAGGACGAATAGTATCAATAATATATGTACTATATGTACTGCCATCTTTCATATGCATGCATTTGGCCAATTGATATATTTACTAAAACAATACTCGTGACAATAATAATTGACAACTCACAAATGAACCCAAATAATCTAGTATTATTAGCTATACATGGGACAGTACACATACATCACATATATGACTACGGACTATTCACATGCATAATGCATACAATTCCGACACATCGCACATGCACATGTATTTACTAAAGAATGAGATGGCGTAACAACCAAAAGTACCGAGCCATGACCATCCTAGCGATCAGACCATATTATATGTATATAATAATACGCACAGCATAACCACACTCTGCAAAACAAAAACATACGACCTTAATATACATTAAGTCTGCGTGTGAAGATAGATAACAAAGAAAAACAAGATCGAGAGGAAAGAAAAGAGCAAAGTAGGTGTAGGAAAACAGAGAGATAGAGGGAGGGAGAGAGAGAAGGGCCATCTTCCTCGTCGCCACAGAACGAACGTCGCCGGTGAAGATTACAACGACGCCGCAGAAAGTATCTCGCCGCTCCACTGCTGGAGAAGAAGACCCAGTTGTACGCCGGACCAAGCCGCCATCGCCGGAGTGACGCACTGGCCGTTCCGTCAACACCGCCGGAGAGAAGGAAGTGTCGCGCCACCAGGCACCGCGGACAGAGGAGTGACATCGCTGGAAGAAGAAGGCCGTCTGAAGTCTGCCGTCACCGTCGCCGGACGAAGAAGCTGCCACGATTGACGGTACTATCTTTGTCCTGCTCGTTTCAGTTGACGACGAAGATCAAGTACGTAGTATGCATACTCTGCGTTTTATTTAATTGATATATATCGGCCACTTATTGTCATAAACAAATACGGAGTAATTTAGACCCAGACCTCATAATTTAATTGGTATGGACCGACCCTACTAAGATTATTGGCCGTCTAGTTCAAGGTGACTGGATCACAGAAGGTTGGGCTGGCAGTCTTAAAAACATTGATTTTAATGGTAATCACAATAGTTATGCTTGGCGGCATATAATATTAATTATTACTACTAGTAATAAGTACTTCGTATAACTATAACCATAATTAACAGTTGGACAATGAGAATTGTTGGACGAGTTGATCACTTTTCCCTTTTAATTTGGGCAATTAAATTAAATAACATGAAGCGATTATAAACAACTGACTGTTCAGATGGACAATCGAGTAGGTATATGTCTTAATTGTGAGTAAATTATTAATCCTAGAATTTCAATATTCTAGAACGCGAATTTGGAGAAGTTCAGGCTAGAGGCAGGCTTCAATTAGGATTTATCACGATTCAAAGTAAGTACTATGTCAACCAAATTTCATGCGTTTCCCATATATATTTATTTGTGACTAGTTATTTGAGATCATTTGAGTATTTGATAGTTAATGAGATTTTACGTATCAATTATGATTGTGAATTATATATATTTGAGATTTGAGTATTTTATATTGGGTGATATTTTGAGCATTCGAATTTACATATGAATTGTTAATGTACTGAGATTTGAGATTTGAGCTATTTATGAAGTATCCTATATTTTGGACTATTTATGGTATATTTGAGTATGATGAGTTAGAGTTAATAATTTCATTGTGAATAATTTTGTGGAATTTGGATTTCATATCCATTCTGATTGATGTTATGATACTTGAAATTGAGATTGGATTATGATTTTTGTGAGTACTCCGAGAAATGTGGACTTGGTGAGTGGTAATGGCTATAAGTCTAATTCCACCAGGGATCTCCCAAAATTGGAGCATCCCAGCTTAATTGTAGTAGTCGGTAGAAAAATCCCGACTACTCGGACTTTTTACTACCCGGAGAGCTTGGAATCTCTTTTAGGGGGTGTGCACACTTAAGGTAGGAGTTCGGCTTCCATTGAATTTGGTTGAGTTTGAATGATTGAACTTGAGATGATTTGGATTATTTGGTTGGACTTGATGGAGATGAATTGAATTACATTATATTGGATTATTTGAGTGGGTTATATTTGTTTGGATTGGATTGAATTTGATGTGGTTGAGATTATTAAATTATTTGTAGGTTTTCAAAGTAATACTTATTAATTTGATTTGATATGGTTACGTTGAATATTGATTATGAGTATTTGGAATTATTTTGAGATGAATATTTGGGCTGTACATATGATTTATGTTTTGGAATATAATTACGAGGATTTTGGTGGTTTACGTATATTGACCTTTTAGAATTATTATGATTTGGAAATATGTACCTATTTTCGGAATATTATTATTTTACATGTGATTTTGTGATGAGAAGTTTGTATAAAATGTTTTATGAGGTTTCCTCCCAAATGTTTTCACAAAATGATATATATGTATCAAACATGATTATTTTACAGGGTTGGGTGGGTCTTACTTAGCATTTCCAGCTAATTTTTGTTTCTTTGTGTTTTTCTTTCTGTACTTTATTTGTGCAGGAATTGAGGATCATATTGAAGTTGATTTCGAGAGCTTCCGCTAGAACACATAGACTAAAGTGATTGAGTAATTTATTTTAGTCTTAAATTTAAAGAATTGTAGTTGAACAATTAATTAATTAAAATTTTAATTGTTGGTGGTGGATAGCCTGTGCACCCGGTTATGTGAGAGCCGAGTGTGGCGGTAACGCCCCTGTTTTCCTTTGAATTTTCCGCTGCAAGACTCTGATTTTTTCGAATAAATCATTATTTACTTTGAATAAATCATTATTCAAATGTATTTTTGGGTGGGAAATTTGGGGGTGTTACACCCTTTCCCCATTTTCCCTTCAAACCCTCATTTTCAATAGAAGCACAAGATAGCTGACATTCATATAAATTCCATATTTATATTTGTGTTTTTAATTAGTTTTAATTAATTTTTAGTTTGGAAATTACACACTTTTGGTGTAATAGTTTAGGTTGTAAAATATTTGTAATTCATTTAGGTTAGATTTATTCTGAGCCCAAAGATTTCGAGTGGAGTGGTATATGTGTGTATGAATAAACTAGCCCAACAAACAAGTAAGATGGATTAAGAGACGATAAATAGCAAGTAAAAGATCAGGTATTATTAACCAGTTAATAACTCCCCAATACAATACGCTTGCTAGGGCTCGGTGACCGTTCGTCTTACAAGGCAGTAGAAGAGTTGCGAGTAAGAGCTAAGTATAAGCTAGAGAGCTAAGGCAGATAAGTTGACAACCCTTTACAATGAAATAAATGCTACTATTTATACCACCAGTGGGCAGTTGGCTATGCTGATGTAGAAGGTTGTGAGTGGCTGATGCCTCAACCACCAAATCTCTAGCATTAAATGCGCCTCCCGCCAGAATCTGGGGTTCCCGCCTAATTTGTGGAGACGGGCATCCAGTTGGATCTGGGGCCTGCTCTTGGTGATGCTGCAAAGGGTTGCGGGCCATTCGTATTCCGGCCTTTGGTAGAATTTGCTGTGATGCTTGTAATGGATCACCTATTGGCGTGGATCATGGATGGCGACGTTCGTCGCCCAGTACTCATGGGCTGTATTACTCCATCCCATGGGCTAGACGCCCATAGGGCCGTGCACTCTCATGGCCCAAGACGTTCGTCCGGTTTAAGGGTAATGGGCCGACCCCCTATTTGGGCCATTTACCCAATGGTAATTCATTTAGATTAGATTTATTCTGAGCTCAAACAGGTCCAAGATCACTCTAAGGACCATTGGTGAACATCAAAAGTGGAAGGAAAGTGCAAAATCTCAAAACAAAAATGAAGATCCTGATTTTTGGTGTTGTACCCGGTCGAGAACCACGATCGAGTATCCATACCCAATCGGGTGGCCGACATACCCGGTCGGGTATGTCCCAGTTTTTTTAGCTTCCGCGAAGCAACCAAGTACCCAATCGAGTGCCCTTAAAGCCCGATCGGGTACACGATCCTGCAGCTCTAAAAGCCTATAAATACACCCCATTTCCTTCCCTCATTCACCAATTCACATATACTTCTAAGCTCAGTTTAGACAAGTTATTTCTTTATATTTTCTTCATGTTTAGTCTCCAAATGAGGAGCTAAACTCTTCCATCTTGGTTTTTCTACTTTGAAGCTTAATGAATTGTAAGTTGTGAGTTATTTTCTTTAATCTTCTTCCTTGAATATTAATTTATTCCTATTCCTATTTCATATTAATATTTTGAGCATTACTTAAAGGATCAACTAGTTTTGTTTCATATATTAATTATTACTAGAATCAATCGATTAATACGCTTGTTATTAATTCGGTCCTTTCACGGTAGTATACTTGGGTTATTAATGCATGCGTTTCATGGTTAATAACCGAAGGGGAATTAATTATATTGATTAAACCGATAAACCGCTTGTGTTGAGGTTATCAATCTCAATCGTTTTCATCTTGATTTTATTGCTACTATCGGGTTAATATACGGCGCGTGTTCTGTATTAACTGGGTAGTAAGTTTTATTAATGAACGCGCCTCGTTATTAATAACTACCCTCGATGAATTGGATATACTCCTCAATTGAGTATTCGAGAGGAAGATAGTTAAAGATATAACCGGGATCGACGAACATTTCATTAAGTGGATAAAAGCAAAGTCAAGTCTTCATCTCTAATAATTAAACCACATAAGTCGTTCATCTTAGTGTTAATTAAATTAAATCAAATCAAAATAAAATCCCCCCTTTGTTACTAGTTACATAAAAAATAAAATATTCTTTTCCCTGTAGATACGAACCTTACTTCATTATACTACGTATAATTGTTGAATTGTGTAATTACTTTGAGTGCACACCACGACAAAGTGCACGTCAATAGCAAATTACAGCACAACTCAGGAACATGCCTAACATTCTTCAAAGTAAGAACATAGCCAGAAGAGAACCTAAGACATACATCTCATATTCCTAGCACATTGCATTTCTTCTCATTTGCCAAAGACACAAAACCATGCTCAATCTCTCTATAGTTTGAAAAAATATTTTTCAAAGGGGACATATGAAAAGTACAACCAGAATCTACCACCCATTCTGATTTACCCAAAGAATCAGATATCACAGAACTCAAATAGTCACAATCACATAGATTTGTCATAAAAACATCACCTAAATCATCTTCACACGTAGTCAAATTAGGATGCTCACTATGCTCATTTTCCTAGATTTCGGACAGTCTTTTATGAAATGATCAGATTCATGACAATAATAGCAACATCTCGAGTTAGACCTAGACTTAGATCTATGTTGTCTACTATTATCTCTACCCCTCAACCATCCGTTTTAAATCTAATTCCTTACTCTTAAGACCATTTACCACAATGTCAAGAGTCATATTATCTCTACCATACTTAATATCAGATTTCACATCACTAAATGAATCAGGAATAACATTTAAAAGAGCAATAGGGGAATAATCATCTATACGCTTATCACCACACAACTTAATATCCGAAATAAGTTTGGTAAAAACATCTAGATTTTCCTCAATATCCTTAGACATATCTAGTCTAAATTTGAAGAACTTCTCAAGTAAAAACATCCGTCTAAGCAAAGAGGTTTCCGTATACAGTTCATCTAATTTATTCCACAGAATTTTAGCATTCTCTAGAATTTCAACTTTTCTAATTACAGTCGGATAAGTTCAAATAAATCACTGAACATGCATTTTCATTCATTTCAGCCTTTTTATCTTATGTGTCAGAAATTAAATAGGTCTCACCAACTGCTTTAAAACATTTTTGTTGGATTAAAATACATTTATTTTTTTGCTTCCAAATGCTAAAATCATATTTTCCATTAAATGGAGCCATACCATACTGATTATAAGCAGGCATTTTCACAGAGAAAAACAAATAACAAAAGAAAATGTAAATTTCACTGAAAAATAATTTAAAATATTTATAAGGCTACAAATATACGAAACAACTAGCACGAACACACGGGGAGTATTAATGAGCACCAAACTCAAGTTCAAACCCCTTATTCTTCCGTATAAGCACAAATAAATAATAAATTTTCAACACAAAACAATTCAATCAATTTAAAAGTAGTAATAAACCTAAAACCGAATTTCTACACAATAAAAGACAAAATCATTACAAAAGCGAAAAAGCGAGTTTTAAGTCAATATACTGGAGCGAAACCCTAGGAGAGGCGTTTCGACCTTACCCACCCAATTCAAAAATTGGGATTTTTCGGACTGTTGACTGTCTTTGACCGGCGTTGACCGAGTTAGACTGAGCAGTTGACCGAGACTCTTCTATGCTCCAGGTCCAGTTCAAGTCCAGGTGCAGCCCAAACCCAGCCTAATGTTTCTCCAGCGTCTAGCTCCAGAAGCACAGGTCCAGCAAGCCCAGTTCCAAACTCCAGCTCCTAGTGGATGGACAACTGTCAGACTTTGCCCAGGTCCAACCCAATATCAGCTTCTATTTCCATCTAGTGTCCCAGTTAAATGATTTGAACGGTCCAAATGGCCAGCCCAAAGATTTGAAGCCCAGGTCCTCTATTCTCTGCTTCTGCGCGAGAGATCCACGTCTGCAGTGATGGAGGACGGCGGATCCAGCAACGAACCAATCAGCGAGCGATGACCTCCCTGCGATGGTAACCTCCAGCGACGCACGACAATCTTCAGTGATTTCCAGTAGCGAACTCCTAGGCGACGAACGGTGAACACGATGGCGAGGACGAGTCGCGAGAAGACCTCCATTGTCTTCACTCAACGACCAACAACCTAGAACGACGACGTACCGCGGCGTACGGTGGCAGACAGCGGCAGAGCGTTCCAGAAGTTGGATTCCGGCAAAATCAGTGGCGACGACAACCCTAGTCTCTGATACCACTGTTTAGGATCGATTCTGTCGACGTATTCCGGCTCAGGTAGTCCGGAGCTCGGTTCCGATTGTCTCTTGTGCACTCCTAGGCTAAGGGAGCAACTTCTCTATTAGCCACGCCTACACTCACTCTCTCTAACTTCACAAAGAAGGAGAAGACAGATTCACATGGAAGAGGCTTACAGCCGGGAAGCAGAAAAGTTCGTTAATTGAAGCTCTAGCTTATCTCAAAGAAAGCAAAGGTCTGCCCATAGAACAAGGTCTAATTTTGGCGTTATTAGCTAAGGAAACAGGACAAGCACACATGCATACATGCAATGTATAGACAAAGAGATAATTCAACTCAATCATGATTCAAACGAGACAACTGGATAGGAATATATCAGACTGATGCAAAGGATAGGAGGCATAGCAGGCTGCTAAATCGAGTGTCAACTATATATTAACAATAAGTATCTCCATACTAGATGGGAATAAGTGTGTCGAGGGGCGTTGATAAGAGGGGTGAAAATCATGTTCATTTTAGTGATTGAGAAGGAAGCGTCATGATATGGGGTACTAAGGGGTAGAGAGTGGATAGTGAGGGTAAGAATGATATGGTTCTGATCTTGATTTGATGATGATAATAGGGGTAAGGGTGAGATGCTCATGAAGCTTGGAGACAGGAGTTAAATGAGTGTAAATTCGAATAGTACTCTCATGGCTCCTGGCTCTCGTAGTCATTATATTGATGTGCCACTAACACCCACATGATATCTCAAGCACATCAAAAGGCAGAAAAACACAAGGTGAAAGCAAGCAAACAAAATATAAATACTAGGCTCACATGTATTAAGTTCAAGAATCAGACTTAGACTTTCAACACCATTCCAGACAATGACGCCAAAATTTTGACGAATCATTTTCATAATGATGCGCAGTAGCCCAGTAGGGGTCAGAAATAGTTGCCAGAAAGACATAGCTTGATAAGAACACATTGGCTCGAGTTCGAACGAGTTTATGTGCCTAATAATTTTGGCTCAAGCTAGCTTCGAGCTCAGATCAAGTTCGCTTTGGGTTTGGGCCGGGCTTGAATCTAGGTCGCTTTGAGTTTTACTCATTAATTTTTATAGTTTCGAATTCGAATAAGATGCTCAAACCGAGTTTGAATTCGAGCTAAAAACAATTTTCTATTTCTGAAATTATTAACATTACATTTATACATACAAATTGTATAATATATATATATATATATATATATATATATATATATATAGAGAGAGAGAGAGAGAGAGAGAGAGAGAGAGAGAGAGAGTGAGTCTCATTCGAGTCAGAAGCTCCTGAAGGAAATTTCCGTGCGGAATTCACTATTTGGGGTAGTTCCCGGTGTAAATTTTTGATGAAATTTTTTGAGCATGTTCTTCATCAAGTCTAGCTTTTTAAGACACATAATATATCGATATACCAATTCACTTAAAAATGTACAACAATTAAAAATCAAATTCAAATAATTCAAAATTCTAAACCTTTTCAATTATATTTTAGCTTCCTTGAGGCTTTCTCTATTACTATGTAAAGTAATTTAATGAATCACATATCGGCCATCGCTTAAATGGGATACAAACTCGGTCACCTGATCCACAAGGTACGTAGTTAAGGGAAATGCATAGGGTAGTTAAGGGAAATGCATAGGGTAGTTAAGAGAAATGCATTATTAACTATTTATCGTTTTGAAATTGGAAATTTTAGCCCGATAAAATAATATAAATTAAATAGAACATTTCATTATTACATGTATTGAATATTTGAGTAATTCAAAAAGCTCAGATCACATAGTGGCATACTAATTCACAATTCTAATATTGTACAACAATGAAGAATCAATTCTTAATAATTCACAAATCTGACTTTTTTGAGCCCATTTCGGTCCCTATATAAACTAATTTATTGAATCCTATACCAACCATTGTCAAATTAAGAATAGAAATTGGATCACTTGATCACAAGGTAGTTAAGACAAATGTATTGGGTAGTGTTGAAGTTTATTCCTTTTGGGCCAAGGGTCCAACACTCACCCTTGAGATTTCATTGGATTTTAATGGGGAAAACTATCAAATAGGTCCTCGAACTTTCATAAAAAGGTCAATTAAGTCCTTCTATAGGAGGTTCTGCCCGGCCGTCGCGATTTGGGGCAGTTCCCGGTGGAATGTTTTGATGAATTTTTTTGAGCATTTTATTCACCAAGTCTAGTTTACTCATACCAAATTTCAGCTAAAAATTCAATCGGGAACACATTCAAATTAATTCTTGAAGATAACTGCGCATTTTTGCGTTCTCGAATTAATTTGAATGCGCTCCCGATTAAATTTTTAGCTGAAATTTAGTATGAGTAAACTAGACTTGATGAATAAGATGCTCAAAAAATTTCATCAAAAAATTCCACCGGGAATTGCCCCAAATCGCGACGACCGGACAGAGTCTTCTATAGAAGGACTTAATTAACTTTTTTATGAAAGTTCGAGGACCTATTTGACAGTTTTCCCGATTTTAATGGGTCAAGTATACATATTCTAGTGACCTATCTACGTACTAATGAGGCACAAGCAATAGCAAGAAGAGTAGGAAAGTAAAGTGGGCCAATTTTTATCGATGGTTTAAAATGGTTACAACACACTCTTACTAAGTCTAGCCTCGATAGAAGTATATCCTAAGCTGGGAGAATACATAAGAATTAAAATGATACTCCTTCTCTCCGTGAAAATTCTTCTCAGTTACTTATTTGAGATATTACATAAACAAGCATGCTTGTTGTACCCACCACTTTGTACCCACATTATACCCACCTCTATGAAGGCTATTTTTTTGTCTGTGAAGTCGGTTCACAGACAAAATATGTCTTTGAATTCCTTCACAGACAAAAAAAATAACTTCACAAACATGGGTGGGTACAAAAGTGGGTATAAAAGTGGGTACAAACATCATTTTCCTTACACAAAAATCTTCTGAGCTGGGAGTATTGGGTCCCAAGTCCAACTGAGTCCCACGTATTCTCCACTCCCCAGTGCCTTATCTTCAAACTAGAGAGCAATCTCATCTACAGGAACCCGAAAGCTTATGCAAAAGATTAGTGCTGTAAATGGCATCAACAGGGAATGCTTGTTCCCAGGGGCGGATCCAGAAAGTCATAATGGGGTGGGCTAGGGAAAAAATTGAAATACACATACGTAATAATAAGTCTAGTCATTAACACTTTAAATATTCATCAAAACATCATTTAAGTTGTGCCCTACGCGACTTCAAAGTATAAAATTCATCAATAATAGAATCTACATCTATCTTATTGGCAAAATCCCGTTCAATGTAGATCATCAATGAATCTTCAAGAAAATCATCTCCCATTTTGTTACGGAGTGCCGTCTTCACATGCTTCATTGCTGAAAATGCTCTTTCTGTAGTAGCAGTAGAAACAGGTAGGGTCAAAACAAGACGAATTAATCTAGTCAGCATAACATAGATTTCTGATTTCCCACTCTCCGTCAAATGTTGACATAACTCAACAAGTGTCAACACTTGAGATGTTGAAACAATATCATGCTTGTAGTGAATCAACTCAAACTGAAGTGAGACAATGTCTTGATCAGTGAAATCTGCAGGATAAAACTTTTGGGCAAGTTTACAAATATCCTCACTGTTAAATGAGCTGAAGGAGTTCTTGGGATCCAAAGCAAGACTAAGTTGGAGAAGTTGTCACGCCCCAGACCGCAATCCAAGCGCGTGTACAACCGCCGTATAACTAAGTGACGTCACCCACGAGTCAACCTCACTTAATTACACAAGGCGTTCGAGAAAACAATCCATCCATACTCAGTAGTAAACATACATAACAACTTCACATTTAAACCAATGAATAGCGGAAATATTCAACGGTAAGTCATGGGCCACAACCGGCCAACAACATGGGCATGCAAGCCCCAAAAATAGTTTATAGTAAAACAAATATCCATGAGCAAGTGTTCGGTAGTTTGAAAGAAAATAAGGAAGCACGAACCACGTCTTCCCGATATGATATCACCCGTGAGAAGGTGCAAGTAGCAAGCCCTAGCTTCAACCTGAAAATGGTGGGGGCCCCCGAAGGGGTCAGTACAAGTACCGAGCGAGTAGCAGGCTAAATATAGAATAACTAGCGTTTCAAGTATAAGACCCAAACATAGGGTGATACTTAAATAAGTAGTCTTCCCCCCAAGTTATGAAATACTTATTAGTATATATATACTTGGAAAATATCCGATCCGTAGATCACCATTTTATTTGGGAAAAATAGTAATAGTCAATATTCTTGACTAAAAACCCCAACCCACCCATATACCTATGAGTGTATAGGACTCCTCCTAGTCGCTATTTCAATATCATAATCTATGAGTTTTAGGATCATAATCCTTGGGTACTCCACCGGTTTGTGAGTGTTAAGGACTCATAAGTCCTAGGGTCCTCCACCAAGTTTTGAGTGTTAAGTACTTTTAAGTACTAGGGTCCTCCACCAAGTTTGAGTGTTAAGTACTTTTAAGTACTAGGGTCCTCCACCAAGTTTGAGTGTTAATGACTTTTAAGTCCTAGGGTCCTCCACCAAGTTTTGAGTGTTAAGTACTTTTTAAGTACTAGGGTCCTCCACCAAGTTTTGAGTGTTAAGTACTTTTTAAGTACTAGGGTCCTCCACCAAGTTTTGAGTGTTAAGTACTTTTTAAGTACTAGGGTCCTCCACCAAGTTTTCCTATGATCAACCTCCTATCAACCTAGATAGAGTCTATATCATACTTAGTTACTCATAACTAATCGAATACATAAATCTTATGTATCACAATCCATGCAAAACCATGCATTTATATATATTTATAATTAATTAATACCAACCGGTATTAATTAAATCCTTTGTTCTTCGGTCCACGTTTTCGTTGACCGCCATTTCATGCCTTGTGTGTATCAACTTAATCATCATATAATTAAGTTAATAATATTCATTTGTGCTTCTAATACACTTCAAGCAAATATGCATTTCATATAATTCTTCATATCATATTCCATGCATCAACAATTAATTTCTTTCATACAAACTTAACCCTATTGGCTAATCACATGTTTAAATATCTTTTAAACATCATTATGAACTCATATAACATTTATTTAGGTAATCTCATAATTAACCCAAAAGTTATAAGATATTAAGCCGTCCACTCACCTTGAACTAGCGTTATGAAGTTCTACCCTTCTTGGTTGAACTCCGGCGACTTTTGGTCAACTCCGGCGACAACTCCGGCGACTTTTCCAACTTTGTGAAATCACTTGAAATACCCTTTACAAGTGCCTAACAAGGTTTTATAATCATAAAACCCATGTTGATACAAATAACCTCAAAAAGGTTATTTTCCGGTGAACCGGTCGTTTTGGCTTCTACGTCCATTCTTGGACGTAGAATCACTTTCCAACCCATTATTCCATGCTTATAACATGTAGAACCCTCTCAAGGATCCTTCACATGATATATATCTCATATGGTAGGAGAAAAGTAAAGGAAAAGTTATAATAAGGTCATTACCTTAATTCTACACACTTTTCCTAGCCTTTTTCCTTCTTTAATCCCACTCCTTGGACTACTTTTGGTTGAGCTCGAGTTGCAGCAACGGAGAATAGCTTGAGAGCTTCCTCTTCCTCCTCCTTTGTTGGTTTGGCCGAAAATATGGGGTGGGTGAGTGAGGAGATAGCCTCTTTGGCTTTTCTCTCAAAATAATGTGGGAATGGGTCCTCCCCATTGTACTTTTGATGCCAAATGCATCTCCTCCTCATTTCCTCTTGTCAACCCAGCTCTCAATTGATGTGTTTAGCACATAAAAACGTGGGGTGGCCCCCACTCATGTGGGAGGTCATCCCTTCCCTTTGTGTCCCGATGTGTACAATCGGTCCCGAAAGTTGTATTTTTCGGACTGTTTTAAATATATTTTATTTTATCGGGTCGAATAAAATATATTATGTGCTCTTACTCATTATGACATGTATAATGAATATACATTCCCCAACTTTAATTTATAAGTCTCCGAAATTCAGTTCGGGCTGTTATCTGTTAAATTACCAGTACCGGTAATTTGGGCTTCTTTTGACCAATCGGTCAACTCCGGGCCTTTCCATGGCCCAAATGAAATATCCACCATTATATATTTATTATCTAGACCAAGATGAATAAAATATATGGTCTCGGGAAAGTCGGGCGGCCCCTGCTCCCGGTGTGGGTCCCACGTGCAATTTACTATTCACGCGAAAGAATAAATAAAAATTTACAACTTCGTAAATTCATAAATCATTCCATAAGGTTTATTACATCATTTACGTAAAAGTAAATACATTTGGGGACGGTGTTACAAGTTCACCCCCCCCCCCCTTATTTGGGATTTCGTCCCCGAAATCCACGTGTCTAATCGAAAAGGAATGGGTATTGTTCCCTCATTGAGACCTCGGTCTCCCAAGTTTCCTCTTTGACTCGATCACTCCTCCAAGGAACCTTTACCATAGGAATCTCCTTGTTCCTGAGTTTCTTCACTTGTTGACCTACTATCTTCACCGGCTCTACCGCATATTGCAAATCCTCACGGATCTCTACCGGTGGTTTCTTAAGAATATGAGATGGGTCCCGTATGTACTTCTTGAGCATCGATACATGAAACACGTCATGTATCTTCTCAAGTTCTGGTGTTAACTTGAGACGATAAGCCACGGCCCCAATCCTTTCAAGGATTTCAAATGGACCAATGTATCGGGGGTTAAGCTTTCCCCCCGATACAAATCGAATGATGCCCTTCCAAGGAGAAATCCTTAGGAAAACCTCATCACCGACTTCGAACTCCAACGGTCTCCGCCGTTTATCGGCATAACTCTTCTGTCGGTCCTGAGCAGCCTTCAATCTATCCCGAATGATCCTTACCTTGGCCTTGGTGATCTCAACCAGCTCTATCCCTTCGAGTTTGGCCTCGCCAACCTCGTCCCAACACAACGGTGTTCTGCATTTCCTCCCATACAATGCCTCATATGGAGGCATGCCGATGCTTGCTTGATAACTGTTGTTATAAGCAAACTCCACTAGGGCCAAATGTTTGTCCCAACTTCCTTGGAACTCCAGCGCACATGCCCTAAGCATGTCTTCCAAAATCTGTATCACCCGTTCGGACTGTCCATCCGTCTGTGGGTGAAAGGTCGTGCTAAACTTCAGTTTAGTACCCAATGATGCTTGAAACTTTGGCCAAAATCGGGATGTGAATCGTGGATCCCTATCCGAGACAATGGATATCGGGACTCCATGTAATCTCACAATCTCCTCCGTGTAGAGCTTGGCCAATCTTTCAAGACGATAAGTAATGTTGATAGGCAGAAAGTGCGCACTCTTGGTGAGCCTAGCAACCACTACCCATACTGCATCGTAGTTGTTCACTGTTCGCGGTAGCCCCACCACGAAGTCCATGGTCACGTGCTCCCACTTCCACTCCGGGATGGTGAGTGGCTGCAAAAGTCCTGCCGGGTGCTGATGCTCTGCCTTAACTTGCTGACAAGTAAGGCATCGACTCACGTATTCTGCGATATCTCTCTTCATACCTGACCACCAGTAACTTTATTTCAAATCTCGGTACATCTTAGTACCACCTGGATGCATAGCATACGCTGAAGAATGAGCCTCTTCAAGTATAGACTTCTGAAGTTCTTCATTCTTTGGTATGCACACACGATCTTTAAACAATAAAAGACCGTCATCACGTACTCGAAAGTTCTCAACGGGTCCCTCAAGGATCCGTTCGCGGATCCTCTGACATTCCTCATCAATGGCCTGACATCTACTGATCTCACCCAGCAATGTAGGCCTCACCTCGAACCTAGCAATGAGCGCCCCGCTCGTGGACACCTCCACGTGTGCCCTCAATGCTTGTAGACAAGTAAGTAACGTCCCTGTCGTACTCTTCCTGCTCAGTGCATCGGCCACTACGTTGGCCTTTCCGGGATGGTAGTCGATGATCAAGTCATAGTCCTTGATCAACTCCATCCATCTCCTCTGCCTCATATTCAACTCTTTCTGAGTGAATACATACTTCAAGCTCTTATGATCGGTATAAATGTGACATGTCTCCCCGTAGAGATAATGCCTCCAAATCTTCAATGCAAACACTACCGCCCCCAACTCTAGATCGTGGGTAGGGTAGTTCACCTCGTGTTTCCTCAATTGCCTAGAAGCATAGGCGATCACCTTACCGTTTTGCATTAGTACACATCCAAGCCCTTGGATGCTAGCATCGCTGTAGATGTCATACCCTATCCCCTGTATGGGTAGGGCAAGGACTGGTGCTTCGGTAAGTCGTTTCTTCAATTCAAGGAACCCTTTCTCACACTTGTCGTCCCATATGAACTTGGCCCCTTTCTTTGCGAGCTTCGTTAATGGAGACGCCAATACGGAGAATTTTTCAACAAATTTACGATAGTATCCCGCTAAGCCAAGGAAACTACGTATCTCTTTCACATTCTTGGGTCTCTCCCAATCCATGATAGCTTTTATCTTGGCGTTATCCACAGCTACGCCCAAACCGGATATGACGTGACCGAGAAAACCAATCTCCTTGAGCCAAAATTCGCATTTAGAGAACTTGGCAAAGAGTTGCTTTTCCCTTAGCCGATCAAGTATAAGCCCCAAATGATGTTCGTGCTCCTCCTCACTCTTGGAGTATATCAAGATATCATCAATGAATACTATCACAAATTGATCTAAGTATTCACTAAACACCCGGTTCATCAAGTCCATGAATGCCGCCGGTGCGTTGGTTAAACCAAATGACATCACAAGAAACTCGTAATGACCATACCTAGTGCGGAATGCACTCTTAGGTATGTCGCTCTCCTTGATCTTCAACTGATGATACCCCGACCTCAAATCAATCTTCGAGAACACTATTGCCCCCCGAAGTTGATCAAACAAGTCATCAATCCTCGGTAAGGGATACCTGTTCTTGATTGTGACCTTGTTCAACTGTCGGTAGTCAATACACATTCTTAGTGTACCATCCTTCTTCTTCACGAAGAGTACGGGTGCCCCCCACGGTGAATGACTGAGTCTGATGAATCCGTTGTCCAATAATTCTTGTAGTTGGACCTTCAACTCTTGAAGTTCGGCCGGTGCCATTCGATAAGGGGGAATCGAAATGGGTTTGGTTCCCGGCCCCACTTCAATTACAAATTCGATCTCTCTATCGGGTGGAAGCCCCGGTAGGTCTTTGGGAAAGACATCCGGGTACTTGCACACGACTCGTACATCCTTGATGTCAACTTCTTTCTTCGTATCGTCCACCACGTAAGCAAGGTATGCGTGGCACCCCTTTCTCATCATCTTCCGTGCTCTCATCACGGATATGATGCAAGCATTAGATTTCCCCCGATCTCCTTCGAAACATAGCGTGTTTCCTTGATCATCCTCGAGCTCCAACACCTTGGTGTAGCAATCTACTCGAGCATGGTGCTTCTCAAGCCAATCCATTCCTAGGATTGCATCGAACTCCAACATGCTTAGAGGTACGAAATCACAAGTCAAGGGTTGACCCGTCACTTCCACCTCACATGATGGATAGTAATGATTTCTATCCACATCGTCTCCTAACGGTGTGGAGACTAGCAACGTTTGCGTCATAGGTGTCAATGGCACGTCAAGGCCCTCGGCGAACGCCTCACTCACAAATGAGCGTTGTGCCCCGGTATCGATGAGGATCTTCGCACACCTACCATTGATCTTTAATGTTCCTACATTTATACACCATGTAAGATACATTTTCTAATGTTTTTACACATCATTAGGATGTTATTAGGTTCATACTAATGTTTGGAATCAAACGGGGGTCCAAACGTAGAAGCACGGGGCGAAAAAATCGAGTTTCGGGTGTTGGGGGTCCACGCACGGCGTGCCTGGGTGGCACGCACGGCCGTGCGTGCATCAGAATCACCCTGCTCGCCACTGCCGACCAGGCACGGCGTGCCTGCAGGTCACGCACGGCGTGCCTGCATGGTCACGCACGGCGTGCCTGCTGGTACGCACGGTCGTGCGTCCGGCTGAATTCCTGGAGAGCTACTGCCTCCCAGGCGCGACGCTCCCACAAGGCCAGGCACGGCGTGCCTGTGCAGCACGCACGGCGTGCCTGTAAGCGTGCCTGGCGGGCAGTAGCCGTTTTCAGTCCGTTTTGGCCTAAATTCACCCGGTTTGACCCCGAGGTGGCCCGCACTCAATCCCTTTGACTTATATGATCATAGTAAGCCTAGAAACACATGGAAATACGTGTATTACTTGCAACGGAGTCCGGGTTTGCTCGCGCATCCGCCTCGGTCATTGCGTAGACCCGTGCTTGGGTCCCACCTTGGTTGACGGATGCGGCATGGCTTGTGGATACACCGCCTCTTCCCGTGCCGCCGTTTGACGGTCCCGCACGGTTTCTTCCCGTCGTGGTTCCTCCTCCGGATCCCGGAGCTCCTCCTCCCCCTAGTTGTGGGCAATTGGCCTTCATGTGACCCGTTTCCCACATTGATAACACCTCGGGGGTGCGTTGCATTTCCCAAAGTGATTTTTCGAACAATTAGCACACCTAGGGGGTCCCATCTTTTGGAAGGAGGATGCATGCCACCGAGCATCCCTGTTCTTCTTTGCCGGTGGTGCTGGTGTTTTGAACGAACCACCACCTCCGCCGTGTTTATCCTTCCGTGCTTGCTCGGGCGGCCCTGAATTATGCCATTTTCTCTTTTTCGCCTCCTCGGCGTCTCTTTCCCTTCTTTCATTCCATTGAGCCTCACCGAGAAGGCCCTGCTCCACCACCTCGCTAAAGGTCATGTGGCGCGAGTACGTAGCCCGATCACGGATGTCCAAGAGTAAGGCATCCCAAAAGTGCTACGTCATGCGGTTCTCATCAACCGCGTACTCTGGCAAGAACCTAGCCAAGGTTCTAAACTCTTGTTCCAGCTGCTTAACTGTGCCGCCATCTTTCTGTTTGAGGTTAGTGTACTCTCTCCGTTTCACATTCACCTCGTACTCGGAGTAGTATTGAGCATAGAATTCTAGCTCAAAGTCCGCCCATGTTATTTCCCCATGGTACTTCCCTTCCACGCTCTCCCACCACGTAGAAGCTATCCCTTCAAGTGGCCGTGAAGCGACAGTCAACTTCACGTCCGGCGTGATTTGCATGTCTCTTGATGCATCCTTCACCTTCTTAATCCCATCGGCGGCAACGGTAATGTCGTCGGTGCCGTCAAAGGACCTGCACCCCAAGGCCCTAGCCTCCTTGAGGTACTTGGAGATTCTCACAACAAAACCTCCTTCACGTCCACCTTGTGACGCCGCTGGGGTGGCCACGGAAGCCCCCCGGCTCCCTTGACCCGAACCACCACGAGAGCCACGCCTTGCTTGGCGCCTAAGGTCTCTCCTCAATTTCTCCTTTTGATACCACTCTAGTAATTCGCCCATTTGGGCGAAGCGGGCATCGCTCTCATCGTTGTCATCATCGGTGTATGTGTCTCCCCCATCATATGGGGTCTCCTCATGCCCCGTTTCGGGAACGTAGGTTGAGTCATAGTCCTCGGTGTTGGTTTCGTACACCGAGCTTACATGGCCATCACTCACAGTTTGAGCTTGATGCCTTCCACGACCTCCACGGCCTCCACGGCCTCCTCGTGAGCCCCGAGATGCAGCCCGGCTTCCCCTCTGGGATGCTTCCGGCGCCCGCCCCCTCGGATTGTTCCTGGTTGCCATTCGCCTGCCCTCCATTTCTGAAAGAAATATGGATGAGTCATTAGACTCCTATAGATGTCAAATGACGGAAGAACGTTATGGACACGTATTGGCCCAAGTCACCACCATACCAATTGTTAAGGGTACCGTCTTTTTTTTTTTTTAACCCGGAAGGTAAACCACCAAAATCAGTGGGGCAAATGCCGGGTGTCATTTGCCATAATTTTATTAATGAAGATAGAAGAACAAAAGAGAGGGGGACCAAACCAAAACCTCCCTTCAGAGGCATTCCTCTGTAAAGAACAGGAGACAAAAACCAACCAGATCAAGAATAAAACTATTTTGGGGGGGCTAAGCCTGACCCAAAATAAATACAAACGAAGAAAAAAATTAATTAATTCTAAAATAACTCAATCCCAGCTTATCCGCAATTAAAGCACATCTAATGTAACTCGGAAGTTGCCTGATGTTGTGATAAATTACCAGATCAGTACTATTAAATTTAGATAAAAAGTGCGCAGGCCAATTCATTTCCCTCAAGATGTGTCTGAAAAGAATCCGGTCCTGAACCATCTAGCTCCTCAAATCATCGAGCTTCTTCCTCCATCGTCCACCGAAACATCTATCATGAATAGCATCAAAAACCATCTGCGAATCCATTTCCACCTCAAAACCCATATACCCTTTCTCCACCACCCAAGATACTGCGGTATGAACCACCAAGAGCTCCGCCTCCATGACTGATGTAGCAGATAGAGGAAAGTGCAATCCAATTATAAACTCACCCTTTCTGGTTCGAAGGACAGCCCCTCCTGCCGCCGAAGTTGAGGTGAAAGAAGCATCCACGCTCAGTTTGAAATCAAGCGAAGGTAAAACCCATTTCATAGCTTGGATCTTCGGTTTCTTATGTGTAAACGAAGGATGCAAAAATTCCTCTTCAAAAAGAACCTGATTAGGCTTACCTAATCTGAGGTTTGATAATTTTGCCTCGGACCAAACCTGTGAGTAAGCCTTTATTTGTTTAATAATCTGTAAATTGCTGAGCTCATTACCATCCCCCCATTTAATCTGACAATAAGCTTTCCAAATATGCCAAACTATAATCCCAGCCATATTATGTTTAAACACATCAAGAAGGTTTTTTGAACCCACCACCAACCACCAAGCAAAGAGCATCTGTCTCAATGAAATTGTATTAGCAGGTAAAGGAATCTCAAAAATTCCAGTGAAGTATTTCCAAATAAACCAACTGAAAGAGCATCTAAGAAGAACATGCTCCATGAATTCAGACTCTTTTTTACAAAAAGGACACATAGTTGGGAAACATATTAAATTAAACCTCTGCAGATTATCGGGGAAAGGGAGAATTTTGTGTAAAAGCTTCCATAAAAAAACCTGAATCTGACTTTGCTGATGTTTATTCCAGGTATGCTTGAAGGAAAAAACAACATTCTTGGATCTTCTGATTTCATGAAAGGCTGAGGACAAGCTGAATCTGCCAGTTGGCTCAGGTAACCAGGTAACATTCCCTGCTTCTTCTTGTTTGCAGAAAGCTTGACCCACCTTGTGAATCTTACAAATCCTCTTCCAAATAGCTGAGTCATTGGCTTTAGGAATCATATTTAGCCCCCTTGGGTATCTAGCATGACAGAATTGAGCCCACCCAGAACTGTTGATCTTCCATTTCCACCATAACTTTAGAGAAAAAGCCTTCTCAATATCCTCAAAAGACCTGAAACCCAGACCACCTTCCTCATAAGGCAAACATAACTCCTTCCACCTTATCCAGTGATATTTCCTCTTATTGACAATAGAACCCCATAAGAAATGTGCCATTCTTTTTTCCAAGGTTCTGCAAACCGCCTTGGGGAGAGTGTCAACAGCAAATAAATGAAGAGGAATAGCATTAAGAACATGCTTTATTAACACCATCCTTCCCCCAAAATTAAGATGTTTCTGCTTCCAAGTTGTCAGTTTTTTATCAAAAGACTGAAGAATTCCTTGACAGTAACTCTTTCTATTTATGCCTTTGTGCAGGTTTGAGCCAAGATACTTCATAGGCAAGTTAATCTTAGTCATACCCAGGAGCCTCTCCATCTTCCTGATTCTAGCTAGGGAAGTTTTCCCACAACCAAAGTTGCTTTTTTCAAAGTTGATAGCCTGTCCTGAGGCTATTTGATATAGACCCAGGAATTTATTAAAATTCTGAATAGATCTTGCTTCCCCATTCAGAAAAATTAAAATGTCATCAGCATAACATAAGTGAGATACTGGGTGTCCTTCTGGGCCAATCCAATAGGGTTTAATATGATTAGAAGAAACCATGCTTTTTAGTCCTCTGGATAAAACTTCAGTAGCGAGAATAAAGAGATAGGGGGAAAGGGGATCCCCTTGTTAAGGGTACCGTCTTAACAATTAGAGGCCTTGCAACTTAAGCACCAATAGTTCTATAAACGTCAAAATACAATGCTCATGGTTTTCGGTAAAACTCTTTTGTAAAATCTTTTGTGAGGGGTTGATTATATAGTTTAGAACTGAGATGTCTCTGATACCACTTAATTGTCACGCCCCAGACCGCAATCCAAGCGCGTGTACAACCGCCGTATAACTAAGTGACGTCACCCACGAGTCAACCTCACTTAATTACACAAGGCGTTCGAGAAAACAATCCATCCATACTCAGCAGTAAACATACATAACAACTTCACATTTAAACCAATGAATAGCGGAAATATTCAACGGTAAGTCATGGGCCACAACCGGCCAACAACATGGGCATGCAAGCCCCAAAAATAGTTTATAGTAAAACAAATATCCATGAGCAAGTGTTCGGTAGTTTGAAAGAAAATAAGGAAGCACGAACCACGTCTTCCTGATTTGATATCACCCGTGAGAAGGTGCAAGTAGCAAGCCCTAGCTTCAACCTGAAAATGGTGGGGGCCCCCGAAGGGGTCAGTACAAGTACCGAGCGAGTAGCAGGCTAAATATAGAATAACTAGCGTTTCAAGTATAAGACCCAAACATAGGGTGATACTTAAATAAGTAGTCTTCCCCCCAAGTTATGAAATACTTATTAGTATATATATACTTGGAAAATATCCGATCCGTAGATCACCATTTTATTTGGGAAAAATAGTAATAGTCAATATTCTTGACTAAAAACCCCAACCCACCCATATACCTATGAGTGTATAGGACTCCTCCTAGTCGCTATTTCAATATCATAATCTATGAGTTTTAGGATCATAATCCTTGGGTACTCCACCGGTTTGTGAGTGTTAAGGACTCATAAGTCCTAGGGTCCTCCACCAAGTTTTGAGTGTTAAGTACTTTTAAGTACTAGGGTCCTCCACCAAGTTTGAGTATTAAGTACTTTTAAGTACTAGGGTCCTCCACCAAGTTTGAGTGTTAAGGACTTTTAAGTCCTAGGGTCCTCCACCAAGTTTTGAGTGTTAAGTACTTTTTAAGTACTAGGGTCCTCCACCAAGTTTTGAG
Organism: Cuscuta epithymum; assembly: GCA_945859915.1. NCBI lineage: Eukaryota > Viridiplantae > Streptophyta > Magnoliopsida > Solanales > Convolvulaceae > Cuscuta > Cuscuta epithymum. Next base: position 1,037,953 of record CAMAPF010001009.1, read on the forward strand.
TGTTAAGTACTTTTTAAGTACTAGGGTCCTCCACCAAGTTTTGAGTGTTAAGTACTTTTTAAGTACTAGGGTCCTCCATCAAGTTTTCCTATGATCAACCTCCTATCAACCTAGATAGAGTCTATATCATACTTAGTTACTCATAACTAATCCAATACATAAATCTTATGTATCACAATCCATGCAAAACCATGCATTTATATAGATTTATAATTAATTAATACCAACCGGTATTAATTAAATCCTTTGTTCTTCGGTCCACGTTTTCGTTGACCGCCACTTCATGCCTTGTGTGTATCAACTTAATCATCATATAATTAAGTTAATAAATCCCACCTCTAACTCTCAATTCACGTGCACATGGCGACAACCCTTTTAAATTTAAAATATACTCTGTATATACTAAATTCTCAATATTTACTAGAATATAAAAATTAATAGAATACTGATAGAGTATTAATTCTAGAGAGAAGTGAGAGCTAGAGAGAGAAAGTGAGTAATTATATTTCTCAACCCCCTATAACTAGCCCCAAGGGGTCTATTTATGGGTAAAAATGTGGATTTGGGCTCCTAGCCATGGGCTTAGGAGGCCCATTACAGTAATCATGCCTTCTTTGGGCGAAATAGGGCCACTAATGGGCTGGGTACAATACTTAGTAAATAAAGTAGAGAGATGTATTCTGCCAGGACGAAGTCTGGCCGATGCGGTGCACTTTGGCCGACGCGGTCCCATGGCCGACGCGGTCCATGGGCCGATGCGGTCCCGGGAGTCCAGATTCATGTTCTGGGCCGGTTTGGTTCGTGGCCGATGCGGGGTCCCACTGGGCCGAAGGGGGCCACGTGGAGGTTCTTCCGGCCATCGTTGACTTGAGTATGTGGGCCATGGGGTCCAGGCCCATATATTCTATCAGGAGTCCCCCACTCCCTGAGCTGAGGTGAAGCCGAAGCGAAAGGGAGTACTTTGTTTCCAGGCTGGCCGCTGTGTGAACCTAAGTGCTGGGCTGCCGAAGAGGTTCCATCTTGATTTTTGGACGAAGCGGTTGTTTGGGGACTCATAACCTTGATGTAGGCCAATGCGCTCCCGCGGGAGTGCTCTAAGGACGAAGCGATGCGCTTCTTATTGTAGATGATGCGGTGGCTCCTGGTGGATAAGCTGGCTTGCTTTATCGACGTTTGTTGGGGTCGAGGAGCTCCTATCTATTTTTGGCCGTAGTGATAATCTTGTTTTACGAAGCGTTTTGACTTGTGTGTTCTTGCTTTGGTGAGCCGGCACAGTCCCCCCAGTGTACGTAGCCGTTGCGCGCTAGATTTGTTCGTTGGATTTTTTTTTATGTATAATGAATTCCAATCAACCAACCATCCTTTTACATGGCTCCCATAGGGAGTATTTATAGGAGAAAAGAGGGCTGGGCTTCCAGGTTTGGGCCTGGAAGGCCCAGTTACAATAAAAGGCCAATAAATGGCTAATAAATGGTATCTAATCTATTCTAATGGATACATCTGAATAAATAAAGTGTACAAGGAAATAAATGCTATCTACTGAGCATATGTGGGCCGCTGTCCGGGCCGCTGTCTGGGCCCAATAGTCGTGATACCCAGGGCCCGAGTCTATATACTCTATCAGGAGTCCCCCACTCTCTAAGTCGAGAGTACTCGAGGCGAAAGAGAGTAGAACTGTGTGCTGATCTGTCGTCGTCTGGTGAGTAAACTGCTGTCGTCGCTGAAGCGCCTCGCCCGGATTCCCAAGCCGATGATTCGATCCCATTGGCGAGCCCTGACCGAGGCAACCCTGTGGGAGAATCCTCCGCCGAAGGTCGCAGACCAGAGACCATCACCACCGGTCTTGAGGCCGGGGAGCTATGTATATGTACTGGCCGATGTGGGAGCTGAATATGTATGTGATATGATGATGTCGTCGGTGTGTGTGGCAATCCTTGCAAAAATTTTGAATTTTTGCTTCTTTGGTAACGGAGGCGCTAAGTCTCATGCTCTCCCAGTCCCCCACTCCTTGAGGCGAGTGTAATGAGGTGAAGAGGAGTAGAGTAATGCCTGTCTGATGATGTCTTCAATGGGGGCCGATGGTTGACACCTTTTTATTCATAATGGGGAGATGCCTCGTTAAAAACCTCATTAGGAAAAACCCTGTGGGGAAAAATCCTAATGAGGGAAAAAGAGTACATCGGATGCCCCCAGAACGAAGCAAAAGGTGCGAGCCCTTCGGCCTAGAGGTGGAGCTGCAGCGGTGTCCGTCTGCCGAGGGGATGGCCGAGGCCGATCCCTAGATGTGGGTAGCTCGTCATGATCGGTGGTCCTAGTCATCAAATAAAGATGACTAAGGGATGGGTCGAGCGACCGTCCATAATATGATGTCTGGTTCATCAAATAAAGATGACCAGAAGTATGGCCGAGAGGCCGATATGAAATCCAAGTCATCACTTGACTGCACCTATGCATTCAAATAAAATTGTTATAATTTCTTGAGCTTATAATTCGCTATTGGATTTGGGCCTACATTAAATGGCCTCAAATTTTCAACCTGGAGCTCAAATTTTGTTTCTATGTTGGGCATAGAAACCAGAGTGTGTATTAGATAACATTTGGATTTGGAGCTTATTTATTGCCACACCCGTTTGTCGTGACCCGTGGCGTGAGACTTCAATAGTCTGCCGGTGTACGCGGGTGCTCGGAATAAGTCCGTTTTTCAATGTAAAAAAAATACACACTATTTAAAAATAATGATAATAAATTAATAAACTAACTCAACTTGCCACTCAAGTTCGTAGTTCGAATCCGCCAGTCCACGCTTTTCGGGATTTTTTAACGGATGACTCGCCCCTTGAGATTGAAGTTTGTGGTGTTATATTATTAATTTTTCATCTTTATGACTTTTTTTTGAAGTCTTTAAAGGCAATGATAATAAATTAATAATCTAGCTCAACTTGCCACTCAAGTTCGTAGTTCGAATCCGCCAGTCCACGCTTTTCGGGATCTTTTAACGGATGACTCGCCCCTCAAGATTGAAGTGTTTTGCTATATTATTAAAATACTTCATTATATGACTTTTTGTAAGTCTTTAAAAGTAATGATAATAAATTAATAATCTAGCTCAACTCGTCACTCAAGTTCGTAGTTCGAATCCGCCAGTCCGCGCTTTTCGGGATCTTTTAACGGATGACTCGCCCCTCAAGATTGAAGTGTTTTGCTATATTATTAAAATATTTCATTTTATGTGTTTTTTTCTGTAAATCAATTTACTGTTGAATATAAATAAATATAAGTAGTTTTAAATACTTAGCTTTCAATTGGGCCGTGTGTGTTGAGACTTTGAGCTGCTAGGGTTCAAATTGTTGACCTCGTCCACTCACTCTGATTTGGTCAAAATCAGGGATAACATCCGGTTGCTGTTTTAGAAATTGGCCGCACACTTCGACACATCGTCTGACCAGCCCATGACGCCGACTCGTCCACCATCTACGCAGATCACCGGAACCAGGAAGAAGTCACGCCTTGCAAGCACACGAGGCGAGGACGGAAGGCAGCTCTCAATCTGCTTCTCACGAATTCCAAACCACCATTCATGGCAAATCTTCAACAGTAATACTTCAGGCCACGTCAATGGCGATGTGGACTCGCGAGCAGCAACAGGTGACGTGGAGGAGCGACAGGCAACCGGAAAGGTGGTGCTATGAGCGGCAATAGAGATGAGCCGATAACACCTGTGAGGGCGGCGCGTGGCGAGTGATGAACTGGTGGTAGCAGAGATGTTTGCGGCAACCTTCCAACTGGTCACTTTCGAACAGATTCAGCGAAAGGATGAGACATGAGGTCTGGAGCGACGATGCCACTCCTCTGGAACGACGTGAATAACTTCAAAGGTGCGGCGAGCTTTGACAGATGGCGTACGACGGCGGCATGGACGGCAGCAATATAGATGGTGACGGTGGCGACATAGACGCTGACAACGGCTTCGACTCAGATCTGGGATTCGAGATCTAAAATTCCAGAACTGTTTTTGACTGATTTCTTGTATTTTGGATGAATTTTCGAGTATTTTGGGAGGATTTGTCACTTGATTTTGCTCAAACTCTCAATGAAAGCACCAAATGATAGAGTATTAATTCTAGAGAGAAGTGAGAGCTAGAGAGAGAAAGTGAGTAATTATATTTCTCAACCCCCGATAACTAGCCCCAAGGGGTCTATTTATAGGTAAAAATGTGGATTTGGGCTCCTAGCCATGGGCTTAGGAGGCCCATTACAGTAATCATGCCTTCTTTGGGTGAAATAGGGCCACTAATGGGCTGGGTACAATACTTAGTAAATAAAGTAGAGAGATGTATTCTGCCAGGACGAAGTCTGACCGATGCGGTGCACTTTGGCCGACGCGGTCCCATGGCCGACGCGGTCCCGGGAGTCCAGATTCATGTTCTGGGCCGGTTTGGTTCGTGGCCGATGCGGGTCCCACTGGGCCGAAGGGGGCCACGTGGATGTTCTTCCGGCCATCGTTGACTTGAGTATATGGGCCATGGGGTCCAGGCCCATATATTCTATCAAATACTTATTTTGTTTTACTCCATGTTATAAAATTATGATAATTTCATATTATCCTATAAGTTAACAATTCAGATTCATGGATAACAATAATGATAACAAAGTTGAGCTTCAGACAATAGCCCGATATAGTCCAAGGCTTTTATTGTTGTATAAAGATTTGAAAGTGGGAGATTAACAGTGGCGGACCCAGATATTTGTCAGAGCAGGGGCACACTAGACACTAAACTTACTCTATAATAAAATTTTCAAATGTAATAAAGATGGTAAAAAGTAAGGCAATAGCATAAATTATACGGAGTAGTTTTTTTTTACTCCAGGGGGTCTGGGGGAGTCTGGAGTAATCAGGGCTGAAACTGACTCCATTGAGTTTCAAACCCTTTTGTGCGTAGCGGGATTCGAACTCGAGACCTCCCACATGGCATGGTAACCTCGCAACCAGCTGGGCTGAAATGCTTGGATATTATACGGAGTAGTTAATTACATATTATATAGTTCATTTCTGCAACTTTGGTAAATCAAGCCTACGAGTTTTCATATTCTGAAAATGTTGGTAAATCTGTAAGATAATCATCTCCCATCTTATTGCAAAGATCTGTCTTGATAATATTCATCGCAGAGAAGGCTCTTTCAACGGTGGCTGTTGCAACTAATAATATTAAAGTCAACTCAATCAGACGATATACCAAGTGAAAAGAATTGTGAACTTTAAGTTCAACCATCTTTTTGCAAACTTCACCAATAGTCTGTACGGAAGAAAATAATTCATTTGTTCTCATTTCATATATCCACACCTGGAGTTACTCTTTCTATCACGCCCCAGACTGCATCTAAGCGTGTGTATAACCGCCGTATGACTAAATGACGTCACTCGCAAGTCAACATGACGTAATCATACAAGGCGTCCATGAACATAGTTCATACCATACTCAGTAAGTAAACATACATAACAACATCACATATTTGGATTGAACGAACAACGGAAATATTCAATATTCAATCATGGGCCACGCATGGCCAAAACGTGGGCTCGCAGGCCCAAAACAAATGTATTTATTACAAAGTATCCATGAGCATAGTTTATAGTTTTAAATAGGAAAGGAAGCACGAACCACGTCTTCCTTTATATCACTTCACCGGGCAAGGTGAGAATAGCAAGCTTGAACTTCAACCTGAAATGGTGGGGGCCCCCTGAAGGGGTCAGTACAAGTACCGAGCGAGTAGCAGGCTAAATGTAGAATAACTAACGTTTCAAGTATAAGACCCAAACATAGGGTGAAACATATACATATAGTTTTTTCCCCCAAGTTATGAAATACATATCAATATATCTACACCCTTGGAAATACCTGACCCGTAGGTCATTGTTTATTTGGGAAAATAGTATAGTCAATATCTTGACTTAAACCCCAACCCACATTTATATCATGTAGAAAAATACTAGGGGTACTTCATATGATATAAAAGTCATATGAAGTTCAAAGAGAGGAGAAAAAGTTGTTATGGAGTCATTACCTTAATTATCCAAGCTTTTACTCACTTTTTCCCTCTTTAATCTTCTTTCTTGAACCTTGTCTCCTTGAGATTGAAATTGGCCATGGAGTAATGGTGCTGCAGAGCTTCTTATCTCCTTCCTTGTGCTTGGCCGAAATAATTGTTAGGGGAAAAGGGTTGGGAGTTGTTTTGTCCAAATTGTGCCAATGAGTGATGGGAGGGTCCCTTTGGTTGTCAACCATGTCTCACCCATCTATTCTTACATCCATCCCATGCTCCACAGCCCCCAAATCAAATTCTCAGCACAAAAAACGTGGGGTGGCCCCTACTCATGTGGGAGGTCATCCCAATCTGTCCCGAATTGCACATTTGGCCCCGAAAGTTGTATTTCTCGGACTGTTTTAATTACATTTTATTTTATCAAGTCAAATAAAATATATAGTATGTTCTAAATTATTACGGACCTTTATAATGAATATACTTTCCCCAACTTTAATTTAGAAGCCTCCGAAATCCATTTCGGACTGTTATCTGATAAATTACCAAAAATGGTAATTGGGCCTCGTTTGACCAATCGGTCAACCCAATGCCTTTCTTATAGCGCAACATGAATGTCCACTACCATATAACTTATTATATATACCAAGATGAATAAAATATGTGGTCTCGGGAATATCGGGTGGTCCCCGCTGCCGGTGTGGGCCCCACGTGAAATTTACTATTCACGCAAAAGAATTAACAAAAATTTTCAACCCCGTAAATTCACTGACCATTTCATAAGGTTCAATACATAATTTACATAAAAGTAAATATACTTGGGGACGGTGTTACACTTTCAGCTCCATTCGATCAACAGATGAAAAACGCATGAATATAATTTCGCGAGGTTCAGTAGCTTTGACTCACAGAAATTGGAGAACTTATCTCTAGGATCAAGACAAGCTAAACCCGGTCCTCACAAATACATCATCTCCAAATAGCTTCCCTTTTACCCCATGGAAAAGGTAACACCAAAAGCAAAATGCAGCATCTTTAGAAATACTATATTCCAACCATTCCCAATTTTTAAACCACTCTGCTCGAAAACATCTCATTTTTTCCCCAAATAAAGTTCGTGGAAAATCATGAGACAACGGTTGACAAGCACCTTTAACGACATACGCACTCATCACGTCATCTCTTACTCGAGGCTCATACTCAATGATTGGCTTTCGTAATGCGGGATCGCTAATGATATCCCACTCACACGTACTATCTGTGCGGGCTCTTTTGTCTCCCCAGGTGTCATTAGACTCATCTCAGAAAATGCTTACGTTCGGAGCAACAACATTTGCATCACTTGAGATAGACTGATTAGGAACGTTCGAAGAACTATCCCCTCGAGTTAAAGACCTCTTAGTCCGAATTACAAAGTTATCCAAACTCATGTTCCTAATTTATATACCCATAACATTTTAGTATCTTGATTATCTAATACTAATAATTTTTTGTACGGGTTGGGGCACTAATTTTACCCGAAATAGTAGTAGTGAAATTTTTGACCGGAAGCAGGGGCACCTATTTTACCCTAAGTACTAGTAGTGAAATTCTTGGCCGGAAGGTCCCCTAGGTCCTCCATTGGAGATTAATACCGTAGTTGGTGAATAAGTTATCATCGGAAACCATCTATCTCTATGTATCTATATTTTAAAGAGAGGGTGACATTCATATGACCGTCTCAAAATTACATTAATGTAAAGATAAATATACCTGACTATTGGTATAAGGATAGAATCCGATAGATAAATAGGGGGGAAACTAACTCAAAAGAGGGAAGGAGTGTAAGTTGGTAAAGGAGTGTTTATTTCTAACGTACAGTTGATGAAACCCTTGTGGTTTGTTTGGATTGAGGTGAATCTAAGAAAATAATTGGATGGGCTTTATTTGGTACCTCATTTGAATTATGTCACTAATTGAGGTGACTTTGCTTTTGTTTACCATAATTTTGGTGAATTTGATGATGATTAAATTTCAGATGGAAGTGTGAGATCTATGCTGGGGCCATTTGTGGAGCTGGTTAAAACATGGAATCTTCCAGAATGGGTCGTGCACTGGGGTCATCCTGGGAACATGGTATGACTATAGCTCAATCCCCGCCCTGTTTTGTTTGGTGAGAGTAAACTTTGATAGTATTTGGTAGAAAATGTAGCAGGAAAAAATCGAAGCTAGGCCTGTCTGTAATTGGGAATTTGCTAATGCATGGTTGGATGGTTCTTATTCCGTAGGCTGTTGTGCTCATCGCCATGGGTGGTTATGGCACTTACCTGGGTTTCCGAATTCGGTCTTCAAATGATGTGGTATGGCAATTACATATTGGATGGGTTTCATGGTTATTCATTCATTCATTCAGTTCTTGTTAATATATACACGAACACGCAAACTCTCCGAATGCATTTCCTCATTCATTCATTCATTTGATTGAGATTTTGGATGATGGGTAGGAGGAAAGGGCCAAGGCCAAAGACTTGCATCCTAAACTCCTAGCTGGAATGTTCTTCTTCTTTTCTCTTGGAGCCACGGGAGGGATTATCTCTTTGCTCACTTCAGACAAACCCATCCTTGAGAGGTACCTACCTTATTCCTGCCCCCGTCTCTCTCAGTGCTCATTTTAATTCATCATCTATTAATATCTAAAGAGACAGTTTTTTTGTGAATAGTGTTCCCGCTCAGAAATGTCAACATCAATTCCTTGTGTTTTAATCAGCCGAAATAAATACAAAAGAAAATATAATCTGAAGCTATTAGTTCAATCCGGGCATGAGGGTTTGTGAATAATCAAATCCTATTGGTTCAAAAAGAGGTGGCCACCGTTGAATTATCGGTTGTGTGTCCCTATTGGTTCAAAATAAAGGTGCGCACTGTTGATATGGAATAGATGATATTATGCTGAGTCATTATTTTGATTGCTTTGTTTTTATTGGTGGAAATGGGCGGCAGCACAGTGTATGAGACAAGACGCATCAAGTCGCCAGCCTGTTGTGGAAAAAATCAGCCCGATCAAGTTGCTGTTCCTTGGGTCCTTGAAGGCAAGTTGGTATCTCAGTTCAATTTGCTATAAATACTTGGCAAAGTCTTGCCAAAATCAATACCATTGGAAAAATCATTCTGTCTCTTCTCTTTTTCTTTTCCCTTTCAAGCTCCAAAGTTTTAAGTTGTTTGCCTGCAATTGGCAAGAATATCATCATGAGAATATGTTTATACATGTGTTTATCATACTTCGTATAATATTAAGTATATCTAGGGTTTGTTGTATATCTAATTCTAATTTTAAAAATTTTGTGGAGCATATTTTAAGAAAGCTTTTTTTATCAGTGCTAGAAGATATAGAGTTAGTTTAGTGTTATTCAGTAGGTCAAATCGCAAATATAAATACATGTTTTAGGCTAAACATACTACGCAAAAATGCTTGCGAGCTAAAAGAATCAAAATGTTTGTGACGTTATTCTTAGTTAAGACTTTACAGGAGGGGAGGAAAAGTACATGAAAAACTTTGAAGTTTAGAATTTTAGGAATGGACCAATTCGAGATGCAGCCGGTATCCAACAAATTAACTTTAGTATCATATTAATATTAAGGTGGTGGTTCTTTATTTACAATGAGAAAATTCCCTTGAGTTCTTTGATGAGTATAATACTATACTCCGTATTACTCTACAGTAGAGATGAACACATTTAATATTGGGTCAATGCTAATATAGTTATATGGGGTCAATGATAAAAGATATGTATACATATAAGGTTATACACATATCGAGTACGACATATCGGATTTTTGCAGAAGAGGGGAATGAATGATACTGACATAAAAAAAAGTTAATCCTATATTTATCTAAATACAAATTAACAAAACTCATATAAATAGTATCAATAGATTCATTCCATAATCTCACTCATGTGTTCAATATGATAGTTTATAAAAATTTACTACAAATCTTTGGATAAACTCATTTGAAAAGTAATGAATGACTGAATTGTTTTCTTTTAAAATATTTGTGTAATGTTTTCAAGATTAGTATTAGCTTGCACTCACATATCAAAAAACAGAGTTTATCACACTAAAATTAGAAATGAACAAAGTATATCAGAAATACCTCCTAAAGAACCAAACAGATGCCAACAGGGGAACGATGGTGTAGTCTCTACAATTTGCGGCTGAGAAATTACATGCACACAAATATACATTTTACATTAGTGTTAGAATGCAGTCAAATCTCAAAAAAATAAAGTACAGTCAAACCAAGAAACCCAAAATCACTGCCACTTTGGCTTTCCTTTAATCAAACCAATTTGGAATTATTTTGGGTGTATTTTGCAGGTGGGAATGCCAAGACACATAGACCTAAGGCAGAACATTTTCAAATGGTGGCTGGGAAGGTGCGCAAATATAATCAGAAGCAAGAATAATAATGTGGACAATTTGGAAAAGCTACAACTCAAGCATCTATGAGGGGCAAAGCACATAAAAAATACAGATTATCAAGGAAATCAAGGCATTAACACGTCAATGGCACTTCAGCAATGAAAAAAAACATTTTATGCAGTTAGATGCGGACCTGCACTTAGATGGGCTGATGCCAGAACTCAAAACAAAATCATGCACAAAATATCAAAGAAAAAGACTTAGCTTAAACCATCCGCGAATCGGGTGGACAACCAACAATCTACTCAGACAGATCACTCCTTGAAGAACCCTCCAACAGCAACAATCATCATGCTAGACCTAATCCAGCGATTAATCTACGAGAAGCATCGAACTCTCAACAAAACTCTCAAGTAGAAAAGAATACATTTCGTTTATTAAGCTGGAAATTAGGCAAAAATTAATAATTGATAAATGACACGTTTCTTGGGTAATTTTCGTTTCCGTTATTTACAAAAAATGCAATCTACTTCACATTCATAGATGTATAACAACTTATATTACTCAGTAATAAAATTCGCGCAAGGATTCACATTTGACATAGAAATGACTATTTTTAGAATTCATCAGGTTTAATTTTTAATAAGTTGGGTTAAATGCTTTACGCAGTTCTAATAACACTTCTTTTATGGAATCTTCGAATAACTGTTCATGCATAATTGAATTTATATTTTTCCGAGGTATTTTGTTTAATACAGAGTATTTTTTTGAAAGATTGTTTAATATATTTGTAAAAGGTATCAATTTATTTCAAATCGTATTCTACAGATCTATAAAATATATTCGTTGTGTAAAATGGTCTGATTAGGTTAATTTAAACAAAATAATTATTTGATGAGATGGTTTGTGGATTAGAGGGTTTGTGTTAATTACCATTCTCATAAAATTCTCAGCGGCGGAAAATCCGGAAATCGGCGGACAGTCTGGTCACTCACGGCCGGAGGGGCCTGATCTGTTGTCTTCCACGAGCAGCTGAGAAGGGTGACTGCATGCCCGGCTTGATCGGCGCTCGGAGGAAGGGGTGTTGTTTTGGTTTGTCGATGGATGTAGTGAGAAGATCCGATTTACTTCTGGATGGCTTCCAGATGAATCTACCAAGATGTATACGGAGTAATATGATGCATCGTCATTTGGGCCACATCATATAGGCTTGATTTACTTTGAGTCTAACATGGATGGGCTATATAATTTGGTCCGTTACAGTGGAGTTGTGGAGGTATAAAATCATGGGTCATGAATGCCCAATAATATGTGTACGTATATTTTTGTTAAAATTTCAAAACAAAAATTAATACGGAGTAATTTAGTATTTTGGGCATATCTTGATTTTTATAATATGACACTCTGTTCTTATTTTGTCATTCCACTTAAAAATCTTGAAGTTTTTTTTTAAATAATACATATTTGAATTTGAACAAGACTTACAAAAGTGATAAATTAATATTAATCTGTTAAAAATACATTTGGAGATAATATATATATATATATATATGAGGAGTTTATAAAAAGTTAACAAGTTGATTAGAACATAGTTCTATATATATATATAACATATCAGGAAAAAACGTGTCTGGGAATATGAAGTAATATTATTTAAAAAATAAATATTTTAAAAGGATTCAAAATAAATTTTGATAAAAAAATCAAAAAATGAAAGTGAATTTTTTTAGAATATATGAATATGAGCATATGCATATTAATAGATGTTATCCAAACAGTGCTGAGTTATTAACTTTTTAGATAATGCTGTGTGAAGGATATGACAAGATGATGTTTTTAGGTAAATAAAAATTCATGCATGTATTATCAAATATCATTTCACAAAGAGTAACATAATATGCCCCTAAATTCAGTAATAAACACATATCTGCTAGATCTATGGGTTGTGTGTACTGTGTAGTGTAGGGAGTGTGTTCTTACCGTTTTTATAGTTTAACGCAACATAGGATGCAGATTAGGCGGAGGAGGCAGAGGAGGCCTTCCATTGGTTAATTTATAACCGTTGCCTGGATAAGTTGTCGGCGAATGTGTACGGAGTTGGGCTGCGTGAGTGAGTCTCGCCGGCCACTGTTCGACTGTTCCAAGGAAGTGTTTGGGGCATGTAGTTGTTGCTGTAGTTGGCAGGAGAGAGGATAATCGAGAGTCACTTTTGGGAGGAAAGGAAGGGTTCCTTCTAGATAGGGCATCTATGGTTTAATAATCAGGCCATATTTTATGGGTCTCAAACTAAAAATAATGTGCTGCTTATTCCAGGCCTGTATATATGTTTAGGATATGCCCGACACACCCAAAAATGGGTTAGTTTAATTTGTTTTAAACAAAAAGTACTCCCTAATGATTTTTTAGAGTTATAGTTAGGGATATTAATGATACATTATTTATATTCATTAACGTAATATTGCAGAAAACCAATTAAATAAAGTGATTAATGTATTAGAATTATTTTTCAAATAAATGTTCTCTAAAAACTCAATTACTATATACGAAATACTACTTTTATTATCATAATAAAAACAATATGTAAAGAAATACTGCTATGTATATTATGTATTAACAATCTATTTTTAAACAGTTCAAATTTCATTATCAATCACATATTACAATTTTTATGATTCCAGCATTTTAAATAAAGCCAAAAACTCACTATTTTTTGGCTTTGGAATATGATGGAATAAAGCGAAATGATTCACTAAATTGTCTGCACTTTTTTGTTATGAAGTAACAATCAGTCAATGCAATTTTCGGTGCGCGATTTTTACTATGGGTCATTTGAAAACAATCTCTCTATGCTTTGGTACAGTGGTAAGATTGTGTACATCTGACATCCCTTACCCCCACCGTAGGTGGGAGCCTTTGCGGCACTGGGGTGATGATGATGATTACATTTTTTTATGAAATCTATTTTGAAAGTTTTATTACAAGACACAAATAATTGTAATTTAAACATTTCTGTATCAGGGGAACATATTAACAAGCAAGATGGTGGTGGTAAGATGTTTTCATGGCAAGTCATTTGCCCATATATTGTGTCATTATAAATGATACTAAATTTGTAATGTAAAGACAATTTTTATTTCATTTTCGTTTCATGTAGAGAAAGTGCAATTTCTCTAAAGAAGAACGAAGTTAAACAATTTTGGGGTTGAATTTTGTTTTGGTGAATTTAGATATAAAAAAATTGAAAGATGTAAAAAAGTATTTTGACCATAGTAACTATACTTAATTAACATGTAACATTTTCATAAACAGCCTTTACTTTAATCATATTTATGTCATCATTTAAAACAGTACAGTTATATTCATATATACCGAAAAAAATTATATGTACAAATACTTATTTGAAGATTTTCTCATAAATTTATATTTAAGTGTAGTTTAGGAAAGACATATATAACACGTTTTCACATATCTGCACACCCCCTGATTTGCCAGGTTACATCAGCAATTCGTCTAAATAATGCAATTCGTATAGATAAAGACATAACACATTTTCACATATCTGCACACCCCCCTGATTTGCCAGGTTACATCAACAATTGTCTAAATAATGCAATTCGTATAGATAAAGACATAATACATTTTCATATATCTGCACCCCCCCTGATTTGCCAGGTTACATCAGCAATTCGTCTAAATAATGCAATTCGTATAGATAAAGACATAACACATTTTCACATATCTGCACACCCCCTTAATTTGTCAGGTTACATTAGCAATTCGTCTAAATAATGCAATTCATATAGATAAAGACATAACACATTTTAACATATCTGCACACACCCCTGATTTGCCAGGTTACATCAGTAATTCGTCTAAATAATGCAATTCGTATAGATGTAATATCACCATATTATTTAGTAATTATAAAAATTTATACCTTCAATTAACATATATAGACCTTTGATTTGAAAATGAAAAATATATTTGTCAAAAATTTACTTGAATGAAGGATTTTAAATAGGGAAAATTTTCGAATATGAGTAAATAAGTTTGAGAAGTCCAAAATAAGATTGTCATGTTTTTTATTGCCGAAATAGGCGTAATTAATGTCAAACTTGAAAAATATTGTCATGCTTAAGGTCCAATTTTGGAATACATAAAACTTTTTTTGTCCTATTTAGTGTAATTTCTCTTTTAACAAGGGTTAATGCTAGACAGACGGTGCAAAAAAGTGTTTCATAAAATTTGTCATGAAATGTAATTTGTTTTCAAATGATGTTTATATTGCGTGTTACTTACTATTTTGTGGGCTATAAAAAATAATGTACTACTCTGTAATCATTAGTAAATTGTATTTTATATGTTTCATTTACGTCAAGTTTTATTATTATATGGAGTACAATTCTAAACAATTCAATTAAAATTACAAGTTTGTTTATTTTTTTATTAAAATGTTGGCTAATGTTAATTATACTCGCGAAATTTCACCAATCGTGCATCACACGGGTATTGTTGAAGAAGAAGGCACCACTGACAAGACTCAGAATGTTGTATTCAAAAAATGCTCAACAATGTTTAGGGTTACATGAAATGTATATTCGCAATGTTATGGTTTCTAAGTATTTGTTGGATGTTTCTGATCTTTTAATGCTAGCTTAGTGCTCTCTTTTTAACTATAATAATACTTTCTCCGTTCCAATAGAGTGTCTTTAACTATTTAGCAGAAATACAATTTTAAAAAAAAAAATCTCATGCCGTGCATCGCAGAGATTACTAGTCCTAATTAATTGCCCGCCTGCAATTGCCCGCAAAGCCCTCATGCTGTCACTGCCTTTCTTGGCCTTGCTCTTCTCACCATACAGACCCTATTACCAGCACTCTTTGAGGTAGGTAAACCTTCCACAGCGTTTCAAGATTTCTGCTGCATTTCCTTTTCCTTTTATGCTCCTTTTACCGAACATCTTAGTCCCTTTCATGATGATGATGATGATGATGGTCAAATTTATGCGAATTGGCTTCTAACTCAGTTCAACCTCTGCTCAGATTAGAAGGTGGACTCAAGTGTCTTAAACTGAGTGTTTCTAATTTATAATTAAAGGATGATAAAGTCACACTTTTGGTCACCCATTACGTGGTTCGTTCTGGACTAGATACTAAAAAATATCCACATAAGCTTCTCATTCAAAAATGGTACACTTACGTAGACAATAATTAAATAAGATAATTCGAGCATATTCTCAGAAGTAATTTTGATGGGTATATAACATAATGAGGTCGTTGATGATCACTAAGATTTTATAGTTGTACTGATTTAATAATCTCTCGGTCGCAGACAGTCCAAAATTGATTTGCAAAATCAACATTTTTTATGAGTTAAATTGAGTCCAAAATTGATTTGCAGTCAGTCCAAAGTATTTGTATTAGAGTTAAATCCTCCCTATTGATAATTCATTCATTTTTTAATAATTAAAATTTACACATCTCCAAATTAGAGTATAATTAAAATTTGATAATCTAATTAAGTGAATAAAATGAAACTGTTTGACCCAAGAAAATTGATAGTTAATTTGTTACGAGTATTTAACTTTGTCAATCATTTTCTAAAATTAGAATGACAAGTTTTAGCTGGGACGTCCAAAAAAGGCAAAGGCCATTTGACTGATTTTTGACCTTTTATAGCAAGTTATATTTTGTAAAAAGCTAAAAATATGTAAAAGTTTGAAAGAAAATAGTAGTGTAAAAAACACTAAGACTGTAAAAATCTTTATTGTTTGCCCTTTAGAAAGTATTTGTATATCCTACATTTTTTAAAGTTTTTACATTTTAATTTTATATTTTTTTACAATTCATTGAATCTTTTGAATGTTTCGATTTTGGTTTTTATTTGAAAATGATAATATTACTTACTCTATATATATTTTGACATTTTTATTATGGAATATTTTTTGTATTTCTATATCTATAATTTGAAAAATCTATATAAGTTTTTATAAAATTTATCATTTTAAAATTTATTTTTTCAAAGATGATCTACTGTAGCATGTCAATATGTGTGTGGGGTGGGTGCGTGGGTGGATGCGTGTACGTGTGCGGTGGGTGCGTGTACATGTGCGTGCATGGGTGCGTGTGCGTACATGTGGGTTGGGTTACTTGGGTATTTCTGTTTATCTCGTTTTTATTTGCTTTAGTTTTTCTTTTTCTTCTTCTTTTTTTACTAGTTCTTTCGTGTTTTGTACTTTCTAATTTTCTCTTTATTAATAAAGTACTTTTTTCATTGTAGAGACAGAGAGGAATATTCAGGTCAGTCCGGAAGCACCGTCTGGTCAAGTCTGTTTGAGGGCTATCCTGAATATATGCATAAAAACGTAGTGTTTTTCAACAATTTATTTATTTGATTTCCCGATTGAATTTTAAAATGAAATTTTGTGTGAATGTTCTACACTTCATGAAGAACATGCTAAAAAAACTTCATAAAAAAAATGCACCGGAAGTTCCTCAAATGGCGTCAGCCGGGCGGCGGTTCAGGTCAGTCCGGACTGACATGAACATTACTCATGCATATGCATGTCTACCAGTTTACGTGTGTGCGTGTGTATACATATATACATGATACATTGGTATATATACTACGGATTATTTTTTTAAATAATTTTTTATTCTTCTTGCATTTTGCAATCAGTAAATTATTTTATTTTTGATGATTTATTAAATTCTGTATTCTAGCATTGAAGGATGAGAAGTGTCAGTGTGCCCTTTTATGGAATTAGGCATGGACCGGGACCGGGCCAGGATTTAGGCAGGACTGAGGTTTGGGAATTGTGGCCCAGGTTGGGTCTAGTTTATTTTTTAAACTTGGTTTTTCTTATTTATTCCTACCCCCACCCCCCAAACCCCGCCAAAACACCCAACCCACCTAGCAGCAGCCCAATGCCAAGAAAACTATAAAAAAAAGGGCCCCGACTGGCCGGGCCTGTCCACTAAACTAAGGTCCCGAAGCCCGTCCCATTTGACCCCCGGTTTGGGCCCCAAGCCGGTCCCGATTGGCCAGGCCGGGCTGGTACCGCATTGTAGGGGTCATGGCTGGGTATCAGGTCGGTCCAACCAGCCCAGTCCATCCTTAAATGGAATCTGAATTTATCTACATTTTAGAAAGCATCAAGTATAATTTTCTCTGTGTTTTGCACATGTTCGCTTGATTATAATCATTATCGTTATCGTTATCATTATCATTTGCTAGTGTTTTGTAATAGTTACTTGTGCTATTTGCACATGTTCGCTTGATTATAATCATTATCGTTATCGTTATCATTAACATTTGCTAGTGTTTTGTAATAGTTACTTGTGCTATGCGTTCGGTTTAGGGTAACCCGGGTTTGAGAAATACTCATAGCATTCTAGGCAGTGGAATAATGACTCTGTTTCTTGTCCACGCGGCCCTTGGATTACAGCTTGGCTTAAGTTGGTGAGCTGGCTCGCATTGAAATTGTTTGTTTTAATATAATGGAGAGTAACAAGCTTGGGGTTGTTGAATGTTGATTAACATAAAATGATGGATGAGCTAAATTCAACTCTTTCTTCGACTTTGTTTTCATCAAGTTTTTTGTTACTATGGGTTACACTTGTAGTTTTCCAATGTCCCTAGTGTTGTAATTAAAATATGAATTGTTCATACTTATACATCTCTGTAATAAAGAATGGACAAACAACTCTATTCACCATTGTCAGCAGTTAACAAAATAGCCCCCAAAAAGAGCAGCTCGTAAAAGAATATTATTGTTCCCAAAAGAGAAGGTAACCTAGAGAGAGAAGACGTTTCCCTTCTCCCAATTACCTCCTCTTTTGAGATAATGTTATTCTTTGAGAGATTTACCCAAATAGGACTAAAACAAGGTACAATTGCAAAAATAGGACTCCTATGTTTTATTTGACAAAAATAGGACTAAAAAGAAGTAATCTGACAAAAACACCCTTAATGAAATAAAAATATAAAGCACCGATGCACCTCCTCCTATGATTTCTTGCAACAGGACCTCCAGACCATCGATACCAATAATATGCTCTGCGCTAGTAGTCGTCGCCAAGACCACCACAACCTGCACTTCCCATTGAGGCTCTGTCGCTGCACTGGCGAGACCGCCGCTGCACAGAGTATCATGCTAGATGGCTTACTCTAGCTCAAGTGAGAATAATGATCAGTGTCATCCACCATTGTTAAGTCCCCTGGAGGTGTCGACATCTTCCCGTTGCAGCTCCCTCCTTTAGAGAGTATATCAATTTCAAGTGAAATTGCCATCATCATAACATCAAAGACCAAAAACATGACATTTTTAGATAGAAAAAACATGTCATTTTTTAGATTACAACATGACATTTTCAGATTAAAAAATTATGACATTCTCATATTAATATTTTTAGGGATTACAACATGACATTTTTAGATGCAAAAACATGCCATTTTTGAGATTACAACATGACATTTTTAGATGGAAAAACATGTCATTTTTTATATTACAAATGATATTTTTAGATGCAAAAACAAGTCATTTTTTAGATTACAACATGACATTCTCAATATCATAAAAATGTCGTCATTTGTCAAAAATGTCAAAACCATGGAACTTTCAAACATATAATATTGTCATCTTCAAAAAATTGCCATCATGTCTACAAAAATGGCCAATCATGTGGCATTTTTAAAAATTAATATACGAACAATCCACCAGGGCCAACAATTTCGAACAGTTGATAGAGCCTTCGGCTTCATATCCAAATTAGAAGTTCCAAATCCAAAATTTTCAAATCAAAAAATATTTTTATTTTGAATCTAAAAAATCAACAAAAACATCAATAGAAAATTAATCTAAAATGCAAGAGGAGCACAGAAGAACAGAAGAGAGGGAGAAGCAGAAGAGAGGGAAGAGAAGGAAAAGAAGAAAGAAGAAGAAGAACAATTACTTACCTGGGATATTTCGACCTGAGCAGTGGATCGTGGAAGCTGCGGACATGGGAGAGATGCGGAGGAGATCTGGGGCGACCGATTATGGTTCGATCGATGCGGATGAGACAGAGGAAATATTTATTTAGGGATTTCATACATAAGGGGTAGAATGGTAATAGGAAGTCCTATTTTGGGGATTTAAAACATTAAGTCCTAAGTTGGAGTATTCTCTATGTTTTAGTCCTAATTAGAGTAATTTCTTTTATTCTTTTATGAATTAATTACCTTCTCTTTTGGGAGGCTATGGGTATGTTTGGCACAACTAGCTAAAAAGATACTTTTACGAGCTTTTTAGTAACTGTTAGCTTTTAGTGACTGAAAAGAT
Organism: Cuscuta epithymum; assembly: GCA_945859915.1. Taxonomy (NCBI): domain Eukaryota; kingdom Viridiplantae; phylum Streptophyta; class Magnoliopsida; order Solanales; family Convolvulaceae; genus Cuscuta; species Cuscuta epithymum. The sequence goes on from CAMAPF010001009.1 coordinate 1,057,716, forward strand.
CTTAAAAGGAAAAGGTGATAGCTGTTTGGTAAAAAGCTGACTGTTTGATTTAGTTCGGTTTGGTATACAAGCTATTAGGACTAATTTAAACTAAAAGTCACGAGCTTTTCTCAGATGCTACACCTGGTAGCATCTCAAAAAAGATCTTTTAACTTTTGAAAAGCTCTTAAAAAATGTCATGCCAAACATACAACTAGAGTCTTTTAAGGTCTTTTTAAAGAATAGAGAAGCTAGAAGCTAGAGTCTTTTGTGTGCCAAACATAGCCAGATCATGAAAAAAGCTTTCAAAAGAAAAAATGAGTTCAAGAGAAACAAGAACAATACACGAGTAGAATGAGAAAAAAATTGTGAGAATTAGTAACCAGATCATGAATGCAATCTGAAACATCGAAGTCATGTCGAAATCAAAACGTGGTCCATTCTGCTCAGAACGAAGTTATAATGTCATCCTATATTTACATTTTATCCAAAAAAAGAAGGAAAGAATGGAGTGGTATTTATAATTGCGAATAACAAGTTCTGGAATTCAGACCAAGTGCCAAAAATTGGGTTTGCACGGTGCCACGGTCTAGCAGTCGATCGTTCACCCTTTTGTGGTGAACAAGTTTAGGGCATGCAGGTTCCTCGAATTGTCTAGCCTTTTAAAATATTTGTGTGGTAGTCAACTTCTGGGTTGTGATCGTGTCTTTGGGCCATCCACTTGTTATCCAACATTCCAGTTGTGGGCCATCCAACATTGTCTTGTGGGCTGTTTTACTACTAGGCATGGACTCGGGTTGGGTCCGGTTCTGATTTTCTGAAAAAATCAGGCCCGGTACCGATCTGGGTACTCGGTCAGGCCTCGATCTGGTCCCGGGTCGGGTTTAGGTTTTTTTAAATTCCTAATTTGTTCAACAAATGCTACACATTAAAAATTAAATGTATATGTATTTGAAATATGAAGTACAATTGAGAATTGAGGATAATTTAAAACATTAAATACATTTGCTAATCGTCAAAATCTTCACTAGTGTCGGTTGTTGTTTCCTCCATGAACTGGCGGTGCAAAGCTCTTGAGTTCTATGCTAGATCTTCAACCAATTGTGCAAGCAAATGAGCATCTCAAGAGATTTTGAGCTCAATCTCGTTCTATAATTTGTTAGGATGTTGTTGGCTTCGCTAAATTCTTGTTCTACGGCTGCTGTTGACACCGACATTGATAACACTTGTTTCACCATCTTCGATAAAATCGGAAACATTCCTTTTTGTCTTTCCACCATTGGAGAACGTCAAAGTCATCGCTTTCTTCATACTTCTAATGAAACGTTAGATATAAAAAAAGTCTGTTGTTGGGTTAATGGCCCAACCAGGGATCAACCCATTATCCCCTTAGATGAGAGACTTCAAGGCTCAACACAAAAGGAGCGCTAGACACACGTCTGCAGCTCCTTTGCCCACCATGGAGAGTTATCCACAATAGCCCAAGGCACCCTCGAGGTACGTCCCATGTACCTGACGTACAACCTCAGAATCCGTATCCATCAAGGCTGCCCAGCGTGCTCCAACATACGTAGCCAGATGACACATAGGAGGCATTCGTCCTCTGCCCCTTATCCAGCATCTAAGAGAAGGTCCAAGATCTAGGGGGATGCTCGTCCCCAAACCTTGGCGGGAAATCAAGATCCTGGCGGGAAGCGCATTTAATGCTAAAGATTTGATGATTGGGATCCTAGCCATCCACAGCCCTCCACGCCAGCGTACCTACCCCTTGGTAGTATAAATAGTACTACCTCCGTCCTATTTTATGTGTCTTAGTTTGACTTGGCACGACTATTAATGAAGTGGTTGAAAAAGTAAAAGTTGTGGATAAGGTTTGAGTATAATAAACTGAAATGTGGTAGACCACATATTTCTTTCCAAAAAAAGGCAAAGAGACACTTATTTTGGGACAACCCAAAAAGGCAAGTGGGGCAGGTAAAATGAGACGGAAGGAGTAGCATTTATTTCATTGTAAAGGGTTCACAACTTATTCTCCCCAGCATTCTAGCTTATAACTTGTATTCTCATCTCCTACTTAGCGAGAAAGACGATCGGCCTCAGGCCAGGTAGCTTAGTGTGTTGTGTACGGGGCCCTAATTATCATTTACTCCCTCCGTCCCGCTATGATTGTCCCATTTTACCATTTCGGTCCGTCCCACTAAGATTGTCTCATACCTTATTTGGTAAAGTTTGTGTGGTTCTAAATCATTCCTATTTTATTTGTACTTTATCAATTCAATATCAACCACATAAACCCACCTTTATTAATAATCGTGTCACCTTCTCTTGTCCCAAACATAGGGGGCGGAGGTAGTAATAAGATACGGCCCACTGTTGCGGACATACTTTAGCCCATCTTAGTGGCTTGCACTTTACATATTCATACACTCTTCCACTCGAAATCCTTGGGTTACGTGTTGGGCCCCCAGATTGAAGGAATAAACCTCAACATGACCCACTGCTGCACACATACTTTAGCCCATCTTACTGGCTTGCACTTTACATATTCATACACTCTTCCACTCGAAATCCTTGGGTAACGTGTTGGGCCCCCGGATTGAAGGAATAAATCTCAACACTCGTTAATCAAGCTTTGTGCAACAACGGGAGTTGATTTATTTTTTTCATGAGATAACCAAATGTTGATTTGAAAAATGATTTTCCTTTAGATGAACTGTTGGTTTTGGGGGAGGGGTGTGTTATCATAATGTGCATGAAACTCATAAAATAATTGATGAAATAAGTTATTAACCTCGTTCTATTGCTCTTTAGGATCAAGAACAAAGGCAATACCATATACAGGCGAAATTAAGATATAATATTTTTTTAAAAAAAAATCTTTCATGAAATCACAAAAATATTGAACGTAATGGGTAGTTGAAAATTCAGAAAAAGTACCGGCGAGATTAACAGCTTCAACAAAAAATTGGTTTGCCTTAGGTTTGTAAACATGACTAAAAGTTTGAGTTGCGTTATAAAAAAATACCAAAACTTGGCAATTTTTTCCCATAGTGTCGATTTACCGGTTCTATAACATATTTAGCAGCTTCTTTTAAAAAAGAAGGAAAATAATCTTTAAATCTAATAAATACATCAATTAAGTTATAAGTACTATTCCAACGAATAGACAAAGTAAAGCACAATATTTAACACGTCTAACTCTCAAATATTCACGTCATTGTTTTTTAAGTTGATTACTACCCCAAATAACTCTAATACCCCCCCCCCCCCCTCACGATCTCCATCAAATTTCCTAACACGGTTAAACCGTCTTTTACACATAATCTCAGAATATGACATGCACAACGCTGACAAAAAAATCTACCCATCAAAGTAGAAGGGCCACACAATTCACGTAATTTGGGAATAGCAACAGTACTATTACTAGCATTATCTAAACCAATAGCAAACACCTTATCAATCAAATTATATTCAGTTAAAATATGTTCAACGATAATATAAATATTATCACCGGTGTCTCGGTCATTAAATTCTTGAAAAGCGATAACATGTTTATGCATGTCCTAATTATCATCAATATAATGTGCAGTCACACTCAAATAATACAAGTGATGATAAGTATCATCTCATATATCACTACAAATACTAACACGCCCATCAAAGTTTGCGAAAAACACTTTTAATTTATCCTTTTCCAAAACATATTGCCTTGTAACTTCTTTTTTAATGATTTTGTGAGAATAGTTTCTAAATTGAAGATTTAAAGAATCTTGAGCATAAGTTTTTAAAGCAAGACTTTCAAAAAAAATTAAAAGCCAAATTTTCTTCACTTATTATATCATCATAAATGAAATTATCAAAGGGTTGATTATTTCCAAATCTCGATATTTGTGTTTGCGTCCTCTTGCATTTGATGTTCGCCCACTTCGTAGGGTGCCATCCTTCAAATGCCTATGGCAGCCGCCGTATCCCATTGAAACTCAAAACTTTCTTACAATGTTTGTAAGTTGCGTACCACTTCCCATCTTCCCGGTTCTTGACCTTATCAAAATTATTTTCCATAATAGGAGATTTGTCTTTTTTACCAGGTTGGGATGAACCGGCGCATTGTCCCTCCTTGTCGGGGGTTTCCTCGTAGCGTTGTTCCTCATTAGTTGTCGCTGGCTCCTCCTCCTCATTATCATCCTCGAGCTCTTCGTTAATCTCGAGAATGTCTTCTTGTTGATAAAACCGGCCATGCCCTTGGGCCAATAGTTGAGCCAGGTGCTCTTCGGACATTGCATCCCTTCGGTTGTAAGTCTTCAAAATCATCTTGACTTTGAGAAAAAGATCCGACATGTCTTTTACCTTTGCCTCCCGAAGTAGGACGTCCTTTCGCAATCTCATTCCTTCTGTTGTGTTGGAGGTTGTCCATGTCTATAGAATGTCTACCACACTATCTTAATTAAAATGTAAAAAATATTAAAATGCTAACAAATATTGAATTGTGAGTACAAATAAAATGTAACTAATATTTAAATGCAACTAAAATGTAGTTTAATGTTAAATTGTGAGTTCAATATTAAAATGCAACTAATATTAAATGTAACTAAAATGTGACTTTAATATTTAATTGTGAGTTTAATATGAAAATGTAACTAATATAAATATGTAACTAAAATGTGACTTTAATATGAAAATGCAACTAATATGATAATGTAACTAAAAATGTGACTTTAAATGAAAATTATACAAGTATACAACTCTAACAAATATTGAATTGTGAGTACAAATAAAATGCAACTAATATTTAAAAGCAACTAAAATGTGAGTTTAATATTAAATTGTGAGCTTAAAATTAAAATGAAACTGCTTAGCATATGGGGATTTTAAAAATATTTAGCCTAGCCTTTAACATCGTGCTAACTAGCGTATGGGGATTTTTTATTAATCTCCACAGCTGTTTCCTGAGCATAGAAATATTAAAATATGGAGTTTTCAGAAACCCAAGCACCCCATATTTTTCGGGGTACACAAATCATCCCACCTTTTCCACTTTATACCTTTTCTTTTACAAACTAGGTCCCTCCACCAACAAGCATTCACGACTCTTTCAATTTCATTGCAAAGGTCTACCGCTAATAAAAATACATTCATAGCGTATTGATGCATAACTTGAATTACCGTTTTCAGTGGAACTTCCCACCCTGCTTTGGATAAGAACCTTCTTTTCCAGCTCTGTATTCGGTGAATTACCCGCTCCTTTATATATGCAAAAACCTCCTACTTAATCCGGCCAACTAGCGATGGTAAACTCAGGTATTTACCTCCCCCACGGTCTTCCGGAACCCCCCAACGAATCGCTTAACTAGTCTCTGTCATCCTACACCATATTGGCACTAAAGCGGACATTAGATTTAACAAAGTTGATAACTTGTCCAGACAACGGGGGATATTTAGCCAACTATCTTCAGCAAATAAGACATGAGATACCGCTGGAGCTCCCTGAGCTATCCGGATACCCTGGATACTGTCCTCTCTCTTTCTAGGGATCAAATAAGAGTACTAATCCCCTCAAGCAATTACGATAAACATATGAGGAGATAATGGATCCCCCTTCTCAGACCCCTTGTAGGGTAAAATTGCTCAAGAGGCTCCCGGTTAACATGAATCTTGCATCATACCGCAGTCACACAAAGCATGATAATTTTAATCCACTTCTCATGGAACCTCGGCTTCTCCATAATTAGTCCCAAGTAGTCCCACTCAACCCTATCATATTTTTTACTCATATCGAGTTTGAACGCTACATACCCCTCATTGATCTGGGTCTTCCTTTTCATTAAATGCTAGATTTTGAAAGCCGCTATAATAGACCGCCCTGGAATAAAAGCACTTTGATTCTCCGCTATGACTCCATCTGGAAAAACTTTCATCTGATTTGCTAAGAGTTTGGCGAATATTTTATAAGCAACATTATATAAGGTTATCGGGCGCCAATCTCTCGTGCTCTGTGGCTGTTCCTTTTTGGGAATTAAAATAATAGTAGTATCATTACTACCCTCTGAAAATTGCTCCTTTTGAAAAATATCCAAGAAAAAGTCTATAACTGTTGGCCCTACTATATCCCAAAAATGCTAAAATAATCCCGGATTGAACCAATCTGGTCCCGGGGATTTATCTGGGTGCATACTAAACGTAGTTAATTTCACCTTATCTGCCGTGATGTCTCTTAATAATAGTTCATTTTGAGCCATACTGATTTTGCCCCACATCTACACTTGACGTGAAGCGGAATTAGACCTGCTATTAACGTCGGCTTATCTGTAAGTCACGTCGGGTCTGCCGCTCAGTTGAAAGCTATGAAACAAGTATGTGGTAGTTTAAAACTGGAATTGGCACAATATCGCGAAGTGGCCGCCTTTGCTCAATTTGGGTAAAAATTAATAATAATTTTGGACCAGGCTATTAAGTTCGGCTTTATCCGTCACCCAAATCCCCGAGTCCGTCCAAAGCCCCCACATCAAATTAAGGCGCTCTTGTGAAGCCATAACTCGTTTGCCCTTTGCTTCCAGAAATCATTTTGTTTTTCCAGCAACGTATGATAGATAACACTCCTTTGATTGAGCAAAATCTGCCACACCCGCCACATCAGTACTGTGTCGGGTCATCTCCATCTGCCTTTTACATCCCTCAGTAAGGCGCTGAAATCCACTCCTCAAGTGATTTCCCCACTTGCCTAACTCAGACCCACAAAATTGCAAACTCTATGGAAGTTTCTGACCCCAACAACTAGACCACGCCTGCATGACCACGTTTCTGCAGTCTTTCTCCCGGAGCCAATGATTTTCAAATTTAAATTTCTTCCTCCAATGAGCCACTTCTCTCCGCAAAAAAATCTAATATACAAACTCGTGCCACTGAACTTTGCCAAGTTAATGTGGGGTGTGAAATTAAAATAGTAAAAACTGTGTGGTTGAGGTTTCTGCAGAGGAGAAAGAAATGAGCAGAGCCACAAATTCATTACTTTAAAAGGAAAGTGGCAAACCTTTTTAGGACAAACAAAAAAGGAAAGCTGGCAAAGTCCAGTGGGACGGAGGGAGTATATGGCCACATGGTCACTGTTACTCCCAACAAGCACACGGTCCAATTTCTCCTCCACCCAGTTTGTCGTCTCACGCCTACGTTCCCACGTGAACTGATAGCCATCAAAAGGAAAATTTATCAAATCACTCCCCCAAAGAGCATCTCAAAAGTCGGACAACATCCACAAAAATTGAGGGCACCTACCTCTCTTCTCGTGAGCATGCATGATATCATTAAAATTCCCCACCACCAACCATGGACGATTACTAGCCTCGACCAACTCTTTCAGCAATGCCCATGAGTCTCTCCTACTACGTTCTAGGTAACCATAAAACCTCATGAGCCTCCACCGATTTTGCTATACTTCTGCCTCAACCGTGATATCAATATGATTAAAAGAAAATGCTTGCACAGTTATTTCCACCGTATCTTTCCACATCATAGCGAGACCTCCCCCCTCTACCTTCACTTGCCACCGTAAAATCATGATTAAACCCCAGGTATGTGCGCACTCCCTTATTAAACCCTACTGGTCGGGTAATTTGGGCTATCCTGTTTCACATCTAGGATTTGCAGATGATCTTCTAATCTTTCTTAATGGGGAAGCCAGATCTTTACAAAATTTTAAAAACTTTCTTACTGCTTACCTGGCTGCTTCAAGCCAATTAGTTAATCTGGAAAAGAGTTCATACATTTGTGGGAGATTTGCCAGAGCTAGACTGAAAGCCATTAATAACATCCTGAGTATGCAAAAAGCCACTTTGTCAATTAAATATCTTGGGGTCAACCTGCATAAATGCATTAACAGATACAATTACAGTGCTAACCTAATAAATCAGTTTGAGAAGAAACTAACACCTTGGAAGCAGAGAAACCTATCTCAAGGGGGAGATTAGTTCTCATTAAGCGTGTTTTGAATGCTATTCCACTTCATGTGATGGCTGCTGATTGTATTCCAAAAAAAGTTATATCTACATTAGAGAATAAAATGACTTCTTTTTTCTGGGGCTCATCTAATAACAAGCAGAAAGTCCATTGGTTCAAATGGTCTCATTTGTGTCTTCATGTGGAGGAGGGAGGATTGGGTGTCAGGTCTGATAGCCGTTATATTTACTTGTGTTTAACATAAGTATTTATAAGTATTTGTAGAAGAAAAGAAGAGAAATCCGGCAAATACCTCCAGAATGAGAGTTAGAGCATAAAACATTGGGATGAACAACTTTTTGGACCAAGAGAATGACGGTCTGCCCATAATTTGAGTATAACATATTCTACAGAACTCGAAATCACTCGATTCGAGTTTCATGTGAATTCTAACTCAATAAGGTACAAATGTTATGAAGACGTCATGGCCAAAATATGAAAGGAACAAGACTCAACCAACCAACAAAGTCAGATGTTGCTGGTGGGATTTTAGGATGCATACCTCTCAGTGTTTTAGACATAACGTTTGATTGGATGAATAAAATCACGTCATTCAAGTTTTGGTGGATAGAAGACTTCATTATATACAACTTTGGTGAAAGAATCATGTCCAAATTCATAGCGAAACATTCCCAAAATCCCGGCACAAAAACCGACACTTTTTTATCCATTTCGGAGGAAGAAAGACGAAGTACGATTTTGGGCGCTGCAACCGGCGCCGGTCAGCCTAGAAACGGCGCCGGTCGGAAGTTGTTTTCGCACTAAACGAGCCTGTTTGCGACCGGGGCCGGTCACTGACCAACTGGCGCCGGTTGGGACGGTTTCAGCTCAAACAAAAGGTCGTGCAGGAGGATTTTTATGGGAAAACCTCATCAACCTCATCTCTTGATCAAAAATTGCTCCATACCTGATTGTTGGGATTGAATAGACTAAAAGATGTCATCCTTTAGCCTATATAAAGCCCTCAATTCATCAAGCAAAGACATTCCATTCCATAGATTAATTCCTAGCTTTTATATTTTTGTTCTTGGTATTTTCTTCAAGTTCTTGAGGAGGAAACTTCAACCTCCGAAATCATTGGTGTTTAGGTATTATTTCCTTTGTAATTTCAAGTTCCATTACATTTCAATATTGTATTGTGATTAATATGAGCATTAGAGGCTAATTTCTTAACTAAGGCTAGGGATGAACTTCTATGCACACTAGGTGTTTGATAAAAGTTCTAAACCAATAAATTGTGATTTATCCTTTACATTTTGATTGTTTATGAATATGGTGTAGAACATAGAAGTATGGTAAATTTAGTTTATGCTTGCAATTAACGTTGAAGTCTAAACTATGAACATTAAAGGATAAACATATATATTACCGAGAATGGGGCAACTCGCCCAAAAAGTGAGTTCTAGAGAGCAAGGTAAATTCCCTACAACTACGGAGGTAAACCCGAGAGAGAGCGTCATGGCCATTACCACAAGAAGTGGGAGACAAACGGAGGACCCCAAGATGCCGGAGAGAAGAAAGACACTGGAGGAATAAGCAGAGGTTTCACATACACCGTTGCCACCTATTATGCCTCAATATGTTCCTCCCATCCCCTATCTACAAAAGTTGAAGAAGAAAGGAGATGAGAAGAAACACAAGAAAATTCTTGATATTTTCAAGAAATTGAGCATCAACATACCTTTTTGGAGGCCATTGCGGTGATTCCATCATACGCAAAATTTCTCAAAGGTATCATCTCCAACAAAAAGAAGTTAGAGGAATTCGCTACCGTGGCACTAACGGAGGAATGTAGTGTCATTATTCAAAACAAACTTCCTCCAAAACTAAAAGACCCCGGAAGCTTCACTATTTCATGCTCTATCGGAAAAGTCGGGGAGGTAAGGTCTCTTTGTGACCTTGGCGCTAGCATAAATCTCATGCCCTACTCCTTATTTAAAAAGCTAAGTGTGGGGGAACTCCAACCAACAACGGTTGCTTTGCAATTAGCGGATAGAACAATCCGCTATCTGATAGGCATCATGGAGGATGTTCTTGTCAAAGTAGGAAAATTCTACTTTCCGGTAGATTTTCTTGTTTTAGACATGGAAGAGATGGAGGTTCCCGTCATCCTTGGGGGATCATTTTTGGCCACTTCCGCAGCCGTCATTGATGTGCAAGCGGGCACTGTAAAGCTAAGAGTGGGAGGAGACGATGAAACATTCCATGTATGGAAAACACAATCCATACCAACTCAAAACATGGCGGTCAACACAAATCTTTTCATCCCTCCCAAGACCATAAACATCATGAAGGCACAAATATTGAGGCATGAGTTCCCTCCAACACACCACGGGAATGAAAAGAATGGACGAACAACTCCATGGCCTCCCCACAATCTCAAAAAGGTAACATTCATCAAACGTCTTCACACGTAAAAAGGTATGTTGCGTCCGGCCTATGACGTTAAACTGAGCGCTAATTGGGAGGCAACCCAACAAATTCAATTATAAATAAATATGTTTAGTTAAATACTCCCTCCGTCCCCTTAAGTTTGTCCCGTTTTACCTTTTCGTCCGTCCCACTAAGTTTGTCACATACCATATTTGGTAACATTTGAGTGGTTAGAATTCATTCTTAATTTATTTATACTTTATCAATTCAATACCAACCACACAATTCCACTTTTTCTTAAAAACCACACCACACCCCTCCGTCCCAAACTTAGGGGGACGGAGGGAGTACAATATTCATATTTATTCATAATTGAAACACACACAAAAAACAAAAACAAAAACAAAAAAAAAAAGAAAAATAAAGAAAGAAAAGCATCATCTAAACTCATGTATCATGGATCTCCTACTCTCACAAGACGGCCCATTACACTATTGACGATTTCATCCTCCATTGCATCCTCCAATGTACATTGAGGACAATGTATCTCAAGTGTGGGGGGTGTAATCTCATGGTTAGTTAAATAAATTTTGTGTGCAAAATAATTTTTTTAGGAAGGTAAACCTTATGATAATTCTCTTTTTAATGGGTATTTGGTTGAGAAAGTTTTGATTATTCACATTAACTATCATTTTTTTTTAATTTATTACACTACTCTTTAGTCTTGAAAACCACCCAAAAATAACCTTGTGACTAGGAACACCACCTTCTTTCACTTCCAAAAAAAATGGTTTAAGAACATCTCAAATATTCAAGAACCATTTTGGAAAACAAGCCACCCCATATCTCATCAAATAAATTGGGATCATCAAAATGACTTTGAATAAATACTTGTTGAGAATCCATTCAGATGAAATTAAAAAAAAAACTCATGGTCTCTTCCAAGAATTTCAACCGATCCATTTCTATACTCAAAAGTCAAATACACAAAAAAAGCCATTCTACACACCCAAAAAGTCCTAGTCACAATCCACTTACTACTTTCAAGGGTATAAGTAATTTTACTAAATCTAATGATAGTTTTGTGTGTCTAATAGAAATTTGATTTTGGACCGAGAAAGATAAAAGAGTTTACATGAGTTTTTACCTCTCTTAAAATTAAAATTATTTTTGTTCATATATTTTTGTTGAAACTAACCAAGGCATCCAAATGTGAAGAAATTGCTTGAGGACAAGCAATGTTCAAGTGTGGAGGGATTTGATAGCCGTTATATTTATTTGTGTTTAACATAAGTATTTATAAGTATTTGTTGAAGAAAAAAAGAGAAATCAGGCAAATACCTCCAGAATGAGAGCTAGAGCATAAAACATTGCGATGAACGACTTTTTGGACCAAGAGAATGACGTTATGCCCATAATTTGAGTATAACATATTCTATAGAACTCGAAATCACTCGATTCGAGTTCATGTGAATGCTAACTCAATAAGGTACAAATGTTATGAAGGCGTCATGGCCAAAATATGAAAGGAACAAAACTCAATCAACCAACAAAGTCAGATGTTGCTGGTGGGATTTCAGGATGCATACCTCTCAATGTTTTAGCCATAACGTTTGATTGGAGGAATAAAGTGTAACACCCCGATTTTATGAGCTAGTTACATTAATCATTATTAATTATTTTAGTCAGCTAAATAAGTTATTCTATGAATAATATGATAATTCTTTTATGATGTTTTGTTTATGGCAGGTAACGTTGGCCGGTAAGCTCCAATAATTTTAAGTGAAGAAATAATTAATAGTATATATATTAGTATATTTTCTTTAAAAAGAATAATATAATAATTTGGTTGGGTTCAGAAGCAGGTTTATTTTAGAGGACTTGGAGACCCAAATTAGTTATATTGGCCCGAATTAGTACCTTAACCAAAATCCCTAGTAAGAAATATTTATACCTCATGTTGTCCCTGAAATAGTTAAGTTCTGTTCCTTTCCTTCCGTAAGCCGCCGTTGTTCCCTGTTCTTCCGTCCTTCACAAAATTTCCATCTCGCTGAATTCACTAACCAAATTCAGGTATGTCAAAAAAAATTCCCTTCCAGGACATGCTTTCTTTGTTAATTTAGTGTCTTTCGTAAGAGATTGGAGTGGTAGATAAGTTTTAGCCAAAATGATTTCTATTTAGTTAAACAAAATTTGGTCCATTCAAGTATAAGTTGAATTTTCTTCTGGTGTATGAGTTACTATTTAATCAGACTGTAATCTGAATGGTTTGGGTTCTAACGAGGAAACCTTTCTTCATAGATCAGAACCGGATCAATTCACATTTAAGATTTATTTGTAATTCAAAGGAATAAAACAAAGATTGATTTTTAATGTGCAAAGCTGCTGTCTTTTCAGTTTAAAGAAATTATTTACGGCTTTGAAGGCATAGTTGTCTGGGAAACGATTCTTTTAAGGTTAAAGATTTGTTTCAATGGGTTACTCTGTATACAAACTCTAATAGGGTGTCCTGGGATTCTAGTAGCCGGAGCAAAAGACTTACTGGTTTCATTGGAAAGAAACAATTTTTCATAATGATCCTAGAAATCAGTTTTATGCCCCATGTGATTTTCAAGCTACTCTTCTACGAATGGCAGCAGCGTTTTAATTCTTTTTTTTAATAAGAAATCTGATTCTATTTTAGTATTTTATTTAGAAGAGATTTAACTTAGTTATGATTTCAATGAGCTGCTACATTGAGATTAAAAACCATAGCTAGTACTCCTCTTCTTTATGCGTACAGAACCTTTAAAATTCTCATTTGTCCACAAAGACCATACAAGTCAAGTCGGTGTTGAAGTTCTATTAAATTATAGCAAGTTCTGATTACACTTGTATATCTAATTAAAGATTTCAAAGAAGAGCTTACCGGAAGACGTTATCAAGGTGCCACACTTATTTGAGTAAATTGAGTTCAGCTAAAACAGGTAAGTTCACTACCACCTGTACATGTTTGTTCAACCAAATAAAAGAAAGAAGTCTTGTTGATTTTTAATAGATGATTTTAGTCTATTTGCTATTATGTGAACTTGGTGAGTTATTTGCCGAGTTATTTTATTTGTTGTATTAAGTGATGATTATTATCTGGCATAGTCAAGAGTTTGTCAGTATTTTTTATTTTCTGATTTAATGATGTTGTTATCCAAACGACACTATAAAAAGAACTAATATTTAAAGTGAAAGATTAAGTGATATGTACCCGGGAACAAGTTCCCACAGAGTAATCAGAGTTTCAGAGTTTCAGAGAGTCCGATATGTTTAGTGGGTCGCTCCCCTGAGCTGTCGGATTGGCGCCTTTGGGTACATATCACGGGCCCACAGAGTAAAATTAGCCACAAAGAGTTTTACAGAAAGTTGTTTTTGAGATCTCTTTCAGAAAGTTTTACAGAAAGTTGTTTTTGAGATCTCTTTCAGAAAGTTTTACAGAAAGTTGTTTTTGAGATCTCTTTCAGAAAGTTTTACAGAAAGTGTTTTTGAGATCTCTTTAAGAAAGTTTTACAGAGATGTTTTGAGAAAGATATTTTGAGATCTCTCCAGCAGTTTTGAGAAATTATTTTAGAAAATATTTTCCTTTGAGATCTCCCTCAGAATGTATTTGACAAGTTATGTGTTCGTTATTTGTTCAGTGCATGCTTGTAGCCTAAATTTATCTATTGATAAATTGGCCTAGACTTCTAGATATTTTTGTGGAGCCATAGTGACTTACTAAGCGTAAAGCTTATCAGTTTCTTTCTTCGCATGTACAGATACTAAGGGTAAGGCCAAGGCCTAGGAAGATGACGAGGGAGTGGAACGCGTGCCAAGATGAGTTAACGGGAACGACCTTGGCGGCTTCTAACTAGACAATATTTGGTTTCAGTATTTTAGTGTTATAATAAAGTGATTTATATTACTTTATTTTATTTAAGGATTTGAAGTTGAATAAATTCCTGGATCCAGGTGGTTATCACATTTGCTGGTGATAACTAGAATTTTATTGAGTTTTATTTGGAGTTAAATTTTAGTTATATTTGAGAATTTATCAGGGTTATTTCTTAAACAAACGGCCGTTATATTGCAGTTTATTTTTAAAAGTAGTAAGTTTGTGTAGCGTTTCCTTTAACCCTGAGAGGGGCGTTACATAAAGTCACGTCATTCAAGTTTTGGTGGATAGGAGACTTTCATTATCTACAACTTTGGTGAATGCATCATGTCCAAATTCATAGCGGAACATTCCTAAAATCCCGGTACAAAAACCGACACGTTTTGATCCATTTCGGAGGAATAAAGACAAAGTACAATTTTGGGCGCTGCAACCGGCGCCGGTCAGCCTAGAACCGACGCCGGTCAGAAGGTTTTTTCGCACTAAACGATCCTGTTTGCAACCGGGGCGGTCACTGACCAACCGGCGCCGGTTGGGACGATTTCAACTCAAACAAAAGGTCGTGCAAGAGGATTTTTTATGGGAAAACCTCATCATCCTCCTCTCTTGATCAATATATTGATCCATACCTGATTGTTGGGCTTGAATAGACTAAACGATGTCATTCTTTAGCCTATATAAAGCCCTCAATTCATCAAGCAAAGACATTTCATTCCATAGATTAATTCCTAGCTTTTATATTTTTTTTCTTGGTATTTTCTTCAAGTTCTTGAGGAGGAAACTTCAACCACCGAAATCATTGGTGTTTAGGTATTATTTCCTTTGTAATTTCAAGTTCCATTACATTTCAATATTGTATTGTGATTAATATGAGCATTAGAGGCTAATTTCTTAACTAAGGCTAGGGATGAACTTCTATGCACACTATGTGTTTAATAAAAGTTCTAAACCAATAAATTGTGATTTATCCTTTACATTTTGATTGTTTATGACTATGGTGTACAACATAGAAGTATGGTAAATTTAGTTTATGCTTGCAATTAACGTTGAAGTCTAAACTATGAACATTAAAGGATAAACATATATATGATACGGGTGTGATGTCTTGATATTCAACGGGGTTTTCGTTAGATGAATGTAAGCCGTAACGGGACTTACACGTAACGAAAACCACGCTCTCGCTGCTTTAACCTGAGTTGAGAATATATTAGCAACATCATATTCATAATTATTGGTAAAGAACTAATATTCAATCCTATTAAAACATTTAAGTGATTCCCGAAGCCTTAGTCGTTGTTATCATTCATCTTGAATTCTAATTAATAAAAGTTATATTCCTGAAAAATAAAGAGAAGAACCAAGTTGTTTTTTTCACAACAACACACAAATCAAAATCCCTGCACTTTACTTATTTCTTTATTTAAAGTCATTTACTCTCGGACTAAAATAAACAACGTTTCCTTGTGGATTCGACCCGGTATTTTACCGGAATTTATTACTATATCGGCACTTGTACACTTGCAAGTTCAAACCGGTCAAGGTCCTTGGCAGATTTGGAAAAAGCTTTCTCTATTAAAATTTGGTGGAAATGGAAGACTAAGAAGTCCTTATGGGTTGACTTTCTTAAAGCTAGGTACCCCAGGGGTTCTGATATGAATGCCAAGGTTACCGATTCTCCCATATGGAGGAGAATCTGTTATATTAACACTTATGCTATTGACTTATGCCAAATTGAACAGGATTGAAGTGTTTGATGGTTTTGAAGCTGATGGAGAATTTTCTTTAAAATCTGCCTTTAACATGGTTAGGCAAGAGCTTTATGCCACATTCCCATATCAACATGCCTGACATCTGCAACATGGTTAGGCAAAAGCTTTATGCCACATTCTCATATCAACATGCCTGGCATCCGCAACAGCCCCTACATATCAAACTTCTTCAATGGAAAATCTTAAAATGAATTTTACCAATCACAGATAAATAGAAAAGATTCCCTACTGTCCTAAACCCTTCTATATGTCCTCTATGTAGATCAAATGAAGACACAGTAGACCATTTGTTCTTTTCTTGCAAAATAGCTCATTCTATTTGGGTCTATTTCATGGGTATCTTTGGCATACCAATCCCACACCATTCTAGCTCTATTAAAAAGGTGTTTATGACATGTTGGTTTAAAGAAGGGAGTAAAAAGCTTACAGACATATTCATACATAATATGTCGGGAATCATTTGTTGGCATCTATTGAGAGAATACTCTAACATTACTTGGGGTTCGGGAGGTAGAAGTCCAACAATTGAACATATCATTACTCAAATTAAACTATTTACGCAGAATTGAGTGAGTAGTATTAGAAATTTGAAACTTTGTTCAATCGGTAATATTCTCTTTGAGGAAACATTAATTCTGAACAACTACAAGCTTCAAGGAGTTTACTTCAAAGCAGTTAGATGAAAGAGGCCACAAAGTTCAAATTGAACACTGATGCAAAATACTTACGAACCTGTGCTGCGGGAGGAGTTATGTTGGTCCCAGTTTAGTAGACTAACGATCAGCTAGATGAACATCATCGATAGACAGAAGAGAAGGATTTCATATAATGATATAAGATTTATCGAGAACAGTGAAACCTTCTTTCTGTAGTATCGAGAAGTAAATTTGGCAGCGTAAGGCTAATGTGTATTGATCGATATCGGTACCTGTACACAAGGCGCGTATTTATAGGCGCTGTACAGGTTACCGATTTAGGTAAACCTTGGAAGTTGGGCCAAGGCCTTTTTGGGCCTTATTCCCTTTACCTTATTTGCTACATAATAAATACTAATCTAATACCATAAATGGTATAACTAGTCTACTTTATTTAAACAAGACATTACAGACAAACTTGACCCACAATAAAAGTTCTAACAATCTCCCCCTTTGTGGTCAAGTGCCGTCTTGCTGGGTTTCTTCACTTCTGAGCTTTGTAATAGTTCTTTCTGAGATTAAGTGCGTGCTCATAGTTTCTGCGTGAGTTTCTTTTATCAAGTTGTTTCTGGATAGCTTGTAGAATTCTGTCTATTCTGTGTGCTTCCTTTAATTCGGCATCTGTCGCATCTGCATACTGTTGCTGTCTTTCTTTGAATGCTTCTCTGATCGGTTGCAGCTTATTTTTCACAATCTTCAGAGTTCCGTCACAGTACTTGTTGATTTCATCAATGAATAGCATACGTTTCTCACCATTATGATTTAGATAGATAAGCGTGATTGGTCTATCAAAAATGTAATATTCAGGGAAGTCCTCAAGTTCTTGTCCATACAGCTTTGGTTTTGTGAGATTTGTCTTTGGCATGTTTGTTTCAAGCGCCATCTGAAGATCATGAGAGGCAAAGAATTTGATTTGTCTGAGCATAAAGCGCTTGAGTGCATCCAGCCCATTTTGTGTAGTTGTGTCACGAGTGCCCGGAATTTCTTGAAATGCAAGATACATCTGATATATGTCATCCATTTTTAGCATATAGAGATCATTTTCCTTGCACGTGAATTCTGTTCCGTCAGACCGTTGTAGATGGTAGACAGAGAGTTTGATGTCTTGGGAGTTTGTTTCACCCACGTTGAGAATAGCCCAGACTGGGTCTTTGGCAGTTTGAAGTTCGTGCTGCCAGACTTCTCTCTGTTGTCCCATATAGTGATGACTGAGTAGAAATAGCTGTCCGCCCTTGTTTTGTCCTCGTAGATGGTTAAGACCACAGATCTTCAGTTCATCCAGTTCTCTGACCTTATCCTCTTTTCGCCAGATGTTTTCTCTGATTTCTTCTTGAAAGGGGGCGTTGATGTCGATCTTTTCCCAGGGCTTCTCATTTCTGGGCATTTGAGCCGCTGTTTGTCTAATGATTGACTCAAGCTCCTTGGGTGGTGTCTCGTAGTTTTCTCCCTCCTTGAGTTCGTTTCGATCAAGTAGAATCACGTCAGTAGCGCAGTTGACTAAGAGATCTCTGAGGTATGTTCTTCGCTGTGCTTCATCTACATCTGTCCAGAGTTCAGACCATTTGTTATGCACCAGCATTTCCTCAAGTTCATCGTGCATTTGATCATTGTAGTAGCTGGAGGAAGCCTGTTGCTGCTGTGGAGACACGTCTAGCGTAGCATCGGGATCCTGGTGAGACTTGCAGGGATCCTCAATTATCTCAACACGATGCTCTTGCGCGGAGACCAGTCCTCTATACTTTGTTACATGCGGCCAATCCTCCCTTGGTTGAGACTGGGTGACTCCGGGATCCTCAGGATTGCCCGTTGACATCAGTTTCGAACTAGGTTCTAGCTGATGGTCTGAGTAAGAAGATGTACTCGTGGTAGCATCATCAGGACTTCCATTCCGTCCTTGGTTAACATCTATAGGAGATGCACCTCGGGATGTTATGTCTAGCTCGACCATGCTAGAGAGAGTGGCTAGGGATTTATGGCTAGCTGAAGTAGTGGGTTGCTCATTGGTAGAGATAGAGGGTTGGTTTGGCTTTGAGGGTTGGCTAGTAGAAGCAACATGCTCAAGTATCCGCTGGCGCTTGTTCTCCCCCTCATGAGAATCCGAATCATCAGGATCCTCATGTGAACGTTTAGCGCCACGGAGACTGTCACGGCATGTGTTCTGTGTATCTAGAGCATGGAGAAGGGCTTTTTGAAGAGGGGTGAGGTTGCCTTCTTCCATGTCTAGTATACGGTCGTAGATCTCAGCTACAAGATCCTCGAAGGGTACGGTTGTTAGGTTAGGTTTGGTCGTTGTAGGGGAGAATACTAGTTCTGTATCCTGGGTTCCCCTTGATGTGGATGGTTGTTGGTTTTCTATAGTTAAGGGTTTGGAAACAGGTATGGAAATGGTTGAGGGCTGTGTTGTCTGGGGTTTGGATGGTATATTCTGAACAACTGGGGTACTTCCAGAGTCTTGTGCATTAGCGGTTATTGCTTCATGCACCCATGGCTTAATGGTAGACTCTAGAAAGCTGTTCAGATATACGAGAATGTCTTCCGGGATAATGGTACCAGTTACAGGGGTTGTAACTGTTGTCACAGCATCAGTGAAGACAGCTGATGTGTGGCCTGCGTTCAATGATCGAGGCATTGTTGGCGTAGCAGGGCTTCCGACCATCATAGTTTGCACTCCGGTCGTTGCATTCAGGGTGAGTGCACCTGTATGTGCAGTGAATAGTGTAGGTGTCCTAGAAAAATTCAAAAATGTAGGAATGGTGACACCTAGACTCGAAGTGATAGAACGGATGGGGGTAGTGGTTCGGGGCTGTTGACCACTAAGTCTCTCAGCAGATTCGGAAGGAATCAGTGAGGTCGGTGTAAGTTCCCCTTGAGATATTGAAACTCCAGTCTGTTGGGAGACTGGAGAGTGGATGGGAGATGGCTGTGCATGCGCAGTTGAACCGGATGCTGCGACTTCTACCCGGGAACTGACAAGGTCAGCTCCTGCTCCTAGGGGCGTGGTTCGGTCTATAGTGACGAAGGTGTCACAGTCATCGTACAGTGCCAGCTCCTCCTCCACTGCACTCTTCTTTCTGAGCCTCTTCTTAGGCTGTGATGATGCATGCTTTTCATTGCGTTTCTTGGAGCACTGCTCACTAATGATGATCCCTTTGAGTGATCGGGGTGTGAGTGCAGCCTCAATGTCTTCTGATGAGGAGTCGGAGTCTATCGGAATGGCCTGTTTACCAGCTCTTTTCCTGTTGCTGATCAGGACTCCCTCCATGTCATCATCATCATCTGCATCATCATCATCATCATCTCTTCGTTCATTCCCTTTGGCCATGCTATCGGAGGCCTCACCACCAGCCTTATTAGAAGGGGCCTGGCTAGATGGTTCATTGGCAGTGTCCTCAGCATTAGGGTGGCCCTCAGCAGTCTGGGTCCTCTCGGAAGAGTTAGCAGACTGATCATCATTAGGCCAGGTTGCCACTGGTTTCTGTGGCGGGGCTCTCTTCTTCTTACCCTCACGTTCACTCGGCTTGGTCCCTTGGGAAGGTCCAGCTGGGTTTTGCTGAACCATAGGGACCGTCCTCTCAAGCTCCTTCTTGTAATCAATGACTGCCTTGTCCCTCGGGTTTGCTAGATCAAGCAGGGAGTCCGGAATAGGCAGTGCTTCAGCTTTGTTACTGTCTCGTTGAAAGTACTTGAGCTTTGGCGCAGTGAAGTGCTTGTCTTCCTTACGCTTAGGGATTGTAGGGGTGGCTTCCATCATATTGTGGATCATCAGCGCCAGCCACCGAGCGTAGGGAATAGTGCTCCCCTTGTTGTTCTCCTTCATCTTCACCTGATCCATCAACTCCCCTTCGAGAACTTGTATTAAGTGTGAAAACTTTCTTGAGGTTTATTCGAGAACCATATTACTACCTCTTGATGGATTTGAGGTGAGTTGAGAAGAAAGATTGCGAAAAAGATTTTTGCTCTTGGACTTCGAGAACTGAGATTGCGAGAGGATGAGTATTCTGGTTCTCGAAGTCTCTTTTATACGCGAGAAAATCATTTGGGCCTTGCGAGAAAGTAATCTGGGCCCAAAAGTTTGAAATGGGACCTGGTTTTGTTTTAAAACTTGTTTTTGGTCCCCAAAGATTTACTTTTGAAAAAAAACTCCCCCTCAAATTGTGCATGAGGAAAAAAAATGAACATACATACTCACTTTTTTTTTTTTTTTTTACACACGCACTCACTTTTTTTTTTTTTTTAATTTTCTTCACACACACACACACTCTTTTTCTTTCTTTTCTGATTTTCTACACACACTTACACACACACTCTTTTTCTGATTTTCTGATTTTCTCCCCCTCAAAGCATTCTTCCCTCTTTTATTTTCTCCCTTTTTCTCCCCCTCAACACATGCAACGCACACCACGCACACTCACACATTTTATTCAGACCATGGAGATAACACAATTACATAGGATCGAAGTTCAACATGCCTAACTTAGATACTAGGAACTGGAATCTCTTTTCATCCAGTGCCTTAGTAAATATGTCAGCCAGTTGAAACTCAGTGCTTACAAAGTACAGATCAACATCTCCTTTCTCCACATGGTCCTTGATGAAGTGATAGCGCAAATCGATGTGCTTGGTGCGCGAGTGGTGAACGGGGTTGCTGGTTATGGCGATTGCACTCTGGGAGTCACTGTAGATGGGAATATGGTTGAATAGGAAGCCATAGTCTCTGAGTTGTGTCCTCATCCATAGGATTTGTGAACAGCAACTAGCAGCCGCAACGTATTCTGCCTCGGCTGTAGAAGTTGACACGCAGTTCTGCTTCTTGGAGGACTAACAGACTAGCTTCTCTCCCAGAAATTGAGCACCACCGGATGTACTTTTTCGATCTAACTTGCAACCTGCAAAATCAGCATCTGAGTAACCAACAAGGTCAAAACCCGTGTCCTTGGGATACCAAAGTCCTAAATTGACTGTTCCTTTTAGGTATCTCAGGATTCTCTTCACTGCATTCAGATGTGATTCCTTTGGATTTGCTTGAAAACGAGCGCACAGGCAGGTTGCAAAGACAATATCCGGTCTACTAGATGTCAGGTACAGCAAGGAACCGATGATAGCCCGATAGTTGGTAGCATCGACGGAAGTCCCAGAAGGGTCAGAGTCGAGCTTTTGTGAGGGAGACATGGGGGTTTTCATGGTTGACTTGCTGTCCATCTTGAATCTCTTGAGCATTTCATGGATGTATTTTGACTGGCAGATGAAGATTCCTTCTGGCAGTTGCTTGATCTGTAGCCCTAAGAAGAAGTTCAAGTCTCCTACTCACGGTATTTCCTGTTTTCAAGGGAGTCGTGGAGTGAGTGGTCGATCTTTTGAAAACATTAGTTTTGTGAAGATTTTCTTGAGAATCAGTTGTATCACTAGCTGACTGGGAAGTTGTGTCAGATTGAGAGCTTTCCTTTAAAGAGGTCAGTTCTCTTAATAACCTCTCCCTCTCACTTTCAAAGCTTTTTCTTTCTTCTTCAAAACTTTTTCTTTGTTTTTCCAAAGAGATATGTAAATTTTCGAATTTTCTAATTAGTGGAGGGATGTAAGGTTCTTCTTCATTTGACCCTGAGGTTGAAGGGGTTTCTGGATCCGACACAGCTTCCTTCTCAGAAGGATAAGGACTCACACTCTCATCAGTTGAGAAAACAGGTTCAGCATTTTCATAACTTTTATTCAGAGAGTCATAGTTGAAAGGAATTTCTGTTCTGGAAGGGTTTGATCGCTTTACCTCTTCCTCTTCTGCCGTTTCTTTTCCATAGGTAAAAGCCATCAACTTAGTCAACCCTAACCCCATATAATTTATGTCATAAAGTTGAATACAATCCACTTTCTTCAGATTATTGGGGTTAGTAAGACCGAGACCCTCCTTAGAGTTATAAAAGCGAGTGTCTTTGTTCTGATTGAGAAAAATGGTTTGTTCTGTTTGTCCTCTCTTGGCAAGTAGATCTTCTAATTCTTTGATTTTTGTGTAAAGAGTACACCTTTTTTCATGTAGAAAATCATTTTCGGCTTTTGCAACGTTTCGTTCTAATTCAGTCTCAGAAACTTTCCTTGTTAGTAGAGCTACCTTTTGGGTGAGTTGATCTAATTCTAAAGTTCGCTTCTTGACAATTTCTTTTTCATTTTCTAACTGTATGCTCAGAGATCTGACTTTATCTAGACTGTCAATTAAATATTTATGGTTGATGTTTCCCTTGTCTCTTAGCTCCATAATTAGATTGTCTTTGACTTGTGAAGAGTGAACTTTACAAGAGCAGGAACAGACGGTTTCAGAGTTACTTACAGTGATGTTTGAGCTTGAGCTTGTACTTCCTCCGGGGATTGCAGCATCACCCTTTTCCTTTTCTTCGTCTTCTACAAGCGCCATCAGGGCCAGATTCTCCTCTTCTTCTTCATCTGAACTCTCCTCCTGCCACGGGTCATTCTCAGTAAGTGTTGCAGCACTATCATCATCTTGTTTAGCCATGAACATTTTCTGTTTGTTCCACAGCATCTTCTGCTTGTAATAGTTGAAGTCCCTTTTTCTTGGTAGGCGACAGTCTTTGATAACGTGTCCAGCCTTTCCACAGTTGAAGCATTTGGGGGGATCTTCTGCTGTAACAGCTCTACTGGAAGAGTTCTGATCATTGTTCTTTGTTTTGTAATTAGCAGAGGAGGTTCGCAGTTTGTTGGATGAGTTTCCCTTCCTAGAGAATTTCTTGTTGAACTGATTGGTGAACAGAGCCATCTTTTTCTGCAGATCAAACAATTCAGATTCAACATCCACTTCTTCTTCACTGTCTTCTTCTTCTGTTTCCACCTTAACTGCCTTCTTCTTCTTCTGAACCTTAGATGAACTCTTTGGTTTAGCTTCAATCATGAGTGCTAAAGGATTAGCAGAAAAGCTTCCTTCCATCTCAGCAGTGTCATTCACAAACTGCTGAAGATGCTCATGAAGTGTGCAGAGATCTAGTTCATCTAAGTCCAAGTGTTGTCTCAGGTTCTTTACAGTTCTTTTCCACTCAGGGGGCAGGCTCGACAAGAAACGTATATTCATCTCCATGTTTGATTTCACAACCTTGATCTTCCTCATCTCGTTGATCAGTTGTACAAATCTGTTATACGTTTCATGGAGCGCCTCCCCTGGTGCCGCCTTGAACGCATCATAAGCAGTTAAGATGTTTGCTTTCTTCGTCTTCAGTCCAAGATCAGTTCCAATCATCAGCTTTTTTACTTCATCCCACATTTCTTTAGCAGTCTCCATGCTATCAATCAGAATGTAGATGTCATTTGGGATTGCTTGTAGCAGGAATGTCTTTGCCATAAGATCAGCTTTGATTCTCTGTCTATCCTCTTCAGTGTACTCAGCCTTTGTCTTCAATCTTCGTTCTTGATTAACAGGTGGGTTGTTTGCATCAACGCCATTCACACTTGCCCAAATCTCAGCAGGTCCTTGGGTGAGGGATTCCAGCATAGCGGAAGAGTTATCTTTACTTTCTAGAAAATTTAAGAATCTTGTTCTCCACATCTGGTATTCACCTCTCCTCAGAATTGGGGGCCTACTGTCATTACCAAGTGATAAAGCATCCATCTTTGCTGATTGAGCCTTAACAGATCGGTCGAGTGTTTTGATCAGAAAAAAAATTTAAGATGCAGAATGTCGAAAACCTAATTCAAGAAAGAAATTCGAAAACTAGGGTTCGAGAAGTTCTATCGAGAACCAGTTTTCGATAGTGAATATCGAGAAACTGTTTATCGAGAAGCAGGAGTCGAGAAGCTGTATCGAGAACTTCAGTATCGAGAAGCTAAGTTCGAGAACTTAGTTTCGAGAACTGAGTGTCGAGAAGCTGTATCGAGAACCTGCAATTCGAAAAAACAGAGTTTTAGATATTTAGTATCGAAAACTGAGTGTCGAGAAAGCAATCTCGAGAACTCAGTTCGAGAACTTGTATCGAGAACGTAGTATCGAAATCCTGCAAATCAAAATTTCAGATTAAAACAGTTTAAACAACTTTTCTGTGAAGTTTTCGATCTCGAGAGTCTTCCTGTATAGTTATCGTCCTGAAAAACCTGCTTAAATGTCGAGAACCCTGCTTTTCGAACTCATACTATCGAGAAATCAAAAATACCGAATCTACTGAAATCGAAAAGTAAGATATACCCTTGGTTCGTTTCTGAATGGCGAATCCAATGATATAACTTTTACAGTTTATCGATCAGAAACAAGATTACAGTGATTACAAAGAAATATATCGAAAAGTATGAAAACAGAGAAACTTCGAAAACTTTTCTTCGACGATCACACTCGAGCAGGCTCTGATACCAGTTGTTGGTCCCAGTTTAGTAGACTAACGATCAGCTAGATGAACATCATCGATAGACAGAAGAGAAGGATTTCATATAATGATATAAGATTTATCGAGAACAGTGAAACCTTCTTTCTGTAGTATCGAGAAGTAAATTTGGCAGCGTAAGGCTAATGTGTATTGATCGATATCGGTACCTGTACACAAGGCGCGTATTTATAGGCGCTGTACAGGTTACCGATTTAGGTAAACCTTGGAAGTTGGGCCAAGGCCTTTTTGGGCCTTATTCCCTTTACCTTATTTGCTACATAATAAATACTAATCTAATACCATAAATGGTATAACTAGTCTACTTTATTTAAACAAGACATTACAGACAAACTTGACCCACAATAAAAGTTCTAACAAGTTATTATGAGAAGCGGTAAGGGAGAGATAGGGGGTTTGGTTAGGAGGCCATCAACCATTGTTTGTCTGATTTGACCATTATTTAGCTTTTTGACCAGATAAACAGCTAATTGAGGTGTTAGGTTACTTAGCTTTTTCACTTGACTTTTTATTCCAAACAACCAAAATTTAAAAAGCTAATGAATGCACCATTTTGGACTTGGCTATTTCAATATTTATCTGAAGTTCCTATTTTGTCCACACTACCTCCCTTCTTTTCTTATTCGGCACTTCCTTTTCCATATCTTATGCAAAAAAAAAAGCAACGAGTATTCTTTAGCTAGAGCCATTTTCATAAACACTTGGAAGAGGATGGCAAAGAGGGTTGTCATAGCCACCCTATTTATGATGTGTCAGGGCCAGACAAAT
This sequence comes from Cuscuta epithymum, assembly GCA_945859915.1. Lineage (NCBI taxonomy): Eukaryota > Viridiplantae > Streptophyta > Magnoliopsida > Solanales > Convolvulaceae > Cuscuta > Cuscuta epithymum. The sequence goes on from CAMAPF010001009.1 coordinate 1,083,553, forward strand.
GGTAAAATCATGCCTTAAATACAATTTTATTTTTTTAAATAAAAACGAATTAAGAAGTTGTATTAATAAATTTAGGAAAATGTGTGAAACATATGCGTAATATAAAAGTAGGTAGTAAACAAAACAAATTGTTTGATGTCCTTAAAAGTAATTTAACGATTTATCAGCCGATTGTAAACAACTGTATAACCAAACATTGTTTTATAATTAGCTAATATTATCAGCTAATCAAAACAGCCAACAGAATTCGATGTTACCAATCAGCCAACATAATCAACCAACAGCCAACCGCCAACAGCCAATTGCCAAACACCCCATAGTCTTTGCTCTTTCATTCCCTATCTACGCTTCTTCGCCGATGGAAGCAGAGCTGTAAGCGGTCATGCTGCATGAACACTTCATCCAAGAAGGATACATCAAAGCTGCTCACAAAGTTGAATGATACAAGAGTGGTGTTGATACCTGCCACTTTAAGGGAAATATTACAGCTGCCCACGCTCAACAGCTACGCACCGCTCCCATCAAATGAACAGCTGATTAAAGACATTCTGAAGCTAGGCTATGACGCCCCACTGCCCAAGATCTCAAACTTCTGTATTGCCAATCTAGCTCACCCGTGGAAGACGCTTTTCGGACTGGTCAACAAGTGTCTCTCTCCAAAGCACGCCGGCTTCGATAAATGCAACAAACAAATCCTCTAGCTCTTCCATGGAGTGGCCTTTGACATCAAGTATGACGTGGCTCAAATATTCTGGACCGAACTGGTCGATGAAGTCAAGGCATGTGATGGCTCAAAGAGGACATAGCCAATCCCATACGATCGTTGTTTTTCCATTCTGATCGACAGCATTATGACTGCAACGCCAACAATGGCAAAGCGCGACAATGAGCGACACTTTATTGCCCCCAAGCTCAAATTCTTTCAAAAGTCTAAGAGGGCTCAGACACAGTACCACTGCCGATTCCGAAGTCTCTGCTCAATCTTGCCAATCAATCAGACCTGGCGGTAGTGAAATACAGAGAAAGTATAAATCACACAGTTCCTATGGTACAACAAATCCCAGCCGAACCTTCCCAAGGGACTCAACCGAGTGCAAGTAAGGGTCGAGAGAAAAACATCCCGCCACAGATACCAACGGCAAGCCGGCCTTATGATGATCAGAATGACGACTCTTCCGAGAGGACTCAATCTGCTGAGGGCCACACCCATAATGCTAAGGATACAACCAATGACTCTTTCAGCCCAGCCACCAACGCTAATAATGCTGATGACGAGAAATCTGATAGCACGCCTGAGAAGCACAGAAATGATGATGAGGAGGAGGCGGAGGATGAGGATGACGATAACGTTGATGATAATGCCAACCAAGCTAGAGTTGAGCTTATAAAAACACGCTTCAAGGTCAGATTTTCCTCACTCGAGTAGCGCTTTAAGCAACATAACGATGACCCCTCGTCATCACTCCAACCTACTCAGAGAATACAAACTGAGAGCAATTTTGAAGAAGAGCGGGCTCTGTCTGATGATTGTGATACCTTCCAAGAGATAAGCCGAACCTCACCCCTAGGATCAGGAGCTGACCTTGTCATTTCCCGAGTTGAAGTCGTAGCATCTAGTTCAACTGCGCAATCACAACCACTCTTCAGCCTCCTAACAGACTGAGGTTTCAATAACACAAGGGGAACTTACACCGACCACTCGGCCCCCTTTCGGAATAGTTGAGAGACTTAGTGGTCAACGGCCCCAGAACACTACCCCTCTTTCACGCACATCGAGACTAGGCGTCTCATTTCCCACATTTTTGAATTTTTCTAGGACACCTACATTATTCACTGCACAACATACAGGTACACTCACCCTAAATGCAACGACCGGAGTGCAAACTATAATGGTCGGAAGTCTTGCTACGCAACCAATGATTCCATCATTATCAGCCGGCCACACACTAGTAATCTTTACTGATGTTGTGACAACGGCTAGCACCTCCACTACCGGTACCATTGACATCGCCTTCCTCACAACGTTTCTGGATCGTTATCTGGAGACCACCATTATGCCACAAGTGCGCTCTGAATGGACCTCAGATGCACATGTCTCAAGACAAACCTAAACGGTTCAAAACGTTCCTCCACCACCAACCCAACCACAACAAACCCCAACCCTATCCATACCTACCTATGAACCATCCACCCAGCAACCACCTACACTTACCACCTCAAGGGGAACCCAAGATACCAAACGACGGTCCTCCCCCACCTCGATTACACCTTATCATAACCCTTACACCATGCCACTAGATGATCTAACCTCAATCATGTTGGCCCAATTTCTCTCAGACGAAGACAAATTCAACCAAGACCAACTCGCCATTCTCCGTCTTCTTCAAACCCAAAGCACATGATGTGACAGTCTCCGCGGCAACAAGCGTTCACATGAGGACCCCAATGACTCGGCTCCTCATGAGGGGGGAACAAGCAGCAACAGACACTTGAGCATGATGTTTCCACTAGCCACACCCAAACGCAGCCAAACCAACCCTCTTCCTCAACCAACCAACCACCAACATCCTTTACCCAACACAAAACCCATACCTCTAAGCCAATAAACTCTAGCATGGTCGAGCTAGATAGAACACTTCGAGGCACATCTCTCATAGATGTTAACCAAGGATGGAGTGGAAGTTCTGAGGTTATTACTTCTAGTACATCTGTTTCTACAAGCTATCAGTCAGAACCTTATTAGAATCTGATGATAATAGGCAATCCCAGTGATCCCGGAGTTACTTCTAACCAGTCACCACATCAACAGCAAGCTCCCTCTAACCTTTAAGTCCCATCAATCCACGATCAACTCAAAGAGTATGTCATTTATGGAAATTGGAGACGCGAATAGACCAAATGGCATGACCTTAGACAAGGGGCTGAGCAATACGAGATGCAGAAAGGATTCTTTATTAGAGATTTGCTTAGGAAATGTGATGCTGAAATAATTGGGCTTGAGGAAGATGAAATCAAAGAAGGGGAGAACTATAATAAAGCTCCTGCTGAGCTACCCAAGGTGCTCAGAAGAACATGAACTCTGCCACCTAAAAATGAGAAGCCTTGGGAAAACATCTGAATAACTGCCTCCTTCCAAGAGGTAATCTGAAAGCATATATGGAGAAGACCGTAGAAGATCAAAAAACTAGATGAACTGAAAGCCCAAAGTCTTACCCACCTGAAGGGAAGACAAATCGGAGGACATATTCACATGTTAAGTCACCGGTCAATGAGCAAACAACGTGAGATCCTGAAGCACGATCTACAGACAAGCACGTCCCCCATCTGGAACACTTTAGACTTGGGTGAAGGTGATCACGCAAGAATAAAGCTCTACATCTACCAACTACGGCGCACTAACAGAACAGAGTTCACCTGTTAGGAGTATGACTTCTTTATGCTCAAAATGGACGATATTTATCACATGTTCATGGCCTACAGGAATCTCTCCATGAGTAGCAGTAGAGCGATAAAAGAAGGCTATGATGCAATCAAAAGGTTCATGATAAGGCAAGTCTGAGTCCATGCATCACATAATCTTCAAATGGGCCTGGATAATAATATCCCAAAGGCAAATCTCGCCAGGCCAATAATATACGCACCAGAGCTTGAACAGTTTTCACCTTACCACATTTTTGACAAGCCGGTCGCGATAATCTACTTGAATCATGGATATGAAGAAAAGAAGTGCCCGATGAAGATTGAAGAGACTACCAAATACTGTGATGGGACTTTGAAGATCATTAGGGATAAGCTGAAACCGCTGAAAGAAGAAATCGAATGAAGACTTGCCGATGCATCTAAAGCTGAATTGGACGAATATGACAGACTCTCCAATGTGCTAAGAGCTATCGAGGAACAACTTGACAAACGGCGATCTCTTTGTCAATACGAGCATGCTCTAGCACTAAGGAAGAATTACTACAAGAAACAGAAATAAAAACAAGCAAGGCAGCACTTGATCACAAAGGGGGAGATTGTTGAAGATATTTTTATTGTGATCAAGATGTTAAAATTAGTCTTGTTTTTTTTACCATTTATGGTATTTATTTGTAATAAATAGAATAGACATTTAAGGATGAGAGCCATTTATGTATAAGGCCCAAATCCCTGGGTTAGGCCTTTTTAGGAAGGTTGTACACCCTACGCAAATAAATGTGCTCTGAGGATGTACAACGTCTAACTTTTCGCACATCTACAGTAGCCGCATAGCAAGTTTTCGATATTGAGTGAGAGAGAGAGTTTCATTTGTTCGAAATATTCAAGATCATTCTAATGAAATTCCTCTCAATCCTTTTTTCGAATATGTGCATCCATATGTACCAAAACATATGTTAGTTAATCTCATAAAACATGGACCAAAACTCACCGGCCCGGTTCTTACAACATATGTAAAATATTTATTATTACTTTTCAATATATAGCTATCGATATTAAGCCCGCCTCAAATATTTAGTTGCCGATGATGTCACATCTACTTCAGTACTAATAAAGTAGAGTATGTATTCTCAATTGAAATTAAATTATACTTAAATTGTTATTAAGTCCAGTTATTAAAATTGGCATTCCATTTTTTGTTGTAAGGTCCTTACTTATTAATTACTTTATTAATTACCTAGATCAAACATTACTAATTTCAAATATCAAAATTCTATTCAATTAGCAAGGTTATCATAATGTGGATTAAACACTCCTATCTTGAGAAGTTTTAATCAATTTATTATTGTAATAGAACTATTTTTTAATAAAACTAAATAAGTCATATTTAGGAAATTAAAGACATCCTTTTTATATATTTTTTAATTTTGCCTATGCTTATGACAATTTCTAACGTGCTTATAATCAATCAAGCATTTTGTGATTCACTGACATTCTTAAAGAGGTCACGAGTTCAAAATCTATCCAAGTCAAGCATTTTATATTAAACCAACCAATCAAAAATGCTCTTTGTACCCACATTAGTACCCACCCTATACACACTACTTAAACCCAAAAAAATTACCCCCCCCCCCTTTTCCCCTTACCTCACTCCCCCACAGACCCGCTTTATCTCCCCCCCCCCCCCCCCCGAAAATCAAAACTCTCGGGCCTCCTCTCTTCTTCCTTTGATTATCCTAAGCACAAAAGCAAATAAACTTCTGATTTTACTTCCTCTTCCATGGATTATGACTTGGACGACACCATGCTGACAAATGAGGACGAGTTTTGGGCTTTGTTGAATGTTATTCCCGGAGGTAGAGAAACTGGAAACGATGTCGGAGTTGGAGAAACCGAAGGACAGACGGCCGGAGGTGGACAAAGTGACAGGATGACGGACGGAGGCGGAGAAGGCTCCGGACAGAAGGCCGGAGTTGGAGAAGATGATGGACACAGTGCTGGAGTGGGAGAAGGTGACGGTGAGATGGACCTGGCCGGAGAAGATGAAGGACAGACGTCACCGGCGGCCGTGGACTTCGTTTCTGACCTCGATAGGACTTCATCTCATGGTTTTAGCAGTTTATTGAACTTGAAAATACGTTTCTTCTCACAAGCATGTTCTTATAGTTGGAACTTGTTTATGTGGTTTATTGTTTGTGTATGTAAATAGTGGTGGATAAGTTTGTTTGTGTAGTTTTGTGGGTGTCTGTTAAAGTTTTGAATTGTCTGTGTTTGCATATATCACTGTTGATGCACCCCCTAAGTTTGTTTCAAGTCATGCATACGTTTCTTCAAACATGCATACATAATGTGAAACTTTTGAATTGTCTGTGCGTACCCCTATGTAGTATTCAACGTGTTTGTGAAACTTTTGAATTGTTTGTGTTTGCATATATCACTGTCTGTATTTACCCCTAAGTTGTTTTGAACGCATGCATACGTTTGGTGACACATGCAAATTATAGGAGGTGTCACTTGTTTATGTGTGTGTTTGTTTGTGTATGTAGATAGTGGAAGACTTGTTTGTTTGTGTAATATTCAAAGTGTCAGTGAAAGTTTTGAATTGTCTGTGTGTGCATATATCACTGTTTGTGTGTAACTCTAAGTTTGTTTCAAAGCATGACTAAATGAACCATGTACTAAAACAGATGGAGAAGGGCTGCCAAAGGAACTCAACTTGGTAAAGATCTGGAAGTTGGTATGGAGTTTGAAAGCAGAGAAGCGGTGTATGATTTTTACAAAGCATATGGGAAGTGATTGGGATTTCTTATAAGAACTAGGAGTACAACGAAAGACAAAAGAGGAGCACATATTGTGTCAGTTGTACTAGAGTGTTCACGGGCTGGTTGTAGAGGTAGTCAGTCAAAAAATCAATTGAAGCCCCAACCTTCAATACAAATAGGGTCTGGAGCTAAACTACGAGCGCATGTAAATTATGCGGGACTTTGGCAAATTTCAAAAGTGTGTGTACAACATTCACATCCTATGAGTCCAACACAGGCTCGCTTATTCCGATGTAATAGGAGGATGACTCTTGGAATGGTGAGGAAACGACTTATTCCGATGCAATAAATGATGTTGCGGGAATACGACTTAATAAGAGCTTCACAATACAAGATATTATCATGGACTAACAAAATATACTAAATCGGTGTTACTAGAGACATATTTAATCTATTATCGACATGTCACATATTAAAAAATAACACATTCTCCTAAAATAACTTGAACAATATAGATATAATTAAATGAATAGTGATCTCTAACAACAATAAATAAAATTACTCAAACAACATGTATACAAAATCATTTATCCCTAATATGATATTGTGTATTTAGTCATTTTTATAATTTAAAAAAAAAAATTGAAATAGACTTCCAGACAAAGTTGTGTGCCTCGAATCACGGATTCCCTATGTAGATACACTAAGTGTATCCTTCTTCACTCGTTAGCTACTCAGCGGCTCAGCCATCGCGGCACACAAGCTCATGGAACAAGATGGAGTGGTTTCTCGACATTAGCTCATTAGGGTTAGTTTGTTTGAATGCTACGTAGTAGAATCCTAGATTATAGTGGATTTGGGAAATTGGGTCTTTCTTTTTGTATATTCAGATTTGTAACCAACCTAATTATTAACTTTGGGCTTCAAAATTGTGATGGACTTTTACAATATTTTAGAATTTAAAGTAATTGTTGGGTATGGAGTCGGTACGGTATACTGGTATACTGCAGTATTTGAAAACATTTACTGTTACCGTATCGAAATAAATCGGTACAATATCGAAAATAACGGTATACCAATACTCCGGTATTTTCCGATATTTTTCGGTACGATAAGTGCAGTATACCGATTTTCCAGTATTTTTGCACACCCCTATAGTATTCCAGAGGTAAATTTTTGCACATTTACCTACTTATATTCATCATCAGGAATACTCCCTCCGTCTCGTTTATATTGTCCCGTTTTACCTTTTCGATAAGTCCCACTTAAATTGTCTCATACCATATTTGGCAAAGTTTGTGTGGCTTTAAATCATCCTTACTTTATTCTTACTTTATCGATTAATATCAAGCACACAAATCCACTTTTCTTAATAGCCGTGTCACCCTCTTCCGGGACAATATAAATGGGAAGGAGATAATAATATTCATTTGGGACTTGCATGTTCGCGCGCCGTACGACTGCGTTTTCGGTAACATATCCTTCAATTTCACCTCTGACAGGGTGCGACGTTCGTCGCTCTCTCTCTCTCTTTGGTCTTTATTTTTCATCATCGTCACCAATTTGCACGAGTCTGCTGATCGCCGGAAACCACCTCTCCACTGACCACCGCCCGCACATATCTCCACTGGAGGTTAGTGTTCATAACCCAGTTTTTGCCAGACCATTATCTCTCTGCACTCCACCAAACGGCTCTGAGGTAAGCGATTCACACATCGCAGGCTCGGCGTCTCCTCACTGCTTTTGACTCTTCTGGTTATGTGAAGATATTTTGTTCCTTCCTAAATGTCACCATACGCGGAGAAATGTTTAAGATGGTAGTGTCTTAGGCAAAACAGCTAGAGCTAGGGTTTAGAGACGGGACTCAAAATGTTAAACAAGATCATAAAGAGGGGGAATCGGAAGGCTCAAAAATCCATCGGAGGGGATTTCAAGTACGGACCTCAGCAGGTTACCGCGTCCAATGTGGTGGTGAACCATGCTTCCAGAGGCGGCTTGCAGGTAGATTCAACACAGTCGCACCTGTTCACCATGATGCCGCCAGTTCTGGTCCCAGGAACTATTGACAACCTTCCTGTATTCCGAGATGTGCCAGTGTCGGAGCGCCAGAACATGTTTCTGAAGAAGCTTCAGATCTGCTGCTTCCAGTTTGATTTCACAGATGCAATGAAGATGGTAAGAGAGAAGGAGATCAAGAGGCAGTCCCTTGTGGAGCTTGTAGATTTCATTCAATCTGGATCTGGAAAAATCACTGAGAGCAATCAGGAAGAAATGATAAGGATGATATCCATCAACATATTCCGGTGCTTGCCTCCAAACTCACACGAGAATACAGGATCGGACAATACTGACCCTGAAGAGGAGGAGCCCTTTCTAGAGCCCTCATGGCCGCATTTGCAGCTCGTCTATGAACTTCTTCTGCGCTACATTGTCTCATCCGACACAGATACGAAGATAGCTAAACGGTTTATTGATCACTCATTTGTGTTGAAGTTATTGGATTTGTTTGGTTCTGAGGACCCAAGGGAAAGAGAGTATTTGAAAACAATTCTTCACCGAATATACGGAAAGTTCATGGTGCACCGGCCATTTATAAGGAAGGCCATTGGCAACGTCTTTTATGGATTTATATATGAAACAGAGAGACACAGCGGGATAGGTGAGCTTTTGGAGATTCTGGGAAGTATAATAAATGGGTTTGCATTGCCAATGAAAGAGGAACATAAGTTGTTTCTCGTCCGTGTACTCATCCCACTCCACAAGCCAAAATCAATAACATTGTATCATCAGCAGCTGTCTTACTGCATTTTTCAGTTTGTGGAGAAGGACTACAAGTTGGCTGATACGGTTATTAGAGGTCTTCTGAAATACTGGCCTGTTACTAATTGCCAAAAAGAAGTTCTCTTCCTTGGGGAGCTTGAAGAAGTTTTGGAAGCCACACAGCCATCTGAGTTTCAGCGTTGCATTGCTCCTCTATTTAGACAGATAGCTCGTTGCCTGAACAGCCCCCACTTTCAGGTTGTTAGACATTTTTCATCACTTCCAACTAATGTTATACTTTTTATTTAGATTCTCCTTTTAGAGCCGATTCTATGTGTTTGTGTGCTTGTGCTGTATTGTTATCCATTTAATTTTTATTGTTGGGTCGAATAGCAAGATCTAAAAACTTAAACATTTTAAAGTTGCATGTACTTTATGCGGTGTGCCAAGCTGCTTGCTTTTTTGGCTGGTTGATTCCATGCTACCATTTGATAGTGTCTTAAATGAACATTGAGGTTAACTGCAGTATCATCAATAAATCTGTTTCCCCAAAGAAAAGAGCCTTATTTCTACAAAAGAAGCTAATTCTCGTTCAATTTAATGTAATGTAAATAAAACAACAGGTTAAATGTACTACCCGAGTATAAGAACAAAATTTTAAAAAAAAATAGAATATTGGTAATATTGATAATTTACAAAATTTGTTTCTTGTTAAAATTAAAAAGTTATACCTTGATGAAACATGACTCTTTATGGTTCGGAGACGGGTGGAGTAGGATTTGTTGTCATATTTAGAAGGCGGAAGTTTAGGCAATGAGGCCCTAAAGTTTAAGTATGATGTTGTGTGTGAGGCTGCTCTATGTTTATCATAGAGGTTAATATAATTTAGGAGCTTATGTGGAGAGGGGTAAGGCTATGTACATCCGACCCCCCCCCCCCCATTTAAGGCACTGGGGTAATGTTGGTTGTTGTTGTTGTAGTTTATGTGGAGAGGTTTTTAGGGTTCTTCCTTAAGTCTCTTGCCCCTCCTTGGATGTTACTACGTAGATCCTTTCTGCTATCAATCAACTTTGATTTTCCGAATTGCATACGGGAGTTGATGCAAGAGGGCAGGATCTGAGTATTCTCAACCACTATTGGATAATGGGAGACTTTAAGAAAGCTGGTATTGCTTTTCAATCGAGTTTGTCAACATTTGTCACATGCAATATTGTCTGCTTGGAGTGATCTCCAAACCCTCAAGGCCTCAAAGTTCACATCCCTGGACCTGCCTTTCACACTACCTGGTTTCACAGATGATCCCTCCTGCAGTTCTTCCTCCTTTAGGGTCCATTTGAAATATGGATAATATTATAGAAAGAAAATAGGGAGGAAAGCAAAATTCGGCATAAAAGATCCGTTCTACGTAGTATCTCATTAAATTTATTCTAGATACTTGTTTAAACTTATTCTTTTTTTATTTATTTATATGACTATAAAAACCAAGAAAATATAATTATATGTATTAAAATGTCATACTTCATTAGTTCATTTTCCTTTGCATTTTCCAAGGTAAAGCCAAACATAAGAAACAGCTTTCCTTGCCATTTGCTTTTCTTTCACTAGCATGGTATGGAATATGGATCCAAATATACCCAAAGGCTTAAGTACTTAAGTTATAATATTCTTTAAAGATTCGTTCAGCAGCAAATATACATATACAAATACATGCTGTTACAGGTTGCAGAACGTGCTCTGTTTTTATGGAACAACGAACACATTGTAAGCTTGATTGCCCAGAGCAGAAATGCCATTTTACCCATTATTTTCGAGGCTCTTGAAAAGAACATACAGTTTCATTGGAATCAAGCGGTCAATGGACTGACTGTGAATGTAAGGAAGATGTTCATGGAGATGGATGCTGATTTGTTTGAGGAGTGCCAAACACGGTACGCAGAGAGAGTGGGCCAGGCCACGGAAATGGCAGAACAGAGACAATACAAATGGCAGAGATTAGCAGCTGCTGCAGGGGAAGAGGGGTGAGAGATGTAAGTTTATCGTTGGAACATCATCATCATTATCGTTGTACTCAACTGCTCTCAGTATGTATGCATGTATTTATATTTATCATAACTGTGATAACATGTACTCGGTATCAATTTAAGAACGTGGCTTGTGAAAGTTATCTGAGTGCATTTTGTCATATACACTTTTCTTGAGAGAAGTTGTTTCTGATACTGAGGAAAGCCTAGCTACTGCCTACTACTTGTAGATTATAAATCCGGTTTCAAGCACTTCTCTTGTGATTTTCTTTTCTTTTCTGACCTGTAAGGATTGTTTTCAATCCTCTTGTGTTTTGTACTCTAAGAACTCCAGTTTAGTCTTCACTCTTGTGGGGAAATGCTTTTTTGTACAGTTTTGGGATTCCGTTCCACTTTATCATTTTCAGAGATATTCTCAAACAACTTTTTTCATTAATAAGACTCCAAACAGCAGCACGATTTAATCACATGTACTGCATCCGTCCTATAAGGTAAGCTACATATGAATTTAGTGTGGGTTTTAAGAAAATAAAGGATAAAGTAGTTGGTTTACAATTCTAACCTCCAAACGTAAGAAAGAGAAAAATGAATTCACAAAAAGTAAAATATGAAACGATAGATAAAGAGATAAAATGAAAAAAAATGTAAGAAATAGAAAAATGAATCCACAAAAGTAAAATATGAAATGATAGATAAAGAGATAAAGTGAAAAAGTAAAACGTTAGTAGAATTCAATTTAAGAAAGTGTTCATATTTTTGGAACACTTTAAAAAGGAAAATGTATCTTACAAAATGGACAGATGGTTAAATATAAATTAAGTGTGTTTTTACTTGGATTGAAATTTTCTGGTCTGATATAGCTTGGTCTGAACTGGTCTGGTTTGGTAGATGTTTGGTCTCTATCTATTTTACAACTATTGAAGTCTGGTTTGGTTTGAGACTGAAATAAGTCCGAGAAAAAATATTCTAATTGTTAAGTGATAAACTCTAAACCCTAAATGTAAATTATAAGGGAAATTGACCTAAACAGGAGTAAACAATTTTGAGAATTTCAAAATAGAACTACTATGTTTTTCTTCTGGAAATATGAGTTGTTACCGTCATGATTGAAAAAAATTATCATGTTTGAAAAATATTGACATTAATTATAATAAATAATGTCATGTTGAATGCATACTATTTGGCAGTCATGACTAACAGATGGCAGTAAATACTGTCATCTTACTCTTATTTCGGAATATGTATTTTCTGGACCAGTTAACTTGCAAAAATCATTTGACGACCTTCCCGGTTGAGTTTTTGGCTGAATTTTTTTGTGGATAAACTAGACTTGATGGAGAACATGTCATAAAAATTTCATCAAAAAAAGCCACCGGGAAGGCGGCCAAACGCCTTGGTCCGGACGGCGGTTCTGGTCAGGAGCTCCTAACCTGAACATTTGTGTGTGTGTGTGTGTGTGTGTGTGTGTGTGTGTGTGTGTGTGTGTGTGTGTGTGTGTGTGTGTGTGTGTGTGTGTGTGTGTGTGTATATATATATATATATAGAGAGAGAGAGAGAGAGAGCTCTTCCTGTCCGGCCAGGCCGGACAGGACCCTGGTCCGGCAACCTCAATTTGAAGTGGTTTCTGGTGGTATTTTTGGCTCAAATTTTTTGTGTATGTTCCTCATCAAGTCTAGTTCATCTATACCAAATGTGAGCAAAAAATTCAATCGGGAAGATCGTCAAATGATTTTTGCAAGTTAATTGCCCCGGAATATACATATAAACGCAGTGAACTTGCAAAAATCATTTGACGACCTTACCGATTTAATTTTTTGCTCAAATTTGGTATGCATGAACTAGACTTGATGAGGAACATACACAAAATATTTGGACAAAAAATACCACCGGGAACCACCTCAAATTGAGGTGGCCGAACAGGTCCGGCTTGGCCGGACCTGAATATCCCCTCTTTATATATATGATAGAGTATTAATCTTATAGAGAAGTGAGAGTTAGAGAGAGAAAATGAGCAATTAATATTTCTCAACCCCCTACAACAACTCCCAAGGGGAGTATTCATAGGGAAAATATGGGTTTGAGCTCTCATGTCTTGGGCTTGAGAGGCCCAGTACAAAATAAGGTCTCTATTGGGCCTAGTACTTGATTAATTTGGCTAAGTATAAGATATAGTTCTTGTTTAGTCTCTTTGGCCGACGGAGAGCCTGGCCGACAGAGGACCAAGTTTTGCTTCTGGGCTTCTGGATCATCCTCTGAGTTGATAGATGTTTGACCGATGGAGCGCCACGTGGGTACCAGTTGTGCTTGTATTTAGTCTTCTGAGTATGTGGGCCATGGGGTATGGGCTCATATACTCTACCAATATGCATATATGACTATACAAATATAAGACGTTAGATACATACGTATGAAGGAGATAAGGAAATTGGGAAGAGGGGAAAAGGAAAGGCGAAATAATTAAAAAGAAAGAAAAGGATAAGAAGAAAAAGTCACATAAGCACAAACCTTCTAAATCAAGTCACCATCTGGTTGATGGTCTTAGAGACTAAACAAGAACTATATCTTGGCTAAGTATAAGATATAGTTCTTGTTTCGAGATATAGTTATTGTTTTTTGGATTTTCTAAGCACAAGCCTGGTCTTGTTTCGAGATAGTACGTAGGTTTAGGGATGGAGTCGGTCCAGTCCGACCGGCCCGGGAACCGGCCCGGCCCGGGTGACCGGTACCGGGCTAAGGCCTGACACGATGGCTTTACCATCGAGCCATCGTGAAAAAGGCGAACCGCCCGGCCGCACCGAGCCCGCACCGGGCTTTTTTTTGTGGGCTTAGGTGGGCTGGGTTTAGGTGGGCTGGGTGTTTTCGAGGGGTTTGGGGTTAGGGGGTGGAGGGGGGGGGGGGGGTTGGAATAAATAGAAAATCCAAAAAACAATACAGGACCGGCCCGGACCGGTATCGATAGACTCCCGGGCCAGTCCCGGGCCTTACCCAAAGAAATCCAAGCTCGGTCGGGCCCATGCCTGAACTAGAACCAGACCAGGCCCGTTCCACCCATACATGGGTTTATTTGACCCTTTTCTCTTAGTTTTTCAATAAATTAGCCATCTTGTTTAATTGTTATTGAAGTATAATTTTATTGTCTTATTGAATTGCTATCGGTATAAAGTTGTCTCGACTATTATGTTAATGACACTTCAATACTCAACTTTGAATTTTTCTACTTCTAATCCATTGACTTTCATAAGAATAACATTTTTGGTTTTTTAGTTATTATTATAATGACACCTTTAGTCCTTCACTTATTATCTGCATTTATTATGCCAAAATTAAAGTAGGACTAAAGCTCTAAAAGTGTTGATTAATAACACTCCCGACTAAATGTAGGAAATGTTGAAGTTGAGATTAAAAATGTCTCTCACACAATAAGAGAAATTTTGAAACACAGATGCCAAAAGCACCGATGACACAATAGTTAAGGACCAAAAGTGAGAAAAACTTTATTTGTTAATTATTCTAAAATTACTTGTGATGAAATGTCCGGCATTTTGGTTGCTTTGACTCCAAGTAATTATTATTGTGCCATTTAAGGTTATGCTTTTTGGGAGTATTATGATGTCAAGTGTCATATGGTCTCAGGCTCTCGGCCACTTCTAACACTAAATAATTACATTCTTTGACTTCTACACCCCTATGCAAGGGAGTAAGGTGACTTGTGCAATCAAATTGATCAATGTCTAAGTCACCCTAGTACATAATGGTAATCCGTCTCTTTTACCATTGCATACACAAAACATTGACCAGAAGTCTTATCAGAATAGCAAAAAATGTATGGCTTATCTAATATGCAAGAACATAATACTTTGATCAAAACGGAAATACATATACAAAAACCACCATATCCCTACATTGGATTGAGTTCATCAATGAAGATGGATATCATCTTTATCTTCGTTTATTTATGAGCTAACCCAAAGTCTCATGCATCTCAAAAGTTGATTCTAAATGCATTGTCTTGAAACATCTTGGCTTGAGTGCCCTCTAAAAAAGCCTTAACCACCTCTAATGTATGAATCACATCATCTCTCAACCCGTAGTACATTGTTTGCTATGGTACCCCTAGTAACCAATTCCCTCTCAGGATCAGTTCTCCAATGCCCATCCACAACAAACTTTATCTGTCAATGATTAGTTCCCTGATAAACCAACCACCTTAACAAGTAAAATAACATAGAACAAAGAACCCAGAATTTATTAGCAAACATTAGTTTGCTATAAGTATCTCTAATCGGAAATGGTGATAGTTTAGTAGCCCTTTAAATTACTAGTGGTAAACGTCTGGTTATCCTGGATTCTGAAAGGTGACCAATGCTCTTTCCCCAAGGATTAATTATCCTTGGAGTGTTGATTCAGACTCTCTCTCACTACATTGGGACAAAACACCCACTCAGAAAAGGGGGAGGAAGAATACATTGAAGAGAGAACCCTTTGAGAATCCTCCTGGAGAGGGGGGGTTACTCTGGTAGTCTGGTGGTTTCCAACATAGCTAAACAAAAGAAAATAATTGCTATGACGTATTAATCAGCCTAGCCAGCAAACTGGACTTCTTCATATGGCTTCACTTTACCTGAGTTTGGGCAAATTTGACAATAAAAAAAGGGCACCCGGTGCACATTGACGTCCCCACAAAGCAGTGGCGGATCCAGGAAACGGAAGTATTGGGGGCAGAGCAAAGAGAAAAGTACATGAAGAAAAAAGTACTACGTAGTTGATAAAATATATCCGATATTATGAAAGAGATTTATTATAGTTTTATTTGAAAGTTAATCACAATTGCACACATCTTTTGAAAGAGATCCATTATAGTTTTATTTGTGACGGTTTTAAATAGATCTATATTCTGGTGTTGAAGTTGGTGTTTTTTTCAATACTCTGTCCATAAAATCTGATAAAAAAGCGTAATAATTTTTTTGATAACTAATGCACTCTTTTGTCTCTTTATCAAGTGAGTATTGATGAACTTTCAAACATCCGTCCTACTAATTTTAATAGTTTAGCACAAAAACACAATAACACGAGAAATTCCCTAAATATGAATAAAACAATGATAAAGTTCACAAATAGGATTGTCATTGTTTTATTCACTTCTATTTTAGGAAGCTTTAATCAACTTATTCTTTTAATAAGACTAAATAGGTGTTATTTGGTAATAAAACACTCTTAATCTCATTTTTTCACTTTGTTTATGTTTTGGTCCTATATTGAGCAATTTCTATAACACTCTAACACATATGTAGTAAAAATTATACAATAAATCAATAATCAATAGTCAAATACTCAAATTAATTACTCAACTACTACGTAGTTGATACTTAATGGGCTTAAAAGAGAATGTGAGAAACCTGCACTATTGCAATGCCGAGGAGCCGAACTTGAGCTTGTGTGCTCTTCGTTAAAATTTTAGGGGTTTAGGATTCCCTGTTATGGCTGTTTACATAAGCTGAAGTATATGGAGTAATTTTTTAGGGGGCATTGAGTTATTTTATTTTATTTGGGCTGACTGGAATACTGGAGTTGGGTGGGTTAGATATATGGGGACATTTAGGGCCTGTTTACTAACAGAAATATTTTCCAGTTTTCCAGAAAACTGGAAAACTGGAAAACAGAAAACAGGAAACGTGTTTACCAAAGAAATTCCTGGAAAACTGGAGAAAGGAAAAAAGAAAAACGCGTTTACCAAATCGTTTTCCAAAACGGAAAAAATGAGACATGTCTCTCTTTTCCTTAATAATTTGGAGAAGTGACTTTTACTAGTTTTCCAAATTTGGAAAACGCAGATGCTACAGTGCCGCTGCAATGAATTTGCATACTTACACCTAGTGGTGGGTCCGGTCCCGCTCCGATGTCGATTCCTTTTCGGTACCTCCATCCTCATACCTTACCCCTTACCCCTACCCTACCCTACCCACCCAACCCTACCCACCCAACACCACCCAGCATACCCATTTTTCCCTATAATGACCCTACCCCACCCCGATCCATCCTACCCTACCGCCACCCCCCTACCACCCCGACCCCACCCCGACCCACCCTACCCTACCACCACCCGTATATTACCCCTTACCACATGCCCCTACCTCGGCCCACCCCACCGCCATCCTACCCCCACCCTCGTACCGCCATCCTACCCCCACCCTTCCGCCATCCTACAACCATCCTACCCCCCACCCTACCCTTCCTCTACCTCGGCCCCACCCTGACCCACCCTACCCTACCCCCCACCCGTATATTACCCCTCACCCCTTACCACATGCCCCTACCTCGGCCCCACCCCATCGCCATCCTACCCCCCACCCTCGTACCTCCATCCTACCCCCACCCTTCCGCCATCCTACAACCATCCTACCCCCCACCCTACCCTTCCCCTACCTCGGCCCCACCCAGATCTCGGGCCCTATCGCCATCCTATCCCACTACCCTTACCTTACCCCAACCCAACCCTACCCACTACTCCCACCCTTACCACCATCCTACCCCCACCCCTACTCCTTCCCTACCTCAGCCCCACCCTGGTCCCGGCCCCACCCTACCGCCATCTTATCCCAACTCCATACCCTACCTCTACCTTACCTCAAACCCTACCCACTACCCCACCCATAACTTCCCTACCCCGACCCCTACGAGTAGGTATGTGTGGGTATGAAGGGTGGTGGTGGAGTATGGGTAGAGTGTAAGATCGTGGTAAGGGTAGAGGTAGGGGTCAAGGGTGTGGAATTGGAGAACTGTGTGAAAAAATTGATGAACATGTTTTCAAATTTGAAAATGGAAAACTAAAAAATAGAAACAGAAAATTGGAGATAGAAAAACTGAAAAATAAAAACAGAAAATTGGAGAACGAAAAACATAAGTAGAAAACAGGAAAATATCTCTGTTAGTAAACAGGCCCTTAGTTTTTTTATTGGGGGCAGTTATGTGGGCTAAACTTTTTCCTAAAATATTACGGAGTATATGGAATTATTGAGAGTTTATTGGGGGCAGCTGCCCACCCTATCCATAGTGTGTTTCCGCCCCTGCCGCAAGGTGAGGGTCCGGGGAAGGGTTCCCACCACAAGGGTGTATAAGGAGCAAGCCTTTCTTTATCATTTTTTATTGGACAATTTTGATATTCCAAAAAAAAACTATTTTGGTTGGGCAGGGAGCTTTTTGTTTGGGGTAGTGCTTTTGGCTAACCCATTTTGAGAATGAATCATACAAAGGGAGTGTTTGCAAATACTTTTGCTTAAAAAAAGCACTTTTTTAAGTGATTTTGGAAAAGTGATTAGTAAAAGTTGATAGTGTTTGAGGAAAAAGTGATTTTGAAAAGTAAAAGTTGGTAGTGTTTGGTAAAACAAGAGCTTTTTGTGTAATAGAAAAGTAAAAAGCACTTTTCAGCCAAAAGCCGATAAGCGCTTTTTTAAGTAGAAGTTGTCAACTTGTCACTTAAAAACACTCTTTTTAGCTTTTTTAAGCCAAAAGCCGAGAAGTGCTTCTTTGAGCAGTTGCAAACACTCCCAAAGGCTGCTGTTATAGCAATTATGCACGCATTGGATCTGTGTTTCTCTTTGCCTGCTGCTTCTGGTTGGCAGTTTTTTTTGTTATTTTTTTACCTTTTTAATTGTGAGCCCTTCAGCCCTCTTTTCATTTGCTTACTTGCGATTACCGTATCATCTACTACGATTATGTTCAATAAAAACTTTTCTTAATACACACACATGGCACATTTGCTTTTATCATGAAGTAGTTTTTGAAATTTCAGACCTCATATATCCCAGGATAAAGCCACAAGATAGTTCTCCAGAAGTGAGATATCCTGCATAGAAAGGGATGACAAAAGCAAGCAATTTTATCAACATACCTAGCATCCATCCTATTGCAGAGATAAGGCATACGGTTAATATATTAAAATGAAGAAAATTGAAACCTTAAACTGCTTGCAACTATGATACTTGATGCCTGAGTTTGTGGGTCCATCTTTATCCTGTGACTCCAACCGTTGAAACTTCCAGCTACCTCCACACTTTCTCCCTTACCTCGGTATAGGATTTCAACCTACCAAAAACATTTTAGTCCCACTTCCTGATTTTCTTTTTTATTAGTTACCCACTTATGCTGTGTGTAGGCCCTCACAACATGCAAATCATTTTAGGAGATCAAAACGCCAAGATTTGGAGTAAATACCTCTTTTAGCCCTGAGAGGCTTTCTTCGGCAGAGCTTAGTTCTGCATTTTTTTCTGAAATGAGTGTATGTGCCTTGCTCATTTCTGTTTGAGCTTTAACTTGCAAAGCAGACAAAGCATGCTGGAAGGGGAAAAAAAGTTAAAATTTGCAAAATTCATATAGTACTCTGAAATGGTATGTGGAAGTGAAAATTCAAAAAAGTGAATTTCTACGCTTACCTTTTCCACTTCAATTTTCTGCTTCAGGAGCATCAATTCCAGGTCTTTCTGACTCTAATAATAGTGAAGTCACTGAAAAATCAGAAACTACGTAGTATAACAAAATTTTGAAGAAGCAGGGGGTGAGCCAGATCAATAACATGCTACATTACAACAAAGGATGGTACTAACCAGCATGAACTTAAGACGGCTAATCTCAGCTTGATTGTCCACAACTTGTGTCTAACACATAAAACATCAAGGCCAGAATGAGTACATCAAAATAAACAACCAAATATATTTCAAATGATTTCACTACAAAATTGTTGTGATCACCTTAACATGCACACCCTTGTTCTCAACATGAGGAGATGCATCCCTAAATAAACAAATAAATATACCAAAGTAAATCAGCAACCTTCCGTGCTTGTGGGGAGGAACTCTGGGAAAAAGTGAGTGTACGTGTAACAAAGTAATGAAGGCTAAAAAAGAATGTGTATAAATTATTATATCATAGGTTCTACCCAGTGGAGGACCTAGGGAGGGGCCTTGGGGGGCAAGTGCCCCGCTTCTGACCATGAAGTTTAGTATTAGTACTTAAGATAAAAATTGTGCCCCTGCTATCCGAACAAAAAATTAGAGTATTTTTCATAAATATTACCAGAATATAACTAATGAACAGAACCATGGTCACTAAAATTGTTATGGTAATATCTAAGTCATATTTTTGTCTACTATCTTTATTTCAATCATATTGTCATTATTTCAAAAAACTATTAGATGTATAGGACTCCGACGAAGACATATAATAATTGTAGTAAGAAATATAAACAACTCTGAAGTTGTGATGGAGCAAATTCTTATAGTTAGATAGTTGTTATATGGTTACTACACTTCCTTTGAAAAGTGGCATTGATGATTTTTCACTTGGGGTGAATAATGTCGGTCCAAAGTGAAAGTTCAAAGATATGACAAGGGTTCTAATATGCGGGATAAACTTAATAGATTGAAAGACTTTTATCTTGAATAAAAGTCCATACATGAAAAAAAGTATCAATTCGCGATAAATTAGTTTCAAACCGACGGACCCTTTAAAGTTTTTCTATAATATGATACTCCTCGTAAAAGGTAGATATATAGAATCATATTATTAAATAAAGTTGTATTAAATGATGAAATCCGAAACTTGACTTATACTTCATTTTTAACACGATAAAATTATATTTCCGACAAGTACCAACAAATTTTGTGGCACAATGTATAACAACGACATGATCCTAGTTCAAATATGAAATCTTGATCATTTTATAGTATGAAAAATAGTGAAAATTCTAATGTAAAATCAGAAATGGCGCAAAGATGAGTCATTTCTAATCCGCCAAATTATGTCTTTCTTTCAAAAAGTCAAATATTATTGTTTAGAATTGTCTTAATGAGTTCACAATTAGACTTATAACCCATATATGTTCATTGCTTGACGTCAACATTGAATAATCTATTTCCAGTTAAAAATATTAATTTGAACGCACTTGACAAAAAAGATCACCCAATTCGACCCGACCCGACCCATTTTCATTTATAAGGGAGTGCCCCCGCTTCGGAAAACTTCTGGGTCCGCCACTGGTTCTACCCTAAAAGGTTAAGAGAAGGACTACCCTAGTACCTTGTATGTTGGTTTATATTTTGCCATTTATCTGGTTTCAGGTTACTTGACAAGAATAGGTTCAGATTTGAAATTTGAAATTAAGAAAGAAAATGGAAGTACATACATCTGGACAGTAATAACATCAATTGCATGGTCAACCTGCTGCAATGATGACAAAACATTTCCATTTGATATCCCGATGCCACTAAAACCACTTAACCCACTTTGTTTCTCCTCATTGTAAGTGCTTTTGTTCAAAAATTCAAAGTCACTATCTGTGAGGCATCAGAAATGTTAAAGTATCCCAGACTGAAAAAAATTCACATATCACTTGCCATATAAGAGTCAGAATATAGATAAAAGTAATTATATAGAATCTTATATACAATCTGTTGGATACCCACACAGAACCATTCAAGTCAAGACGGGGTAACCAGATTGACCGGGTAATGGGCATGAGATGGGGATTAATCAATAAATTTTCACCAACTATGTGGCGGTTACGGTTCCATAAATACCTACCTATTACCTGACCCATAACTACCTGTTTATTTTCAATACGATTACCCGCACCATTAAACACAAAATCCTTTTATTTATTATTTAAATTAAAAATTATTGTGGGTGTTTGTACCTGTGTATATGTGTGTAGAGAGAGATTTGAAACTACAACATATGCACTAATGCACATACATACGAAATGTCGAAAACAAACAAATAGATATACAGCTCCATTTTATAATATTATTTAGAAATTAAAATAACTTTAATCATAAAAATGAATATATGTATGTATGTATGTATGCATGCATGCATGCATGCACGCATATAGATAATATATATGTATACATATATATTAACTTTTATCCGTTAAAAGAATCATTGCTAATGAGCAGATGGTTACCCACATTTTTATCCATTACCTATGGGTAGGTTATGATTTGGATAAAATTAGCCGGACTATAGGTCTAGGATGTTCCCCAACAGGCTTATAAGACATGTACATTTATAGCCATAACCTTCATCCACCTTGCCCTTGACATCTCTACTAATTGGAATTCTGGATTTTCCAATCTTACACTTAAGAGTTGGATGATTATCCATGTTTGTAAAAACATAACTTTGTAATGCATATAAGAATTTTTTAAGAGCATAACTTACTCTCAATACCATCAAGTTTCCCATTCTGAAGAAATCTGGATGCCTTTTCCTGCAAGGATAGATTAATGGATGACTTTTCAGCAAAGTTATGAGAGCTGAACTCCCCACCATTGATCACACTGTTAAGGCCACCATCCACGTCCTCAACTAAGCTATTAATTTTCCAATCCTGACCTTTTAAAACAAGAAAATTATCATTTGTGAGAACTATCAAGATGTGATAATTTCCCAAACACGGGTCAAGGTCTCAAGGATGAAGACACTAACAATCAACCGACTTGTTTGAGCATCCAAGTAGCTCTCTTATGAATTTGTATCCTCTCCTTCTAACAATATTTGCAAGATCTTTCCTACAAAAATAATTGATTGGATTCACCGCATGTCATGTTGGTGAATCAAAGTTACACAACAAGCATCATTCCTTTAATAGGCTCCTCAGTGCACTCATAAATCGTATTTGTCCTATTAAAACTAAAGACAGTGTCTTGTAACTCAATTGGGAGTTAGGACAACTGGCTAGGAATAAAATTTAAGGCCTTCTTTGGAATGACCTTGTAAGCTTCATGTTTCTATTTTTTTAGTGGGCTGTTCTTAAATAATTTATGTTTGGTTGAAGGAGCTTAAGGATGTTTTTACTTGGTAAGGATGTTTGGTAATGTCTGGTTTCTTTGTATTTTTATAACTATCCAAGTCTGGTCTGGTTTGATCTCGGACTTATTACAGTCCAAGTAAAAACATCCTAATTATTAAACCCGAGCTTATTTTATAATATTGTCAGCTTCTTTTACTAGTTTCAGGAATAGCTCTAGGAACAGCTTCTTTTGAAGCGCAATATTTTATAATATTGCACTTTTACCCTCTTTCTCTATGACTATACAAAATTATTTTAAATACACCCTTCTGTGTAGTTTTTTATTTCAGAGCTAGCTTATCGCCTACTTTAGCCAAACCCTATTACCCTAATATAGAAATTAGCTAGATTTTGAGCTATAAGCTGTCGGATCATAATTAACTTATTAGCCGCAGCTTGTTTTGAAAAGAAAAAAAGTCTTAAGATTCAGAATTTAATTGAGAAATGAAACCTTCCGAGGTCTGTTAGCTCATTCGTGGTGGGTATGTGATCATGAGGAAGTCCATTCACAGATAAGAACTCCCTGATATCATTGCAGAGATCAGAATTCCTCCTCCTTGCGTGCTTACTTCCTCTGTATCACCCAAACAAGATAGAGAAATATATTTTACAACAAGCAGTATTGGAAAATATTTATCTATCCACGTTATCTGGATGCTTGTGGCCACAAAAAGTACTCGGAGTAATCGCACGTTACATTTTACAAAAAAATGTAAAATACTTTCTACCTGCGGAAACAGGAATAAAGTCCACCGAGAAAACGAACCTGGTTTGCTTCATAGAAGCAGAAACTGAGGTTTGTACTGTTAAAGGGTTGTGATAACGGAGGTGCTGGGTGGTGTGGCGACAGGGAAGAGATGAGCGGGGGAATATAGTATGGAAAGTTGGAATCTGACAGAGAGTAGCCGCCATACGAGTGCGAAGGGCGGAGAGGAGGCTTCTCGGTATTGGTTATGGAAGGAATTTATTTTGGTAAATTATATTACAGGTTATGTGTAAAATAGTAAAATACCAGTATTACAAGCACGGGAGATTGGGAGAATAAGGGCATCTTTAAGAGATAGGCCAAAGGTCAAATAGACCTCAAACGAATTTAAAAAGTGCAAATTATATAGGAAGATTTGTCTGGTCATTGCCATTTGCGGTTATTTCCGGTGAAATTTTTTTCGCATCTTCTTCATAAAGTCTAGTTTACCAATACTAAATTTCAGATAAAAATTCAATCGGGAAGACAGTCAAATGTTTTTTTGAAATGTACTACGTTGTTTAACTGCGCAGTTATCTTCAAAATATCATTTGACTGTCTTCCCAATTAAGTTTTTAGCTGAAATTTGGTATGAGTAAACTAGACATAATGAAGAAGATTCTAAAAAAATCATCAAAAAAATCCACCGGGAACCGCCCCAAATGATGACGGCCGGACAGAGCCTCTTATATAAGGGGTGATTTGCACTTTTTAAGTTAGTTGGATGACCTATTTGACCATTTAGCCTTAAGAGATGTTTTCCAAACTAGGGATTCACTCTTTTTGGCTACCGGCGTTTCTTATACCTCAAGTCATTCTTGATAGGGGACTGTCCTATGCCGTATCTTCTTTTGGGGTGCAATTTTGCAAGGGTGGCTTGGGCAGATATGTGCCTCCCAAAAGAGGGAGGTGGCTTGGGTATTTGGCATTCTAAAACTTTGAATAATGCTTTGTTATCTAAGTCTCTTTGGGACATACATTTAAAGAGGGATACACTTTAGATTAAATGGGTGCATGGGATTTAACTTAAAGGTAGGAATGTGTCGGATTTTTCCTCACACCATAAGGATTCACAACTCATAAAGAAAATTGGATTAATTCGAGATCAACTAGTTGCCAAATTTGATTCAATTGAAGATGCCATAGATGGCCTTTCTCTATTGGTCACCCAAGGTAGTTTATGATTTTCCAAAGTCTATGATTTACTTAGAATTGAGGGTACCAAACACATTTGGATTCGCTTCATTTGGAAAGCCTACATCCCACTAAAATTCTGTCGTGTATTGGCTAGTTGCAATAATGTGTTGAAGACTAAAACACCTGGAAAGGGTTTCCAAAGTTAATGGGGTTACTGTTTTGGGCTAATTAAGGAGAGGAGGCCACATAATATGATATAGACTAAAATAGTTCTAAATTTAATATTTCAATGATGGGGTTGTTTAGAGGAGGACCCCACTCCTCAAAAGTTACAAATACGGTTATTACACAGGGAAAATGATAAGAAATATTCTGCCAAATTCTCTCTCTTTCTATTCTGTTATTCACTCCTTCCCCTTCCTCTCGTAACTTCCTTCCTTCTGCAACCAATACAAAAAAAAATAAAAAACACTATAGTACATTTGGTATCAGAGCCTCCAGCGCGATCCATGGAGATGGCAGATGGTACACGCCTGAAAGAATGTTTGGAAGGACAGAAGAAACTCGAGCAAACATTCATGGCAGAAATACTAAAGAGGGAGGCTGCAGATCAGATGCACAGTGAGATACAACAAAAACAACAAGAGGTGCAGATGGAAATTCTCAAACAACTGAGCCAAATACAAAAGAGACTTGACAGCATGGAGGATCTTACTAACCGAGAGCAATTGCATCCCTCTGGAGCTACAGTTTACCCTCAAAAAGATTCTATACTCGGCCCACCTCCAATTACACGAGATCCTATGCACAAAGAACCTGCATCACAAATTGGTAAGCCACATGATTATTCTACTCAT
The DNA here is from genome assembly GCA_945859915.1 of Cuscuta epithymum. Lineage (NCBI taxonomy): Eukaryota > Viridiplantae > Streptophyta > Magnoliopsida > Solanales > Convolvulaceae > Cuscuta > Cuscuta epithymum. Next base: position 1,109,097 of record CAMAPF010001009.1, read on the forward strand.
CATCACTCGCATATTCCCCTTCCCAGGATAGATTTTCCGAAGTTCGATGGGGCACAACCTCGAGCCTGGGCTCTGAAATGCCAAGGGTACTTCAGGATAATGTCACATATTCCTCCAGAACAAAGGGTGATATTAGCTACTATACACTTTGAGGGTAAGGCCTTGACATGGTTCCAGCATTTGGAAAAAGACCTCACTCTGCTAACCTGGGAACAGTTTATAGGGGTAATCTCTGCCAGATTTGAAGGGTTAAAAGAATCAATAGTTATTGAAGAGTTCAATAAGATCAAAATGGGAGCTGATTTTGAAACATATGTTGAGAAATTTGAGGAGTTAAAATCATGTATGTTGATGATGCATGATGGATCATTCAGTGTAACACCCCGGCCCCACTGGACCCGAGGTAGTTACTCCGGACCAATAGTACTGTCCCCACAAACCACCACGAGCCTTTACCGCGCACTTTGTCCTCACTCATGCGCGCCCTGAGAAACTTCCCAGGGGGTCACCCATCCCAAGACTACTCCCGTGCAAGCACGCTTAACTTTGGAGTTCTTGGGTGATGAGCTCCCTTAAAAGGAGATGCACCTCTGTTGGTATGAGTAGTACTATCAATCCGTTTATATTAAATCTCAAGTGTTACAATCACCCCCACTTAGGATCGCAACGTCCTCGTTGCGCCCATAAACCAATCTCAAATCTCAATCAAATCCCAGAATTTCCCCCCGCTAAGTGCCCGCCCGATATCCAACAGGTCATCACACTGTCGCGGGGTTGCTCTGATACCAACTTGTAACACCCCGGGCCCGCAGGACCCGAGGTAGTTACTCCGGACCAATAGTACTGTCCCCACAAACCACCACGAGCCTTTACCGCGCACTTTGTCCTCACTCATGCGCGCCCTGAGAAACTTCCCAGGGGGTCACCCATCCCAAGACTACTCCCGTGCAAGCACGCTTAACTTTGGAGTTCTTGGGTGATGAGCTCCCTTAAAAGGAGATGCACCTCTGTTGGTATGAGTAGTACTATCAATCCGTTTATATTAAATCTCAAGTGTTACATTCAGTGAATCATACTTCATTTCTAGTTTCATCAGTGGACTTAATGATGAGCTCAAGGCGTTTGTAAAAATGTTTCACCCAGAAACACTAGACTCCACTGTTGAATTGGTACGAAATCAATTGTTAACAATAGAAGCTCTAACTAAGAAGATTAAAGGGCAAAGCAAAAGCCATTTCTCTCAGCCTATGCTTCCCAGGAAAGGGGAACCTAAAGAGGAACCCAGTAATCATGCTAAAGCTGGAAATAATCCCTCCTTCAAATTGCTCACTCAGAAGGAGATGGCCGCTAGGAGAGAAAAAGGATTGTGTTACAACTGTGATGAACCCTTTAATCCAGGTCATAGATGTAAGCACAGGCAAGTCTACTTAATAGTAGCTGAAGAAGATATTAGTGAGGAAATTAATGACCAACACGAGGAAAAGAAGGAAGAAGCTGAAGAGATAATGTTGGTAACCTTAGGTGCTGCTCATGGAAAATTGGGACCCACTACTATGGAGTTATGGGGAAAGGTGGGAAAACACCAAATACGTATCTTGATTGATTCAGGAGCATCAGTCAGCTTCATTAGCTCCAAAGCAGTCCAACATCTAGGTTGTAGGGAAGAACCTGCGAAACCTGCCCAGGTTACAGTAGCAAATGGCACCAAATTAAGCAGCAAATCACAAATAACACAATTCAAATGGGGAATGCAACAACATCAGTTTAGCTATGACTTCAGGGTCTTACCAACCACTGAGTTTGATTTAATACTGGGTGGGGATTGGTTGAGGGCCTTAACCCCTATTGAGCTGGATTATAATAAAATGGTAGTCACAGTCACTTGTGAGAACCTCAGGATTCCCATCCAATGTGAAGAAAAATGCAAACTCATTTCATGCCATAGTCTCTACAAGATGATTTATGAAGAATTTCCCAGACAGGTGGAGGAGGTTTTCTGGATTAAAGGGAAGGAAACTGATCCTAAGAGTTCTATAGAAATGGAGAACGTGTTAAAGGAGTTTGAAGATATCTTTGAGGAGCCCAAATCTCTACCCCCGAGTAGGGGAGTAGAACATCAGATTCTATTAAAACCTGGCAGTGTTCCCAGGCAGCAATACCCCTACAGAGCCTCCCATGATCAGAAGAATGAGATTGAGAAGATAGTGGCGGAGTTACTTAAGAATGGGGAGATTCAGCCCAGTAAAAGCCCCTTTTCATCACCAGTTTTATTGGTTAAGAAAAAAGATGGGACATGGAGAATGTGTGTGGATTATAGGTATTTGAATAGCCTCACTATTAAGCACAACTACCCTATACCAATAATTGATGATTTGTTGGATGAACTAAAGGGGGCACGGATATTTTCAAAAGTTGATCTACGCTCAGGCTACTTCCAGATCCTTATGGCTCCAGAACACAGGTATCTAACTGCCTTTAGAACTCATAATGGACATTATGAGTTCCTTGTAATGCCGTTTGGATTGTGTAATGCTCCTGCCACCTTCCAGTCCCTAATGAATCAGGTGTTTAAGGAATTCTTAAGAAAATCAGTTTTGGTTTTTTTTGATGACATATTAGTCTATAGTACCAACTGGGAGGAGCATGTTCAACATGTTAAGGCAGTTTTGACCTTACTAAGGGAACATAAGTTACATGCTAAAAAGAGTAAATGTCAGTTTGGACAGGAGACCATCTCTTATTTGGGTCACATTATTACTAAAGAAGGGGTAACAACTGATCCTGAAAAGATTGAAGTTATGACTCAGTGGGCCACACCTAAAACTCTGAGGGAATTAAGGGGGTTCCTAGGATTGACTGGTTATTACAGGAAGTTTGTAAAAGGATATGGGATCATTAGCAGGCCACTTACTTCCTTGCTGAAGAAAGGATCCTTTCGATGGGGAGAGGAAGCAGAGCAGGCTTTCAAGGAATTAAAGGCAGCCATGACTACAACCCCAGTTCTAGCTCTACCAGACTTCACTCAGCCTTTCACTATAGAAACCGATGCATGTGGTACAGGTATTGGGGCTGTTCTTATGCAGGGAGGCAGACCCCTTGCCTATTTAAGCAAGAAATTATCACCGAGGTACCTGGGGTTGTCAATATATGAAAAAGAGTTTATGGCAGTACTCTTGGCAATACAGAAATGGAAGCATTACATTCAAGGGGGGAGGTTTATAATCAAAACTGACCAGCAATCTCTTAAGCACTTACTAGATCAGAAAATCTCCACACCTTTGCAGCAGAAGTGGATCACTAAGTTATTGGGACTAAATTATGAGATCCACTACAAAAAGGGGGTTGAAAACAAAGTGGCTGATGCATTATCAAGAAAAGAAGAGGAAACAGAAGAGTGTTGGGCAATTACCAAGGTTCTACCCACCTGGGTTGAGCAAATCAGAGAGAGTTATGAACAAGACAAACAATTCTCTAAGGTAATGGAGGACAAGGTACACGACTCAACTAGTTATCCAGAATTCGAGTTATGTGGAGACATACTAAGGTATAAAGGAAGGGTGGTGGTTGGTGAATCTACTGGACTGAGACATACTATTTTCAAGGAGTTGCACTCCTCACCATTGAGAGGGCATTCAGGAATACAGGCCACCCTTACCAGAATCAGGAAAATATTCTTTTGGCCCAAGATGACAACTAATATTACTCAGTGGGTTAAGGAGTGTGAAGTGTGTGCTATCACTAAGCCTAACCAGGGGCCTTACCCAGGGCTTTTACAGCCCCTACCTATTCCTGACCAAGCATGGAGTGACATCAGTATGGATTTTATAGAAGGATTACCAAAATCACATGGCAGGAGTGTAATTTTGGTAGTAGTGGACAGGCTCACTAAATTCGGTCATTTCATACCCTTATCCCATCCATACACCTCTCAGACAGTAGCAAAGGCATTCTTGGAGACTGTGTTCAAGCTACATGGACAACCCCTTAGTATAATTACCGATCGAGGGACTGTTTTCACCAGTTCGTTTTGGAGGGAATTGTTTAAATTGTTGGGCTCCAATCTCAAATATACGTCTACCTACCATCCCCAGACCGATGGACAGACAGAAAGATTGAATCAGTGTTTGGAATCCTACTTAAGAGCGTTGACACACCAAAATCCAAAACAGTGGTTGAATTGGTTACCCATGGCAGAGTATTGGTATAACACCAATTACCATACTAGTCTCAAAATGACTCCTTTTGAGGCTCTTTATGGCTACACACCTCCTGTGTTCTCCCTACCCAACCCTCCAGTTAGCAGCAACTCTGATCTCAAAGACATCATCACGCAACGACAAAAGAAAAGGCAAGAACTTAAGGAAAATTTAAGGTTAGCTCAAGAGAGAATGAAATTTTATGCTGATACACATAGAACAGACCGGGAATTCTCAGTGGGAGACCGAGTTTACCTGAAACTACAGCCCTACAGACAGAACTCAGTTAACTTACGCAGAAATCAGAAGTTGTCTCCTCGGTACTATGGGCCGTACACAATCATTGAAAGGGTAGGGAAGGTGGCTTACCGACTCAGTCTACCTGAAGACTCCAAGATTCACCCAGTATTCCATGTTTCCCTGTTGAAACGCTGCATTAGTCCTCATGCAGAAATGGCTCCTGAGCTCCCAGCAGTTGATCAAGATGGTAACTTAATAGTATCTTTGATTCAAGTTGATAGACACACTACTCTCATTAAGAAGAAGGGGCCTCAAAACTTCTTCCTGGCACAGGAAAAAAAAACGCAGCCTGCCACTATTTGTATGCCAATCAACATCCATGAAAACTCAATCCTTGAGGACAAGGATTCGGACAAGGAGGGGGTATTGTCGTATATTGGCTAGTTGCAATAATGTGTTGAAGACTAAAACACCTGGAAAGGGTTTCCAAAGTTAATGGGGTTACTGTTTTGGGCTAATTAAGGAGAGGAGGCCACATAATATGATATAGACTAAAATAGTTCTAAATTTAATATTTCAATGATGGGGTTGTTTAGAGGAGGACCCCACTCCTCAAAAGTTACAAATACGGTTATTACACAGGGAAAATGATAAGAAATATTCTGCCAAATTCTCTCTCTTTCTATTCTGTTATTCACTCCTTCCCCTTCCTCTCGTAACTTCCTTCCTTCTGCAACCAATACAAAAAAAAATAAAAAACACTATAGTACAAATTCTCATTCATTGCTTGACTTGCTTTCCGCAATCGCCTTGCAACGTATGATAATCTTAGTGGGCCGGGCTTGAGTTAGTTAATATTTGTCCGTTTTGCAAGCTAAAGTGAACCGGAAACCTATTATTTGGTCGTCATTTTTAAGGAGCTATTTGGAGTAGAGTGTGCATATGGATTGGGTTGCATAGACAGATGACTACATGGATAGCTCGATGAAATATATCAAGAAAGACCATGGAGGAGCGGGAATCAAAGCTAAAGCAGTCTGCATTGCCTTCATCTATACAGTCTATTGGATATGGAGAGTTCGAAATGCAACCAGATTTGGTGGGGCTACACTGAAAGAGGGGGGTGTTTTTGCTATGATCAAATCATGGTGTATAAGATCCTTTACAACATTTATCCACGTGAGATCAAAACTTTTTGATACACTGGTGCATTAGATTTGGCCCATCACCTATCTTTTTGTGTTCTGTCATGTGTGATTATCTTGTATAGGTTTCGAGGTGATGAGTTATCCTTTTTTGGGATAGCCCCATTTTTGCACCCCATTTTTTATGTACATAAAGAACTCTTTTGGATGATATAAAAAAAGAGATATTTTCTAGTTTTCTTTTCTATTTTTGGCTCTCCAAGTTTTTGTTATCTGTTCTCTAATTTTCTGTTTTCATTTTCCAATTTTTATATCTCCAGTTTTTTGTTTCTAGTTTTTCATTTTCAAATATGAAAACATGTTAATCAATTTTTTTCAACTGGTTCTGTGACCGACCGGAAGATTGAAAGTACAATCCCGATTCGGAAATGAACCTAGTACCACTCAAGTACAATATCTGGTCTCATGTATAAGAAAGTCAGGACCAAAACTGATCAGTCCCGATCGGCCCCAACGGCTAGTTTGATTAATTCTTTTTTCTATTCCCTGTTGGTTGACAACTCAACGACTCTTTTGAAACTCTTCACTTTAAAAAAATAATTTAAAAGAATGGGGACCAAGCCCTTCGGGTCGTCGACCGGACCGGATATGAACCGTCGAGTCGTTGACGGGGCCAGTTCGGGACCGTCCGATTGTTGACCGGATTGGACAGAGACTGTCAGGTCGTTGACCAGGCCAGACAGAGACCAACGGGTCGTTGACCGGACATGAAGGGAACCGCCAGATCATTGATCAGATCGGACAGGGACCGTCGGGCTGTTAACAGAATCGATCGTGAACAACCGAGTTGTTTACCGGACCGGGACCGCCCGTTTGTTGGTCAGACCGGACAGGTATCACTTGGTTCTCGACCAAACCGGACATAGACCATCGGGTCATTGACTGGACCGGACCGAAACTGCCCGACTGTCGATTGGACCGAACCAGGGTTGCCCGGTCATCGATTGGACCAGAAAGGGATCGCCGGGTCATTGGCCGGACGGACCAGAACCAACACTGGAACAACACCGCATTCACCACTAGGCGTAAGTATACAAATTCATTGTAGCACCACTGCACCATCCGCATTTTTCAAATTTGGAAAATTAGTAAAACTCACTTTTTCTAATTCATTAAGGAAAACAAAGACATATCTAATTTTTTTGTTTTAGAAAACATTGGTAAAAACCATTTTGTTGTTTTCCTTTCTCCAGTTTTCTAGCAATTTTTTGGGTAAATGCGTTTTTTGTTTCCCTTTTTCCAATTTCTGTTAGTAAAGAGGCCCTAAAATTTGCAAATTAAGTAGAAGTTTAATATTATCATTATTTGAAAAATAAACATGCATATTTTACTCCGTATGTCTGAATGATATCTTCACGGAACTCGTTATACACACCGTCATATTTGCATTGTTAATCATCAGTATTTTTTAAACTTGGTTTTTTTAGAAATTTTATTGCGGTCTATAACAATTTATTTTTACTTGAGAAAATAATGAACACTTCTAATGATAATTTATTATTAAATATTAAAAAAACACATCTAGCATCACAATATCATTAATAATGTCATAATATTATATACCAAGTACTAATCAAAAGTGCTTATTAAAATATAAGTGAATTACTTTGCGTAATTATGGTCTAAAAAATTGTGTCATTTTGCAATGGGAACCTTAAGTCGGGATGACGATAGTACTAAATTTAATATTTAAATGTGAGAGGTAAATGTAATATTAATCAAACGTTGTATTTATATTTTAAAAAATCAAATTTATATTCAGTTAAAATACCTTATAGTGCTAGAGTACGGAAAATGTACTTGTGGTTGGTCGGTTTTCACATATGGTCATGGTCGTGTGTTTCATTTTTTAACAAACGCGGTCATGTGTTTAAACTCTATTGCGGGGTGGTCTTGGCACCTAACTCCATTAAAAATGCCGGTGGAAGACGATGAATAGCAACTCCGATTTTCAAAAAGTGCACGAAAAACTAAAAGAAAAATTTTGGAAGGTGCTCCTCATCAAGATGACCTCCAAACCATCCCCATTTTTGGATTTTTCGGATATGTTTGGGTTATTTTTTAAAATTGATTTCGTTAATATCACTTTTCGGTGGACTTTCCGGTGACATGGATGGCTGAAAAAAAAAGATGGCTTCGTCTTGTTAAAGCGCACCTCTTAGTATTTTTCTTTTAGATTTCCGGGTACTTTTGAAAATGGAAGTTAATGTTCATCGTACTCATCTGATGATTTTTAACGGCATGAGGCGCTAAGAGCATCCGCAATGAGGCTAGTCTAGTCTAGGAAAAAATATGCCACCTCATATAATTAGACATTACATGCCTTAAGAGCATCTCCAATGGGGATGTCTATTCTCTTACACACTCTTACAATTGGGTCCCATTTTTTATCTCACAAATTTTATGTGTAGGACCTACATATCTCTTTATTTATTTTCATTTTCATTTTCTTATATAACTTCTAACCCACTTTTCATCCACTTTTGCTCCTCGATTCCCGTGTAATGTCTATTTGTGGACATTGTCATAGACATTGTCTACAATTTACTCCTATCTCTCTCTTCCTTTTCATTTTTCCATACACACCACTTTCTCCATATTAAATTAAAATAATCGTCCTATCTCTATCTCTCCTATGCCACGTAGGATAGACTTTACTCCAATCCACTACCCCATTGGAGATGCTCTAATATGTCTCCAATGCGCGTAGTCTATCTGCTGAGTTGGCAAAAAACAACCGCACACTGTGAACAAGGACTTCCG